>JAPKLX010000011.1:3062935-3145240 GCA_026898415.1 Leonotis leonurus
TCTAGGGTTTACAGTATTTTTCCCTCTTTTGGTATTCTGATCTAACAGAAACAAGACAACAATCGATGAAACAAAACAATACACTACAAGTGCAGAGACAACCACAAAAAATGAGACAAATAGAGAATCAACCGGCAAACAAAACTGGAGATGAGAGTAATAAAAGTCACAACTCGTGATCAACTAGAGAAGGAATACGCAAAGATCAACATTGATCTTAAGAGACAACAAAGAAAAGAACCGATATAATTGTTGAGAACTAGAGACGAGAGAAATCCAACATTACCGGAGACAAACAAGACAACCGAAAATAAATCGGTGAACTAGAGACAGTAGACGAGACCTAGATTTAATGATCTTAGATCCAAAAGAGAACTAACCGATTAGTATCGGAAAGAGACAAAGACATTCGATTAAATCGACGAGAAATCAAAGACAACCGATTGAATCGGTGAGAATCGAAGAAGAGAAATGAGTACGTAAACAGCCTCATCGGCAAGAAATAAAGTCAATCTGCGGCGAGGACTTCAACAATCACCTCATCAACCGCACTTCAAACTTCAAATACTGTTGAGGATATTCACCTCGGTGGAGAGAGGACTTCCATAACAAAATGGTGAATCACTTTTGGCCAGGAGTTCCAGTTGAAGCACAATAAGGAACACAAGGTCGCAGCGGCCACCGTAGACAAAAGAAACACTCCAAAACTATCGTCGGAAAAGAAAATTTGCAGTGGGAGATTAAATAACCGAGCAAACCACACCAGAACTGCCATCGGCATGGTTGCGTTTACAGTCGGAGATGAATCGAGCTCAAGCACAGCTGCTTGCGCTCTGATACCATGTTAAGAAAGTGAAGTTTGAACTCCATGGAAGAGCCTTGAGAGAAACAAAAATATAGTAGACGAAGAACATAAAAATATGAAAGAGAGAAATTGTATTATTCATAAGAGAGAAAGAGGGTACAAAGGTACAATTAGATGCAATGTATGTACTATATATAGATGAATTCTAGACTAGAAATGAAACGGTTACAACAAAATTGCAAGCTACTCTTCTTGTGTTTTCTACATTCTTCGCACATGCTTCTAAATTATTCTTATCTTCTAAATTCTTCTAGCTCATTCTTTACAAAAAACGTTAAAAATACGGTGAAAGTACGTTGGAGTGTTAGAAAATACGTTTTGTGCCCTAAATTCTGAGTTTACTTGCTTACTTCCGTTGAAAAATAGATGAGTTGTGTACTTACCTGAGAATGTCGATCAGAAAACAGAGGTTGCAACATAGAGAAGAGCTGTTGGGAAAAACTCAAGAGTGAAGATAGGAGAATAATGTGGGTGGCGGCTAATACCAAATTAAGTAGAGAAGAGAGTGGGTAGGTGGATTAGGGTAACGAGTAAGGGGAAAAGTAGCATATCCGTCCTTAGGGTAGAGGCCTCTATGGCGGATCACCCCTTATGGTCGAGTTTTGTTCAAATGGGCCCCAGAAGTCGATAAGTAGTTGCAATTTAATCCTCCCTAAAGTGACCTAGTCTTTGGGAGCGAGTCGAGCTGCTTCAGCGACCTAGTTTGCTAGAGATCGCTGGTCAAGATAGTCATGTTGAGCTAGCCGCTCAACTTGTGTGAGTTAGTCCAGATCACCTTGTTGAGAAGATCGACAAGCAACGGAAGAAGCAGATCAACAAGCAGATTGTTTAGTTAAATAAGGAGCAGATGAAGAAGCAGATCGTTGAGTTAAATGAATAAGAAAAACCGTTGAGAATCAGAAATAAAAAATTATTTTATATAACGACTTTAAACGGCCGTTAGCAGGGAGGGTTAAGTTGCAGCAATACATTGTTATCATTGTTCACAAATACGTAAAAAATAAATATAAATACATTGCATCGTTGGAATGGATCAGAAAAAAATAAAAGGCAACAAAAAGAGATGTTATCATTGTTAATTTGTTATGAATTGATTGAAAATCTTGAAGTGATATAGCCTTTCTTCATTACGAATCTAAACACCAATAACTCATATCTCTACAAGGTCGATGTCACGACCCCAAGACGGGGTTAAGACGAATGTTATAACTTAAATAAATAAGGGTAATTTATGATGGAATAAGTCATGCAAATATTATGCAAATATTATCAATAATGATCGAAATCACTCTGAGTATCACATTTCCAATGTATGAGGACATTGGAAATGATCTATTCAAATAAACTAACCCTTGAGAAAGACCAAGAGTTAACGAGATCGAAGCATTTTCAAAGTTCAACATAAAGTAAGGTCCAAGCCAATATAAGGCACAACAAAGTTTACTAACAACAATGAAAATTCAATTTAGAATAATTTGAGGTTTGCTTATTGAAAACAGAAGAAATACTAGCTTGAAGAAGGGAAGAACCTCGCCAATAACAACCTCCAACGCCAGCTCGCCTACGCCCATCTCTCAACCTGTGAAAAACATTTGAAAGAAATTTTGGGCTGAGTACTAATGTACCCCATGGATTTCTTGCCCATTTTTCAGTGAAAAACTAACATAAACATTCATAAAAAGAATATTACATGCTCAACCATATGTCGCAAGGCGTTTTAAAACGAAAGCCCACCCTACGCATATGAAAACATAAATTATAACATTTAATCGAGCTCGTTACCTTTCTTGCTCATTCACTGTGTTTCTTTATTGCGACTAGACGGGGAAAACCGAAATCTTCAGCTAATAATCCCCTTTCGCCAAGACCGGGGAACCTGGCCAAGTTCACCCGATTCGGACTTTCCGTGTACACTACCTTGGCCGGATCCGCCTCAAGCCACAATTGTTCATTTTATCATTGGCAAAACCAATCAACGGATACGGTAGAACAGATCCGTCAAATTTAGGATACACATGAGCAATAAAAACTTGGCATGTAAATTCACATTTAATAAAACATTTGGAGCTCATTAGCTCGAAAATACCGTACTGTAAATAGAAAACCCACCTGAATCTTGTGGATTAGTTGAACGGGGAAAAGCACGAGTCACTTATCGGCCTGAATGGGACCTACAATACAAGTCTCAACTTAGGAGGCTAATCGTACAAGTCATCCCTATGTTCTATTCCTACTCCCGGGTTTTTGACAAGAAATATTTATATATATATATAGTAGAAATATTTGTAAGTCATGCAATTAATTATATAACTATATTTTCATAAATTTTTGAAAAGAATGCTCGTGATATGCATGATGTTCGTGGTCATATATATCATGTAAACACATACTAAAGTTTAAGATCATTCATAAATAAACTAAATAAACTTAAGTACATTTATTAAGTACATATGAATCTATAACTTAATTTTAAATGCTTTAAGGGATAACTCCTAACAATTTACATAATACAACTCATAAAATAAAATTAGATCTAATAATTATACAAGGAATTTATGTCACATATATCATATACACATAACATCTCACAATACGTTGCAAAAGAAACACATAACATAATTTAAGGTAGAGAAACTATAATATTCTTATGAACAATTTTAGGGCAGATTGTTCATGTAAATCAGTAGATTTTGAAAGATCATAACTATCAACTCACATGTAACTAGGTGCTTTAATGTATCAATCCAGAAAGCTATTGAAGTCATCTTTCATTAAGAAAAAACTAGAGTTAATAATATTAAGTGAGACAAAAGTTATTCAAAGTATACTAAGGTCTGCCCAAAACAGTCATCTTACGGGCTGTCATTTTGTAAAATCCTTTAAAAATATTTATACTTGTTTAAAAGCGTTGAAAACTTACAGATATGATAAAAATATAGTAGAGGAGGTTTTTAAAAATTTCAACCAAATCTGATTAATAAAATGCCATGAACAGAGACAATTAGTTCAGCTATGTGAGAAAACATTTCAGATTCATTCAACGTTTTTAGGGAATTTATTAAAAATACCAAATAAACTTAGTTTTCCCTAACAATTGGTATAATTACTCTATAAATATCCTAATATTTCCAGAAAATTTGAAACATAAATTACACCTTCTAAAACCACATGAAACGAGGATACAAAGTGTCACCATTTACAATAGTTTTTACTTCAAACAGTCATCTTCAAGTATTTTTCAAAAATCACAAACATTATATAACTATATGAAAATTAACATTATAAATATTCATATAGCAAAGTTTCCACATAAAAATTCTCATCAAAAAAAGATAAGTAAGTCATGTCGAAACAAGCTGCTTAAGTTATCTAAAAACAATGATACATGCTATATTTTCAGATTTTCACAGTTGAGAGAGTTACTTCACGTATTTTTTTAAAATACCAAACGAACTTAGATTAAGCTGAAATTTTGCATACATACAGCTCACATAGCACGGTTTGTATATAAAAAGTTTCAAAACAAATGGAGAAGTATAACAATACGAAACATGCAGAGACTTATATCGAAAGATAATCGGCATATTTGCAGGTTTCAACTATATCTTCTTCATGTTTCCTCACTTAAAACCTTAAAGATCCGATTTTTCTTAGATTATATCTCTGGAAAACATATATATATCATCTTAAGACACAAATAGGAGTCATATGAGTACTATCTGCTTACATATCATGCTCAACTTCAAAAGAACAAAGAAACTTATGAGATAGAGTTCTACCTTTCTAGATAGGATGTAAGAACTTGAAAGAGCTTGAAGTGTGGATCTTCCTCCCTCCTAGATGGTTGAAACAATGCAAGAATGTAGAAAGCTTGTAGGGGTGAGTGGAGTGATGTGAGGATGGTGATGGTGTGCAACAATGGATGAATGAATACTTGGAGCTTGAGAGTGCTTCAATGGAGATTGTGGAGGGGGAAGAGAGGTAGTGTGAGGGTTGTAAGAGTGAATGATTGTCTTGAAAATTTTAGGAGATAGGAAAGAGTGTGGATTTGGGTTGGTGACGGTTTGGAGTGTGGAAGAAGAATAGATTTTACTTTCCCAACAAATCTCTCTCTCCAATCCTAATTATTAAGCCTAGATGTAGGATTTGTAGTATCTTTTATTTATATTTTGTATAAGTGTATTATGATTTCAATTTCTATTGGAACTATCCTACAACTCACATATATAGATGTTTATATATACTAGTGTGTAATTATATAAACACATGCATGCATACAATCATGTATATATGTATTTGTGTGAGTGTGTTTAAATATATATATTTATGCATACTCACCATCTATATACATGTTTATATAGTTTTGATTAATAAAATTACACATTTATAATCTAATTCCTTAAGCATTACAAGTTGAGATAAAATAACATAATAATTCCACATAATAAAATTAAGAACACAATTATTTAATAAAATTATACAAATTATCAAAATTTATGGATGCTAACGCAATGCAATTAAATATTTCTTGTAATAACGTATAAAAATTTTAAACGTGAAGTTAAGAAAATATATATATATATATATAAATCTCCGGGAGAGGAATTTATAACTAAATATCTTAGCTCGATAATTAGTATTTTTTTTTTCGGGTTTTTACATTCGAAGTTGATGCTTTTTTTTTGACGACAACAACTTTGCCTCTAGATTCTCTCTTGCTTGAAAATTTTAGCATCATCCTCTATATTCCTGTCGAAACCATACCATCCCAGAAGCTTCATTTACAAGTCCTCCCCTACATCATCTAAACTTTATATTACAAGAGCATTAAAGGAATGGTATTTTGACAAAGTTGATGGTTCCTAAAACTAAAAAGATCATTGACAAAGTTCAGCTATCAAGAATAATCTATCTGACCATAAAGTTTGAGGTTGAGTTTCCTGGTTACGCGGAGGGTTGGAATGATGTCGAAGCTATGTCAAGTGGTGGAAAATCTGACGATTATGAATGCACGCTCTTGGTGGTGTTGTGCTAATCTTGTGCCATTCCTGACCAAACTATATTACGACATCATAGAAACTAGGCGTCCTGAATATTTTATTTATAAAAGTATGTTTACATTTTTGTGTCAAAGTAAATGAATATATTGATTTAGTGTAGCTTTTAATGAACTTAGCAGATCGATTAGAAATGCCTTAGTTTGAGCAATCATTGAATAGTTCAACAAAAGTGATAGAGATTTGTGACAAACATGGAGGGATATATTAACCATTATTATACCTTGTTTCTTATTTCTAAAATATTGAATCAATATATGTTTAACATCTATTTATTTACGATAATATTTTAATAATTTTTGTTAGTGTCCTGAAATCTAATTGAGTACTCATTCAACCCATTTCAATTGTTTCATTTTATATTCAATTGGGGATGAAAATTAGTTTACAATTTTTTAACCTCTTCCACATATTTTAGAAGCTAGTTTTATTTGCAAGTCTTTTTGGCTGATTCTTTTTGTGTGTTTATACAAGTGTTCTCGATGGAACTGAACTAGATGTGGAGGGCTTATTGGCATTAGTTTTTATTCTTGGATGATCAATCATTCTAGTACTTCTTTTACTTTTTCCTCCATTGATCTTTAATAAAAAATTATCCGATCAAAAAAAATGAGACAATTGAGTTGAGACAGAGGGAGAATCAAATTATCCGAAAATTGAGCCAAATAATAAAAAAAGGAGAAAATTCGAGTAATTCGATAAACCCGGTAGGGTAATTCGATAAACCCGATAAGGTAATTCAAGTATCACAATTGGGATCTAGGGTACCCGATTATTATTTCAGGTGGGGATCGGGAGGTATTTATTAACAATGTATAGAAAATTAATTCTATTTTGGTTTACTAGAAGGTACCGTTTAGTGGACCAATATAAACCTCTTATGTTATATAAATACATGGAATATAAAGGGTTAATAGCCTTAAAATCTGCATACTTTCAAAAAAAAATCTTGTTTTTACCATCACTTTTTAATTTTGCCAATAAATACATTAATTTTATACTCCATTTTTTTCCCATGGAATTCAATTAGCACCAAATTGAATCTGACTCACAATCCAACATGGCACTTCAATCTATGTGTCAAGAAAATCCACACTTTTCTAATTTTATTTGAAATCAATAATATTCAATTGCAAGACCTAATTTTAGGGATGAGGATTTGGAACCAGGACTTAGACTTTTTCTGTTTTGATCTGAATACCGAATTTTTTAGAACTGGGACTCGAATTGAGAAATTAGAAACTTTCGTGACTCAAGAATTCTGAATCCTGATCGGAACTTCTGATTTCCCAAAATTAAATTTAAAATTCGAAAAATTTGGCTCCGTTCAGAACTTTAGGACCATTCAGGATATTTTTTTATGCAATTATTTTCTTAGCGCAAAACTTTTTATGCAAAATATTAAATATTTTAGCAAAGTAATTAATATGTGAATAGAGAACGTGTACAAAATCATAAACAAGTAATCGAGAATATGCAAAGCTCTATTTCATAAACTTATAATAAAGTCCGTAATACATTACAAAATATATATTAATGTCATCTCGTAAAGCAAAAAATTATGATTATCTATTGTGAAATACGAGAATAGGAGCCAATTAAAGGTTGGCTTTCAAAATACAAAGAGAACCATGATCATGTTCAAAAAATTCATCAAAAAAATATCTACTTCAATCTCTAAGTTTTCTTAAAAGCTTCATTTTCTTGCGTTGTGCTGATTGCATTCGCAGGAGGTCTTCCATTTCCTTTGCCTCTGCTCCTGCTCCTCCATGAAGTGGATGTTAGGATAGGATTGACTAGTCACTGTTATCATCTTCCTTCCCTCAAAGTAGTAATTTCTATTTTTGAAATTTGTACAGCCCCCAACTTCCTTCTTGGAAAAGGTATTTTCTTTGGCAATGAATACATCAGTAGAATTGTTAGTAGTCACTGTTGAAGATGTGGTTTCTTGAGTCTTCCTTGGTCTTCCTCTTTTCCTCTATTTAAAGATCATTGAAGTCATAAGTGAAGACAATAAACTAATTTACAGATCAATATATAGTTTATTTACAATTATAAGTGAAATGAATAACATTCATACCTTTTCTTTTGGTGGCAATTGAACTGTTTGATTCTTACAACCCTTTGAGTTATGACCTTTTTGTTGGCAATTCTTGCACTTTATTTTTTACCCCTGTCTTTTTAACTTGTTTGGATTCCTTGGATCCTTCTACTGGGGGAGGCTTAACTTGAAAGCCTTCAACCTCTAGCCACATTTTATGTCCATTCAAAGGTTCCCAAAGCCAAACTGATAGGTCTCATGATAATTTGCCATAGTATTTACTTACAAAGTCTGTTGGATCTAATCCCATGAATTGAATACATATAGCATGTCTGCATGGTATACCAGTCAACTCCCACACTCTACAAGTACAACTTTTACCCTCCACATGCACCACAAATCTATCTTCATTTCGCACAATCTCAAACTTTCCATCTCTAGATGGAGATGGCATACAATTTCTGCTATGATACCTCAATTTCTCTATTTTCTTCCTTATATCAGGACACAATCTATCAACCACGTTCTTAACTTGATCTAGTTTTTTCACTTGTCTGGCCATAAGTGAATTTCTAATTTGCCTCTAGCATTCAGGATATTACCCATTAAAGGTTTCACTAATATTATTATCAATCATATCACAACATGGAGTGAATGAGATAAATGCTTTACATAATTTATTAACATCTCTTGTAATGAAATCTTGAAAAGCAGATGCATCCTCTTTTTTCATCTCCAACAAAGCCAACTTATATTCTGCAACAAAATATTATATATTACCTTTTGTTGATTTGAAATGAATGTCCAACTATCACCATCAGTAATTCCCAAATCAGTTATAAGACATTTCAAAAACCATGTCCAACACTCTTCATTTTCAATTTCTACAACTGCCCAAGCAATGGGGAACATTTGATTGTTCCCATCTTTTCCAACATCACACAACAATATACCATCCAAATATGTTTTTAGGTGACATCCATCAACTCCAATTATTGGTATGCATCCTCTTTTAAAGCCCTTTATCAAAGCACTATACCCTATATATAACCCTCTAAACATATTCCCTTCTCCCAAAAACTCAAACCTACCCTCGTTGTCTACCCTCCTAAGTTTCTTATCAATGCATAATGCTCATCTACTAAGCCTCTAACCATTTGTTTTGCAATTGTCCTAGCTTTATACAATCTATTATCCCCCATCTTAGATGTAAATCTATTCCAAATGTCCAACTTCAAGTCCTCTATAGAAAGGGTGGGCCTGATTCTAAAGACATTTAAGTACGTACATGCTATCTACCTAGAACTCAGGAGCTTGTTATTCATGTTCCTTATAACAAGTATGTTCATCTCCAACTGTTTTGATCATGAATATCCCATCAGAGACTGATCCATAAACCCTCCACTTACAAGGAGGGTTGCAATATGCTTCGCATTGAAAATCAGAGACTCTCTTAAAATGCAAATGTTTACCATTTCCAACACCCCAAGATCTTAGAGCCTCTTTGCATTCCCACCCATCTTGAAACCTCATTCCTAGTTTTATCTCTAATGTACCGTGGTCACATTTTGGGTCATATATAGTCTTCTTAACTCTATGTCTCACAAACACTTCATCCTCATCAGTTTCAGATGAGTTAACATTTCCATCAGATGATTCATATTCAGACACATTACCACTCATATCTACATTATGAAACTCTCCAATTATTTCTTCATCAATGTTCTCGAACACTTTCATTTTTTCACTAAACGTTCTCTTACTCTTACTCTCTAAATATTCCTCATCCCCAGAATTTAAGTCCATATATCATCATCTGATTCACCCTCCTCATATTGTGGAATATAGTCAGCATCATCACTCTCATGAACTAAGTTATTTTCAAGTGTAGTTTCATCCACCACCTCATTATCAACAAGTTCATCAAGCACCTCATTCTAAATTGCCACATTATCCACACATTCATCAACCACCTCATTAAGCGTATCTCCACCCTCAACAAATACATGCAAAACTCTACATCTTTTAGACAAATAAGCCAACATCTCCATTACTTCCTTGTCAGATGTTATTATCCGATAAAAATTCGAATTTGGGATTAGATACCACAACTTAGTCCAATTTCTTAACTCCATCTTTTCAACTAACTCAGTGACATCAAAATATCCAAATAAGTCGGGGTCTAAATTATACCTCCCAGCTGCAATACCCCCAACATATGATTTAATAGGCCGTCATCTCCTTTTATCTCTTGAAAATCACCCCCATGATGAATAAATACAACAAATTTATCACTGAAAAAAACAAGAGTTAATAGAAAAACATGGTTGTGGGATATGAGTAACAAGATGACATACCATAAAATAAATGAACAAAAAATAAAACAAAAAAAGTAAAAAAAACAATAAAGAAGACTACCAGTTCGTCATTGATTCCAAACTTGCAGGACCACTTTCTCACTTCTAGTCTTAGGAATTCAAACCTCTTTTCACTAAACACCAATTATTTAGGTAAACTAAAATATTTGTGTACAATTTATGAATGAGAAGTGAGGGCAGCCGAGAACGAATGAGAGAGAGAATGTTTTCAATGTGAACTAGGGTTAGAAATTGAGTTAGTGATAATGAGATTTCAAATATAATAGAGAACGTTTGGATTTTCTTGACACGTAGATTAGAAGTGCCATGATGGATTGTGAGTCAGATTCAATTTGGGGCTAATTCAATTCCATGGTATATATATATATATATACACACACATATATAATTGATGTATTTATTGACAAAATTAAAAAGTGATAAGAAAAATAATTTTTTTTTGAAAGTATGTGAATTTTGAGGCTTTAACCCGAATATAAATTATTGTGGAAAATAAAATTTATTGTATGCACGGTGAATCCACGTGTTAGATTAACACAATATATTAATAACGTATAGAAAATAAATTTTGTTTTTGTTTATTACCAGTTACCGTTTAGTGCACAGTTTGGTAGGAAATATGGTTTAAATTTTCCATATAAACCCCTAATTGTGTTTTAAATCCACATGTCAGATTAATGCAATATCACTAATAATTTTTTGGAACCACTAAGCTAAAACCCTACGTTGGGTTGAAGTTTACAATATAGTTCACCCTTATTCCCAACGTTGGGTTTCAGGTCTACAAAGTTCCTTAAAACTCTTAGTGAGCTTATGTTTGATTTATTAAGGTTAATCATATATTGATTTATATGAACTAAGAATTAGCCTAGTGTCTTCAATATTTTCAACATAAGTTGGATACGTATTGGACACAATATCTTACAATGAATCTCCAAAATTCTTTAACAAAATGTCACTTGGAATCACAATCATACCATAACCATCAATCATATGAGGCTCCAACAATTCCATCTTTCTATACTTGTAATCCAATAAGAGAATCTTGCAACTCACGAGTTTCATTAGTACACGATATTTGTTGAGGTCTTATATTTTTTTGTCAATCTCAAAACTGTATAATTTCTCCCAATATAAGAAGAACTGATTGTATCATTAACAATGTCTCGTCGTCTAGAATCCTTTGGAATTACTGGTAATATAAAACACTATTGGTTTTAATTTTCCATATAAACCCCTTGTGTTTAAATCCATGTGTCAGATTAACACAATATATATTAACAATGTGTAGAAAATAAATTTTGTTTAGGATTTAACGATATATGACCTATTTCCCGATGGGGGTAATAGTTTCAATGGAGAATGATAAATAACCCGATTTAGTTTCTATCTTTATTTGGTGGGATAAAATTATTTTAATCTTTAATCTGTCGACATAATATATCCAAACTAGTATTATATATATTTAGGATTGTTAAACTACTTGCAATGATTAAATTTGATTTTCAATAAATTTTCAGATTGCATAGGATAAATTGTGACTTTTTCTTCTCATGAATATGTCAAAATAATCTACTCAATCCTTATAGATATATATTAAAAGATTTTTCTTTGGCCCCAAGCAATAATTCTATATAAATACAAATTCATTTGGAACATTTCTCACAATTGTTGTTAGTTGCTAGACATAGGATATGAATTATACTAAATTCTTTTTTCTATGGGTGTGTTTGGTTTACTTGATTGGCCTTGATTAGGGTGTGATTGATAAAATAATCAAGCATAATTAAGCGTTTGGTTTGCTTGATTGAGCCCGAGATAGATTATCCGTTCCACATATAATCAAGTACCTAGTATGTGTGTCTCGTGCAATGGACAAGAAAATAATTATAACTTATTTATATATATAATATAATTATATCTTTAATTTTTTAAATCATCTTCTATGAAATTACAGTTACTCAATTTAGTTTTCTACTTATATTTTACGTGCATTCGAAACTTTGAATTTTTTTGAATTATGTACTTCACTTAATGAGTTCTTTAGTGCATTAGAGTTGTATTGACACGATTAGACTTGTCAAAATTGTTAAGAATATTTTCTAAGGTTTTGAAGTACATCTAAACTTGCTGGAAATTTTTCAAACCTATAAATATAAGACTCAATTTGTCCATTATGAGCTGCTACGTGGGTCAGTTTTACTCGTCCGTGAAATATTTTTTAATTTAATAAATTTAATAAAATTAATTATTTTAATAACTTTTTGTATAATAAATATTTTTACTTATATAAAATATTATAAATAAAATAGATTAATTTTAATTATTTATTGTTAGATTTTTAATATTTTTACTCAAAATTTTTAAAGATTTATAATATTTTAATTACATAATCACTGTTGAAAATAAATTATAATTGATATTTTGTGTTGTAAATATATGTAGATGGGTGGACTTTTTTAAGCCCGATATTCGATTGGCTCGTAAAAATTTTAGATGGATTTTTTGGGTATAATTATTTTCATACCCAAATTTGTGAAGCTAGTTCATACCCAAATTCCAAGTACTCTGAGTATGTAGGTTGGACCGAGCCTGTCATGACGGATTTATACGTGATACATATATTAATAAATAAATTATTACAAAATTCGATATTCGATTAAAAATATTATTTTAACATATGTATTAGTAATCCAGATAAATTAAAGATCTTAGTATGCAATTTGTAATATTATTATACAATTTGTAATATTATTATATATATTTTGATTCATAAGAAAAATCTTCAAGTGAGAAATGTGAAAATATATCAACCATTTATTTTAATAAAAAAGATTGTGAGTTTTTTTTTTCAAATAACTTATTTATATAGAAATATATTTTCACGTCCCTATTGTAATGAAAAAAGTTATATTTAATTAAGTTAATTTTAATAATTAATTTTAAATAGATATATAGATAGATTCTTTTTCTTTATTATAAATATTTTTTATCATATATAAACTTAGAGTATATATATATATATATATATATATATATGTAAATACATATTTTCATTAATTATATATACTAGTTTATGTTGCCGATCACTCATTTTAAGAAAGAAATCATATACTCATATTTAGCATTAAACTATGCAATATTTCTTAATTTTTGTTCATTGATAAAAGAAATATACTTAATTACTAAAGTTTACATGACATATTGTCTCTCTCATGTTGCTCTTATCTTAAATATGTATCTTAAATGTGTCAACCTTATCTTTCTTGAAATTTTATCTGGTCTTTTAGATCTATCTTGAAATTTTATATCATCTTTTGAGTTTAGACAATTGATGAGGAGACACTTATCATCTTAGTTTCATCCTCTCATTGATAAAATATTGGTTGATCTTATCTTACGTATATATCAACAATCTTACGTGTATATCAACAATCTTGGAGTCACGCTAGATCTCTTTTAATTAGAACCCATCTTACAAATAATTATAAACTCATCCTAACTTCTAAGATTGGTTTGATTTAATAAGTCTAATAATATTTAATAAGTTGATCAATGATGATTAATTGTGTCTGTTGTGCTGAACAGCACATATCATATTTGATTTTGTTTACCGACTAGGCATTTAACGATGTATCGGGTCTGTTATTAATCCGTCGCTGATTAATAGTTACAACATGGTATTATGAAACGATAGAAAATTTTGTGGCCATGGCCTCATTTATTTATGATGCAACATAGGAAAATTTTGATCTTCAAACTAAAACTTTCAATGCAGTAAATGTATTTTTAGCGTCATATGTAGGATAATGCATAGAGTTAAACTCAGAACACTTCCAAAGAATTAGAATTCATTTGTCTTGTATCCCAACAAAATTAAATCTAAATAATTATGTACTCCCTCAATCTTAGTTCAATTGTCACAAATGCTTTTGAATTGTATACCAATAATCATTTTATTATCCTCGTAATTAGTGCACATTCAATGTAAAAAATTAAAAATAGAAATAGACATAGATCTCATTGCAAATTTGGAGTTGTTCAAGCACGGTACTATAAATAAATTGGCTATTGACAAAAATTGTAGCAAGACTGTTCTTGGAAGATGGGTTAACAAACGGCTACTTAGGTCCCATTCTAATGCAATCATGTCAGACTTAACTACTCCCACCAAGTTGTTGAGGATGTGGTTTTCATTGGATGCAGTAGAATATGATAGAGGTGCAGAAGGGGCTTAAATTCATAAGTATGGAGAATATAATTCACGTAGATGAGAAGTAGTTCTACATGTCAAATACATTTCACATATTCTATGTAACCTTAGATGAGTAGGATCCACGCAAAACATGCAAAAGCAAGAATTTCATTACAAATGTCATGTTCATGTGTGCTGTGTGCAGTCCACTATTCGTCGATAATGGTAGTGTCATATTCGATGGAATGATAAGTATATTTCCATTCACATAAAGTGTTGCAAAAAAAAAAAAATAGCAAAAATAAGGTTGCACGAACAATGGAGACAAAGCTTATAGTTTCTATTACAAAGGAAGTCATCAAATATTGTTTAATCAATAAGGTGTGGATATCAATAATTTATTGTGTGAAATGTAATCTAAATATGAATGGATTTCATATTACATCACTTTTGCAGTAGTGTATCTTAGTTCCATTCTTATTCACATTTTTAGTGTATTATTTTCCATTATTTTCAATATATTCATATTGTACGAGCTATAAAATCAAAATGATCACCAAAAGCAAACAAGAATATATACATTAAGCAAGACAATGGTAAATCCCGTATAAAGAGCAATCCGAATTTAGAGAAGCTACACCACTTGATGGTCACATTACATTAACCCATCAACTACCCAATTCACCATACACAAATATGAATGACTTGGGTTGGTTTAAAGCCATAAAAAGTCTGCAGAGTGAATGTGTATGCGAATGTTGATGATTTAGTTAGTGCATTTTTAAAATCTTTTGAAACGTTAAGTGCACATACTCTTAATAATACTCCCTCTGTCCCCCAAAGATCTTCTCGCTCTTCTATTTTGGGCCGTCCCCCATCTTTCTTCCCACTTTATTTCTATTTTTGGAAACCTTCTATTTTACCCATCTTATTTAATGTGGGTCTCATTATCCACTCACAATATCTTACATATCATACTACTTTTTGTGGGACCCATTCTCCACTAACATCACTTTACTATCACTTTACACTTTAACAACCAAAGTCAACACATGTTATTAAAACCCGTGTCGGGTCAAAGTGGGAAGATCTTTGGGGGACGGAGGGAGTATTATTTTGAGTGTACAAGGAATTATGGTAGAGATACTAATGGTGAAATTAAAGAATGTATGTAATATCTAAAGGCTACAGGAATTGTGGATACATGGGATATAAAATCTTATGCAAATGCTTGAGATTCAACAAGCAGAATAAAAAACAACTTTGATGAATTGTGAATATATTGTTTTCGGATGTACGTGTAATAATAAAATAGAAATTTTATTAAATCGAGATAACCGAAGAATTACAATACTTTGGAAATTACAAAAGTAAAACGGAAAAAGTCGAGTCGAGGAATGCCTCTTTCTGCAAGACGAGATACTCCCTGGCAAGTGCTCACGGTCCGGCGTATCGTCCCCAAAGATAAAACGACTTAGTCCTTTAGAATAGTAGCACCACAAACTCTAAAGGCCCCGACGAACTTGACAAGGGAGAGAATCGAGCCAACAACAGAACTCCTATATAGCTAGTATGAGAATGAACTAGAGGAGAAGAAAGAACAAATGAATTTTGTTCGACCTATAACGTGTGCTAAACTGAAGTACGTGGCGTTGTTAAGTCCAGACCCACTGTCCTACAAGAGAATCAGTATCGGACACGAGGAATGTTTCCAGCCGATATACTTTCAGTTACTATATTTAAGTCGACCCGAATGTCGTATCTCAACAGAAGGCTATGCAGGGCTATCAATTATTAGTACTAACATGCAGATAATGTAATCCTAAACACTCTAAGCAAGATGAGATAAAAGAACTCTAAACTAAAAACGGAAAGTAATAAATAAGGGTACACAAGAGATTGAAGTCTAGGGTAAAAATTATCTCTAGTCGAAGTCGATGCTTATTCAATCAAACCAAACCTCTAGTAGCTTCCCCTAAGTTGATTAGCCAATAACTTTCGTGTTCTTAAACTAATCCGTGTCTAACACTTTCGTGTATAGAACACACCTAGAGTAATACTAATAAAGATATGATTACCTATTCTACGTTTCCGATTAATAGGTTAAGTTGTTTGATTATGAATGTGACATAGAATAATTCATATCAATCCATTCTACATCTTTGAGTCGTACATGGTGATCAAGCATGCAATACTCTTAAACACGGATCAAACAACCATAAAATCAGATCAAATTAAGCATCAAACCATAGAATATAGATAATCAACCCTAGATAAGAATTTAACCAACCAAAATGAAAAGCAAATCCATAGAAAGAGTTATCTTCATAAACTTACTAAGAATTCACAATTTGGTGGATAAACTCCTTCAATCCTTGGATACCCCAAGGATCTAAACTAAAAAGCAGTAAAACAAGTGTTGAGAACCTCTCTCTCTCGAGTTACAAAGTTAGGGGATGAATTGCATAATGAAAAATACCCTTAGGAACACTTAAAAACGCACATATAATTACTGGCCAGCGGCCGCTGGGAAGCCAGCGGTCGCTGACCCATGCCTTCTGTCTCTCAGCGAGTAGTTACCCAGCGATCGCTGGCTGCGTGGTTCTGTCTCCTGACTTAGTTTTACAGCCCAGCGATCGCTGGGATACCTAGCGATCGCTGGCTGCACACTTCAGTCCCTTGTGCTTTCCTCCTTCCCGTTCCATGCTCGTATGCTCCTTCTTTGCCCGGCTTTGCTCCAACGGCTTTTCCAGCACTTCCAACTCACATTCATCTTCTTCACTCCATCCTGCGTAATACGCGACAAAATAAGAAACTGAGTAACACGAACAATAAAATAATACAAAACAAAAGATAAACATATAAAACACGATAAAACGACACACAAAAACATAACTAAAAACCTACTAAACAATTGGTGTATCTAAAATGAGCTCTCAAGTCACCTATATATAGCACTATGGGAGAAAAGTGAAAGGGTGGCTCATAAATCACATTAACCGTGCATCTCTTAAGCTTCAAATGGCATAAATTGCCATGAAGCAAAACTGTCGTGCAGCATATGAAAAGCCAAGAAGGCTTTTACTTTCCATGGGCCTTGAAATTGGGCCTTGAGATGCATTTAGAAAAGTTGGCCACAAGAATGAAATATGGCCCAATAAATTCAGCCCAAATTTTTTTCAATATTATGGGCTTAAAGCCTCCAACTAAAAAAGGCCCAAAATCATTCCAAAGTCACCCACAATGCATTTCTCACTCATCGAGAAATTCGATTTTGAAAAATTCTCGATTTAATTCTCAAAGAATTAAATATGCACCCGTCAAATTAAGTAATAACCCTACAAGTTCAAAATCAATTTATCCAACAATCTCCCACATGAGTGGAAATGCATATGCATGAATACAGACACAAGCTCAATTCTCGTGAGGCAATACTGCATTTGGAAAGGTAACTTGTGGTTTTGAACCTTCCATAGTGAACACCATCGGCATACCGGCGGACTAGTGGACGTGATTCCTTGAAATATTCCTCCTTAGTGTATACCGAGTCAATAGTATTAACACAATACCACCTCGACCTCGTCAATTCTCACGTTTGGGTCCGTTTCAGCCATGGACACCCTCTTTGAATTCATAAGTGACTATTCCCATGAAGCGGCCCCATTTCTCAGTTATATAGGTGACTCTTATCGAGTATCTTGTCATACTCGGTTATCAAGAATCATTAAAAGTCAAAAGACTTATCCTCACCACATTGCAAGTCTTCAACACTCATTTACTTTCTAGGGAATGGCTGAATGTTACAACACGGACTCATATAACTTAGTTTTCCCATTGAACCAAGTTCTTGGGATCTCCAGTCATCATGGTAGGGTTACCATTATACTCATCCTTCAGATGTGGCTTTTAATCTCATTCCCTCTAGCAATTTAACCATTTGATCATGATTCAAACCTTTAGTTAACGGATCTGCTATGTTATCTATTGATCTTACATAATCAACTGAGATAACACCACTCGTGATCAATTCTCTAACGGTGTTGTGACGACGTCGTATATGCCGAGACTTACCATTATACAGCTCGTTATGTGCTCGTTCCATAGCTGCTTGACTATCCCAATGTATCACCACTGACGGCACAGATTTCTTCCAGCATGGAATATCTTCTAGGAAATTACGAAGCCACTCAGCTTCTTCTCCCACTTTATCCAAAGCTATAAATTCATATTTCATGGTGGATCGAGCTATACACGTCTGTTTCGTTGATTTCCAAGAAACAACACCACCCCCCACAACGAAGACATATCCACTAGTTGAGAATGAATCTTTCGAGTCAGATATCCAATTTGCATCACAATATCCTTCAAGGACATGGGGATATCTCGAGTAATGCAAACTAAAGTTAAGAGTACATTTCGAATATCTCAAAACTCTCGTCAGAGCTTTCCAATGTTCCTTGCTTGGATTACTCGTGAACCTGCTCAACTTATTCACAGAACAAGCTAGATCCGGTCTATTGCAGTTTGTGATATACATCAAACTACCTATAACTCTAGCATACTCTTCTTGAGAAACAGGATCACCCTTATTCTTACTCAAGTGTACGTTGAGCTTTAAGGGGGTCTTAGCTGGAAAGCTATCAAATGCATTGAATTTCTTTAGCACTTTATCAACATAGTGAGATTGTGTTAAAGCAATTCCTTCGGATGTTCTTAAAATTCTTATCCCAAGAATCACATCCGCCATCCCCAAATCAACAATTTTAAAATTTCTCTTTAACATTCGTTTCGTATCAATGATAACCTGATTATTACTCCTCATAATCAGCATGTCGTCTACATAAAGACACACAATAACAAAAACGTTAGGTGAGCCTTTAATGTAAACACATTTATCACACTCGTTGATTTTGAAACCATTTGACAACATTACTTCGTCAAATCTCAAGTGTCACTGCAAAGGCGCTTGTTTCAAACCATACAAGGAACGAACCAATTTGCACACCTTCTTCTCTTGACCCGGTGCAACAAACCCCTTGGGTTGTTCCATGTATATCTCGTCTTTTAATTCACCATTCAAAAAGGCAGTCTTAACATCCATTTGGTGAATCTCAAGATTGTGCAAGGCAGCAATCGCGAGAAGCACTCGAATAGATGTAATCCTTGTCACGGGTGAATATGTATCAAAGAAATCATACTCTTCCTTTTGTTATAGCCTTTGACTACAAGTCTTGCCTTAAACTTGTCAATAGTGCCGTCAGGTTTAAATTTCATTTTGAGGATCCATTTACAACCTAACGGTTTATGTCCTTCCGGGAGATTGGTCAACACCCACGTGTGATTTTCCATTATCTAATCAATTTCACTATTGACAACTTCTTGCCATAATGCAACATCTGGGCTTGAGAGGGCTTCACGAATCGAATTTTGTTCTTCATCCAACATAAACGTGATGTAGTCAGGACCAAAATCTTTGACAATTCTGCCTCTTTTGCTACGCCTCGGTTCATCATCAATCGAATGAGACCTCGTAGCCTCTTCGATAGTTCTTTTAGCAGAGCTATTTATAATGGTTTCACTTTCCTTATCCTACTAGGATATATATTCTCAAAGACTATAGCATTTCTAGACTCAATCGTTGTACCTTCTTTCACATCGGAAACCTCCGAGCAGTGAACAAGAAAACGGTATGTGCTACTATTAAGTGCATAACCGATAAAGATACAATCAACTGTTTTAGGGCCAATTGTAACTTGTTTCGGTAAAGGCACTTAAAATTTAGCCAAACACCCCCACACTTTGAGGTATTTGTAAGATGGTTTGCGTCCTTTCCACAACTCGAAAGGAGTTAGGTCCTCACCTTTAAGTGGAATTGTATTCAAAATATAATTCGCAGTCAAGACAGCTTCCCCCCACATGTTGTGGAGTAGTCCCGAACTTATCAACAAGACATTCATCATCTCCTTAAGAGTACAATTTTTGCGTTTAGCAACCCCGTTCGACTGAGGTGAATATGAGGCTGTAGTTTGATGAATTATTCCACTTGCGTTGCATAACTCCTCAAACGGAGCAACATACTCTCCTCCTCTATCACTTCTCACAACCTTAATCTTATGATCAAGTTGATTTTCTGCTTCCAATTTAAAGTTTTTGAAAGCTTCAATCGCCTCATCTTTACTTCTTAGAAGATAAAGATAACAGTATCGTGTGCAATCATCAAGAAAAGTAATAAAATACTTTTTACCACCTCTAGTTTGCACATATTTTAAATCACACACATCCGTGTGAATTAAACCTAGAGGTTCGGTGCTCCTTTCAACCGAGTGAAATGGTAGTTTAGCCATTTTGACTTCAACACAAATTTCACATTTTTCTTGTGAATTAAATTTACCAACTTTTAGTAAATCTAAATTTACTAATCTTTTATCGCATTTAGATTAACATATCATAATCTACAATGCCATAAATCAGAGCACTCAAGCAAGTACGAGGAAGTTGAAGCATTCTCATTATTCTCAAGTTTAGGTACACGACGCACAACCATTAGATTGAGTTTAAACAATCCATTGGAAAGAAAACCATTTCCAAGAAAAGTACCAAATTTAGACAAAACAAACTTATCAGATTCAAACACGAGCCTAAATCTCTTGCTTACAAGAATAGAACCCGACACTAGATTCTTTCGGATGTCTGGGACATGCAGCACATCCTTCAACCTGAGCTCTTGACCAGACGTCAGTTTGAGCACGAAATCACCAACTCCGGCAACATCAGACTAGTCTTGATTGCCCATGTGTAGCTTCTTCCACTCAACAGCTCTATACGTCGAAAACATGGTTCGATCAGAGCAAATATGCACGGTAGCGCCCGTGTCAATAAATCATGCACGCGGATTATCGACATGGTTGACTTCAGAAACCACGGCAGCTAAGTCATCATCATCCCACTTGTCTTTCTCAATAATGTGGGCATGCCTCTTAGTCACTTTCTTTTTTTACTTCGAATTGGTGCAGTCCTTTGCCATGTGGCCCAGCTTGTCGCAATTGAAGCATGTGCCTTCAAATTTTCGAGCAACAAATTTGCCCTTGCCTTTAGCATTAGGGCGGCCACGCTTCTTGGATTTCTTGCTATGCTCCATTAAATTGGCTTTCGCCTCGTCTCCAAGCTTAAACCTTGGATCACGCCTCCTACTGTCTTCTTTGATTCGAAGTTTGACAATAAAACCTTCAATCTCTTTCTCACTTTTTTTGTGAGTAAGATAGTTCTCGAAATCCTTCCAACTCGGTGGAAGCTTCTCGATCATGGCAGCAACAACGAACGGAGTCGGTAAAGACATTTGCTCCGCTTGCATGTCGTGCAAAAGGGTTTGCAACTCTTGCACTTGCTCCATCACGGATCGAGAATCGATCATCTTGAAGTCCAAAAAATTGGCAACATGAAACTTTTTCATTCCCACATCCTTGACACGGTACTTTTTCTCAAGAACATCCCACAGCTCTTTCGCCATTTTCACACCGACATAAACAGAATATAGAATATCCTCTAACCCGTTTAACATGTAGTTCTTCGCTAGGAAGTTACCTTGATGCCAGACATCAGAGACAGCACGAACATTAAAGTCCGCATCCTCTGGTACAGCCGGAGCATCCTCACTCAAGAAGTTGGCAAGTCCCAATGTTGTTAAATAAAACAACATCTTTTGATGCCACCTCTTGAAGTCAATACCCGTAAACTTCTCGGGTTTCTCCCCTTGAGGCATCGCCCTCGAAAGAAGAGCCATCACAGACACGTTAGTCCCGATAGAGGTATTAGCAGCAGCGGAGCCACCGATAAGGTTGGTGGCAGAAGCGGAGGTGGCAGCGGCAGATGTGGCGGCGGCGATGGCGGCAGCAATCGAGGCAGCGGCGGCGGTATTCGAGGAAGTCGACATCTCCAAAGCAAAGTCAGTATCTCGTCTTGCGAGTGTAATAATAAAATAGAAATTTTATTAAATTGAGATAACCGAGGAATTACAATGCTTTGGAAATTACAAAAGTAAAATGGAAAAAGTCGAGTCGAGGACGACCTCTTTCCGCAAGACGAGATACGCCCCGACTAGTGCTCACGGTCCGGCGTATCATCCCCAAAGATAAAACGACTTCGTCCTTTAGAGTAGTAGCACCACAAACTCTAAAGGCCCCGACGAACTTGACAATGGAGATAATCGAGCCAACAATAGAACTCCTATATAGCTAGTATGAGAATGAACTAGAGGAGAAGAAAGAACGAATTATTGGTTTGTCTAAAATGAGCTCTCAAGTCACCTATATATAGCACTATGGGAGAAAAGTGAAAGGGTGGCTCATAAATCACATTAACCGTGCATCTCTTAAGCTTCAAATGGCATAAATTGCCATGAAGCAAAACTGTCGTGCAGCATATGAAAAGCCAAGAAGGCTTTTACTTTCCATGGGCCTTGAAATTGGGCCTTGAGATGCATTTAGAAAAGTTGGCCACAAATTTTTTCCAATATTATGGGCTTAAAGCCTCCAACTAAAAAAGACCCAAAATCATTCCAAAATCACCCACAATGCATTTCTCACTCATCGAGAAATTCGATTTTGAAAAAGTCTCGATTTAATTCTCAAAGAATTAACTATATACCCGTCAAATTAATTAAGAACCCTACAAGTTCAAAATCAATTTCTCCAATAGCACGTGTGAGGAAAATAGTTTAGAATGCGTAATACATAGTATTGATTAAGAAAATCTCTGTTTTTTGTTTTTTGGAAAATCAATTTTTTCTGTTTTTTGTTTTTTAGTGATATCAGAAAAGAAGGCATTTTTTGCCTTTTCGCTTATAATATTATTAATAAAGCAAGTAGAGAGAGAAAGCGGGTAGAATGAACATATGCGGTTTTTGGGGGTGTGCGACGTTGACCACACATATGAAAAATATTGTTCATGTGTTTCTATTGAAATGTTTTCATTCAAAAAATGTTTCTCACTTGGGAAATGTACCAATTAATATAATGATATTTTTAAAACGCTTTAATTGTTTTCCAAATGCAATGATTGCATATAGAATCTTACTAACTATTTACGTTACTCTTGCTTCTACGTAAAAGAGCTTTTTAAATTAAAGTTACTAGAGTCATATTTACGAAAAACTGTCTCAAAAAAGATTAAATAAACTTGGTTTAATGACGATGAATATGATATTTTTTTGAAAATTAATGAAAAATATGATGATGATTATTTCGTTTCAAAACATGCAAGGAGAGTAATTTTTTTAAATGAATGTATTAGTTTTTGGTTATTATTATCATATAATTTAATAAAATAAAATAAATATTTTAAGAAAATATTAATAAAAATACTTATTTTTAAATTCGGTCATGGTCGAGTTTAAGTTTGCTCGGGCACTGAGAATGAATTACAGTTAGAAGTGTTAGGGGTATTAATGGGGTAGCTAGAATGAATAATCCTCATTAGGATTAATAAACTTTGCCAGAAGAGAAAATGGAACAATTTACGTGGAACCGAGGGAGTATTTGATCTAACAAAAAATAATGAGTACGAAGTTTTATTTTAGTCTGAAGCAATTAAAAGTCAGACCCAAAAATCGGAAGAGAACATTAACATTTATTGAATATTTCTAAATGAAACAGATTTTGATAATGTTATTGTTTCAAGTATGCATATCCTTAATAAAATCGAGCTCGAACATGATATTTCAGCCCCCAAATATAAAAGTTCCATGGATACTAATGATTTCCCTAATGGAATGAAATTTGAAACCTCTATGATTTAGTGCTAGGAGCAGTTCTTGTAAGAAGGCTTTGCTTCCGAAAATAATTAATTTAGGAGCAGTTCTTGTCCTAAATTAAAGCGATGAAAGTCTCGTGGAGAATCATCATCACGAGGTATGAATGCAATTTCAAACAAAACTAACGCACCAATAACTGATAAGTTACTTTAACATTCTAAACACGAGGAGGTGGCATAGATGAAGATGGCAGCTGGGTGAGTGATTGAGTTATATCAGAGGCTATCCTCTCGAAAAGCTGCTTCATTATGTCCTGATTAGCCTGTACGACCTGAACGCTCTCCTCTAAGCGCTTTTGATTCGCCTCCAACATGCGTACCTTATCTTCTGCCAATTGTAAGGCATTCCGTGAGCTATGCAGCTCGTTCTGAGTAGAAGCAAGCTTAGTTGTAAGTTTTGAAATCATTAATTTAATAAATGGATCATCGTCAGAGGTTGACTGAGCATGTTCTAGATCGTTTCTAAGTCTGCCACGGCTTTCTTGGAATTGCTGGCTACCAACTTCTCGGTTATCGTCTTCAAGCGATCGGCTACCATCTTCTCGGTTATCAGATACAATCTGCATATTATGCTGAAAAGAAACAGATATATCAAGCGAAAAACATAATATTATAATCTTTGAATCACAAATACGTTAGATAGGGCTGCATATCAGAAAAAATACGTATTTAATGCGTATACGTTCAAAATACGTACTAAAAGCGTATTTTTTTAATAAAGAATTATTAATTAAAAAACGTTAAAAATACGGTGAAAGTATGTTGGAGTGTCAGAAAATACGTTTTGTGCCCTAAATTCTGAGTTTGCTTGCTTACTTCCGCGGAATAATAGATGAGTCGTGTACTTACCTAGGAATGCCGATCAGAAAACAGAGGTGGCAACATAGAGAAGAGCTGCTGGGAAACACTGAAGAGTGAAGATAGGAGAATAATGGGGGTGGCGGCTAATACCACATTAAATAGAGAAGAGAATTAAATAGAGAAGAGAGTGGGTAGGTGAATTAGGGTAACGAGTAAGGAGGGAAGTTTCTAGTATTTTAGGTTTAGATTTTTGGGCCATGTGGTTTATTTATAATTAATAGTTAATGAATTAAATTTTGGGCTTTGAGGTTTAAGGGCTCAAATTAGGCCCAAATATATTTTAAGCAAATGCAACATGATTTTAAATTGTTTATATCTATTTAAAACTTTGTAATATTAATGAAAATAAAATATATTAAAAAAAATGTATTTTGACGTATTCGTATCTTATATTTTTGAAAATTGACGTATTTTCATTCCCGTATCGTATTTGTATTCGTATTCGTACCGGTGCTTCTTAGATTATGATATTATTTATAACAATTTGAAAAAATTGAATTAAAAAAATGATACATAGATTGGATGTCAAAGCTAGACAGACTTTGTCTGTATCAATAGAAAAACATACAAAACGGCAATTACCTTTAGCATTTATAGAATTTACTGCTGACATTTTCTGTAAGAAATAGTTAGTTTTTCAATAGAAGAATAATTGGATCCAGAAATAGATAATGTAAATGAATCAGCTAAAATTTACAATTTGAAAATAAAAATAAAAGGTAATAAATGAAAAACATACCTTATAAGACTCTGACTCAAACATTTTACAGAAATACTCCCATTCTCCTCATTTCGGCAATACTCCGTCGGTACACATTTTAACCGATCCTCCCAGGGTAGGTGAGTCAGACTTTTGTAATATTCCTGCATATGCTGCCAGTATTGACGGAACTAAACATTCATATAACTTTCAGTCTGTTTTTTGACAGAATTTGGTCCTTGGCAAAGTCGACTGCAAACAAACTCTATAGACAAAAAAGCCAAAAGATTCGATATTATTAATAAGCGTAAATATTGGACAATGATATAACCGACTAAGTGATGTCCAAATTTATTGACCTCCAACCCATCAAAGATGTGTTGTTTTTGCTCCTTTGATACATTCTTCCAACCTTTAATATTTAGTGATACTAAATTTTTGATAGCTATATTGAGCTCGGTCTTAAACATCAATTAGATGACCATCTTTCTCCCGAAAAATGACGGGTATTTTGCCCGATTTAGATAAAGGTAACCTAGGGACAGAAGTTTTATTTTACGGTATTATTCATATGACGAATTAAGTGAGTGACCTAAGAATGAAAACATACTCAGCAGAAAAGGAAGCAACATAACATCAGAGAGTAAGCCATTGGTATTCAATAAATGTGGGATGGAGCATTTAAGAAGAACGAGAACATGTCGCACGAAAGTTGGAAATCCACCATTTCATCGGTTCATTGTCATTAACATGAATTGGTTCAACATTTTACTAGAAATATTACAGAGATACGTAACGTTATTTCAAAGAAAACATAATCTTTACAGAGAACAATAACAACTCAAAGTTTGAGGATTACAGTCTATATGACTGACTATATCTCATTGTCAATGGTGAAAAAAGTACTAAGAAGTAAACGGATACGTAAAAAATAAATATAAACTCCGCTCTTCAATACCTTGTATCACGCCGTTGTTCAGTAGAGAGAAATGATTCGCAAACTCAAAGTGAGTTGTTTTTGGAAGCTGACAGACAACAAATGCATACTACTACTTAAATTCTCTCTCATCCAATTTAGCTTATTGTATTTTTCAATTTAATCAAATTTAATATATAAAATTAATAGCTGACATGTCAACACTTAATAAATATATATATATATATATATGAAGATAACAATCAGCAGTGGTGCTGACATGTCATATTAAATAAAGATACCATTTTTCTTCAAAACAAAATATTATTGCTTATTTAAATATATATATATATATATATATATTTATGGTGGTAGTATTTATACTTTACTAGTGTTTATACTTTACTACTCGTGTTTATTCACCTCAACATTGAACCACACTTAATTTTTTCCTTTTGTGCGTATGGGGTTACGATCAATTCTTATTTATTCGCTTTTACTATTGTATTATATAATTAAAATAATATTTTTTTGAGTTTCATTTTATTTTCAATTTTGTCACATCAACTCAATTGCATGGTCAAAATTTGAAAATTAATTGGTCTCTATTTTAAGACCAGATTAAATGTGTTGTATCAAAATTCAAATGTCTTGCCATTATTAGAAAAATGGTTTTAAAAGAACTTTGACAATATATAATATAGGGATCTATTCTACAACTCACAAGGAAACATATGGTATTCTCTTTTCCCTTTTAAATCAAAAAATATTATTGCAAAGGTATTCTCCTTTCTTTTCTAAATCAAAATATTCATGCAAAGGTATGTAACTTTTTAACATATCATATAAGTTGCAAAATATTACTCATCTTCACGTGATTTGCATTTATAGCTTTTTAAAATACTAACAAATATAACGTGTTATTATACGTAATAACAAAATTTTGTAATATATACAAAATTTTCAACAAGTTCATTTTAATTTATATTTTATTTTATTTATATAATATTTTCTATTATTTGCACTTCTTTTAAAAAGATACCATGCAATAGCAAAAGTTAAATGTTTTCATCTTAATTGTTACAAATGGATTTGAAATATCAACATAATAATATCTTAGACTATCGATAGTATCAAATCAAATCAAATTATAAACTATTAATTTGATATTATTATCAAAATTCTGACTTTGTTAGATGTCATACTGGAAGTTGACCTGATAAGCCTTTGTAATTGAAAGAATAATAGTGTGGATTTTTTTCTTTAGAAAATTGAATTAAAATTGACAGTTTATGATTTAATTTGATCATATTGATAATTTGGGATCTAAATGATAGAAAAATTTATAGTTTATAATGTAATTTGAAGTTATCAATTTTTAGCCCATTAACTCAGACAAACAAAGATAAAATACAATTTATTTCTTATATATTTTCATATTATTAATTCTTGTTATCAATACAATTATAGAATGATTTATTAAACTGCAATTAGTGAGTATATATAAAATACAGATGGCACCGCCTAAATAGGTAACTTCCACCTAATCTATATAAGGTTCCAACAAATCAAAGAATCATTAACAAAACAAAATATGACAACGGAATTAATACAATGTAAATTAAATTTTTGTTAATATTACTTTATAATACCCCTAAGTTATTTATATAATAGCAGTATTATAGGTAGTTCAATTTAGCATGAAAGTACGAGTCAATCCGAATAGACCGATAAGAAAGATGGGTTAGGACCTACATATTTTAGCCCGAAATAAAAAAAAAATCTGATTAAACCAAATCGAAAACAGCTTGTGCTCGATAGAGCTAACCCGAAGACCGAATGGATTGGCCTTATTAACCGATAAAAAATAATTATGACTTAAAATTGAAAAGATATAATCATTTATGTCTAAGTTTTGCCAAAATATTAGTAATCCATTACTCCCTCCGTCCCAACTAGCTTGAGTCGTATTTCTTTTCGGGTCGTCCCAACTAACTTGAGTCATTTCCTTTTTAAGAAACTTTTATTACACACACAAATTTAAATAATATATATTCATATCATCACTTTATACTTTAAACATACATTCAACATACACTCCTTAACTCCTTAATTCTCGTGCCGAAAAGAAGTGTCTCAATCTAGTTGGGACGGAGGGAGTAGTTATTATGTAAGTTCATAGTAAAATAAGAAGATATTTTTAAATGTTTATGAGAAAAGAAGACATAACTTTTGTTATAAAAAATATTTATTAAAAAAGTTATATATAATATTTTTTTCCAACAACTATTTTAGCCCAACGAGCTAGCTGGAAATTGAGTGGGTTAGGACCGAAATATTTTACCCCGAAATTAAAAAAAAACGACTAAGCATAATTAGAAATAGCCCGAAACCGAATAGCCTAACCTAAAACTAAGTGAGTTTGGATCGATTGACATCCCTAATTATAGAAGTTCATTTTTTATAAAACTAAGTCTCTTTTTATTATAGGTATATATATATATATTATGTAGAAGCCCAGGGCATACAATTCCTAAATTTTGCTGGAAATTATAGTACTAAATATGAATTACCACAAACATTAGTAAATCCAAAAGATATTGAATCACGAGATTTTTTATTAGGCCTAAATTTTATTACAGGATTAAATGGCAATATTACTATTGCAAGAAATTGTATAACTTTAAGTAAATATGTTCATAGTTATCCTACTTCTCGATATACAGTTGCATCAGAGTTTGCGCGAAAGCGTGGTGGACAAGGAGAATTAGATTTCCTTAACACTAAAACTAAAGTTCATATTGAAAATGAAGCATTAATATTTCTAGAAAACTTTTTATCCCATAAACTAGAAAAAGGTCCAGATATTACTAAAAGTGAAATAGCAATTGAACTCTCTACACAAAAAATAAAAATGTTAGAGACAAAATATAACATGATAGAAAGAAGAATTACAAATGTTGAAAAGCTAAAGCAACCAATAACAGAATTCCAAGATTTTGATAATATAGAATTAAATCAAATGTCTGAACAATTGGGAGATATAGAAGAAACTATATTAATAAGTAATAATAATACAGATCAACCCATTAATCAAGGAATAACAAGTTTAATAACATTACAATGTAGAATATGGTTAGACGATAATAATTATGTTAATTTATCAGCTATACTTGACACAGGAAGTATATGTTATCTCGAAATTTAAACAGACTTTTCTTTCTAGTAGATGGATAGAAATATCATCCGCCGGTACAAAGGAAAAGAAAAGGTTACACAGTCATCAGAGGATTCTTCTATGATCATATCAGATGAATCTAAAGTGCAAAACAAAGAAGCACAGGAAAAAATTATGCAGGATTCTATCAAGACAGCCTTAAAAACAGAGAAAAGCACAGAATTTAAACAGGAAGTATTAAGCTTTGGAAGTATTACACTTCCAATCTGCTTTGAACTGAATAAAAAGTTCCGTTCCATGCTAGGACTCGAGATTACTAATAAAACAACAATGTTTATTGGATAATTTATGGCATATACAAACCATGAAACATGCTACAAATTTCAAAATACAATGCCTTAATGGTTTGGGATACTATTTTTCTGAACAAAACAAAAAACTCCCGGAACAAAAAAGGAGATTTTCACATTATGTTATTCTTAGAGTTACCAAAGTACAAGTAATATCCAGGATATAATAACTTCTGAAACATTTTTAAATAGAATATTACGAAGAGGGTCAAGTTCAAACAGTTCACAAAATATGGTACAATTAGAAGAAGAAATTGATATTGATAGAAATTTAGAATTATATAATCATCATCAGTTAGACATTTTAAACCCAAGAGTTCTATATCAAACAGGAATTCAAAATATTAGAACATTAATACGAAGTAGTAGAGAAGAAAGCTTAAGAGTAATTGATAGGACTATAACAATAAGTTTATTTGCACCAGAAACAATAAAAAAGATTAAACAATCACAAAAGCATTTTGCACATATAGGACTAGTTGTAATTGGAATAAAGGCATTTGGAAGAAAAAATTTAGGAACAAAATTACTTGCTCTATTACTAGATAAATCATGGAAAACAAATGTAAAAAAGGCTATTATTTCTGGAATGGAAGTAGATCTAAGCTAAAATTCGGCAATATTCTATTGTGCTCCAGACATATTAAAAGATATTAGAGATCTTTTAAACCTAAAAATTGCATTAAAAACAAAAGGTTATGAAGATTTTGAAGGAAACAATATAGTTATTAGCATAGGTACTTTAGAAAAAACAAGTAATAGGTCTGGATTACATGTTAAGTAATAATAGTGATGTTATAACTTTTGTAAGTTCGGTGGCATATGATAACATGTTAAAAGTATTTATGATATGTATTATCACTATTTTTTAATTCAATTACATTAACATTAAATTATATAGTCATATCACGAATGATTTGAACAAGAGACATTTGTCTTGAACATTAATATTACTACCACTATGCTAACACACGCAACCTATCACTTTCTATTTTGTATTTTAGGTGTTTCGTCCTATAAATTTTACATTTACAATTGTGACTAATAAATGCATATTTAATAGCAAGAAAAAAACTAAAATATAAGGCGCGAAAACAAATGGAATAAGCATAAGTCTCGCTCCAAATTTTAAAAATCAAAATTTACTTATTCACCACATAAACATGATTTTGTATTTCAATAATCAAATCCTGACTTTTGACAAAGATCTTTGTCCACCAATCCATGTGGCTTCAAATAATAAACTGTACAAAAACCCATTCCTAACATTCACCATTTACATCCAAACATTTGTGGTCTCCCAATATATGAAATAACGACAAAATTGGAAGTTCCAAAAACAGAGGCCCTTCACAAAACCTTCATATATTGGAAAAGTGCAGCAAATAACTATTCATATAGTTCAATAATCCCTTCTTCTGCAAATACAAAAGGATGAAGAAAATTAGATCCATGCATATAAGAAATATAGATATGATATAACTATCTAAAAAGCACTGATCAGCTAATGAGTTGATTACTGTGTAGCAACCAATTTTAAGAGGATGTTTATTTTGGTTGAAATCCCACTACAGACTTTGATAGATTAAGAAATTTTGAGCTTGCGTGATCATATGATCCTTAATATTCTCAATCGTATTATCATCAAATTAAAATATATCACCAAAAGTGAAGTCAAACTTGAGTAGTCTCCACTTGGACATCAATTTATGTTTTTGAGAATAATCGACGTGATCATGGCAACAGGAAAAAAATAATGAGGTAGGGATGCAAATCTCGAAGAAAATAATGTTCTAACAAAGAGTAACTTACTCAAAACTAAGGCTGAGGAGGTGATGGAGTTGAGGATGGCAGTTGGATCAGAGATTTCCCAATATCAGAGGCTAACTTCTCAAAAACCAGCATCAACATCCGTTGATTCGCCTCCATGGTGTGCATATTTGCCTGTATCATCTCCTCTAGGCGCTTTTGATTAGCTTCTAGTATCCGTACTTTATCTTCTGTCAATTGCAAGGCAGCCTGTGTGCTATGTAGCTCATTCCTAAGCTCTGCATTTGCTGCTATAAGAGATGTAGCATCAAAAGAAGTCGACTTAGTAGGTTGGAGGTCATCTCTATGTCTGGCTACATATTCCGAATGAACTTGGTTGCATGCTCGTATAGCTGCAGTCACTTCTTCATGAGATTGGATTTCATCATATTGGTCATCTAATTGAGTCCGCTTGTTATTCTAAAATACAAACCAGTATATCAAGAAAAGAAAGTATGGTTTTATTTAACAAATTGGAAAAATGTGATAATAAGAGTGCATATACGTCGGCTGACTCAGCAGTTTCTCGTTGACCATCTTTCTCTGAGTTCTTTGTTACATGAGAATCAGGAATATCATCTTTTCCACAACCATCATACTGTAAATATATATATATATATATATGCAATAGTCAGAATCAGATTCAATAAGGATTTGAAGGGAAGTAGAGGTTTCATACTCACAGCATCATATTTGTACTGCAACAGAGACTTTGCGCCTCCACGGTAGAAGAAAGTATGATTTTGAGAGTTTATTACTGATGCTTTCTGTAACAAATAGTTCAAAACAAAACGAATCAGAATAAACTAAAGAAAATGTGATTGAATTGACTAAGACTTACAATTTGAAAACACAAAAATTTACCTTGAAAGTCTCTGATTCAAACATTTTGCACATAAACTCCCAATCTGCTTCAGTTTTACAAAACCTTTTTGGTGCATGTTTCAACCGCTCCTCCCAAGGCAGGTGAGCGAGAGCTTTGTAATGTCTGTGCATTGTCTGGCGGTAATCACGATACCGTTTACTCATTAACATATCGGTCTCTTTTTTAACGGAACTGGGTCCTAGGCTAAAATCAACCGTGAATGCACTCTACAGGAAAACCAAAACAATTAGCTTTCCCTGAGCATATTTTATATGAATTCCACTCAGGAAAGGAATAACTGTTAAAATTTACTAACCTCCAATTGTTGAAACATCGGTCGCTTTTGCTCCTCGGTTACCTTCTTCCAGCCTGAAACTTGTAATGGTGCAAATTTCTTCACAGCAATACCGAGCTCTGTCATAAACATCGATGCATACTTCCCCACAGGATGGCCATCTTTCTTATGAAATACAACGGGAACTTTGCCATTCTCTTTAATATATTTACGAAGCCTCTCAGAATGTTTGAGTTGTTTGTATAAACCTCGTCTCTCAGTAGGTGCTGCATGATATAAAAAGTGTTATATCCATATATATACAGCACAGTTTGTAGTTAACAAAAAAAAAAGATGATTCAAAAAGGTTCCAATTTGGCAAACCATCAGGTACAGTCTTTGCCATAGATGATCTCCCAAAAATAGGTGTGTCGATGACAGGGTGTCCTTCAACCTGATTACAAGGAATATCTATAATGGAATTGCAAACCCGTCGTTAGATAGATGCGACTAATAAGATTACAAAAATCAAAAGACAGCTAGCCAAGAACACGCTGTTGTAGGAAGAATTAAGTCTGCCACTTGAAAATTGTAAACTTAAATATCCCAAAGTTTAACAGATGAACACTTGCATTGTCCAGATCTAAGAATTCAATTAACTGGCATTCAGAAAAAATTGCCTATCACGAAAGTCAGGAGATCCACTATCTGCTTGTCACTGGGTTTAGCAATAGGATATCAAAATGTCACTTGAAGATTACAAAAACACAATACACCATTTTATCATCATTTGAAACTTTGTAACTCTAATGAAAACTTCAGAATAAAAACTTGAAGCTTGAGTTCCTTTGTTATGCATGTATGATGCGTAGCTAGTCTTAGAAATTAGTAATGTAGTACGTTAATTTGAAGTTGTTTTGTGCAGCATCTCTCATCTTAGCTTCTCAAAATACGATATCCTCATCATATTTTAGAGATCCAAATCATATTCCACCCTGAAAATCAAGTTATTGATGCGAACAAGGTTATTACCTTCAGTTTTAAGGGAGTGCAAAGGTTGCTGCTCGGAGATTTCCATAGTCTGAATTAACTGAGTTTCTATTCGCTGGAAGGATCCGAAATTATCATCATTGTCCTTCGAGAACAGGTTTACCTCAACCTTGGGTTGCAGAAGGCTTGAAGGGGTGAAAGATTCCATGACTTCGGAAGAAACTTGAGTCACTTATTCAGCACTGATGTATCTAGTATTCATCATTACATCTCTATTTGGAGAAGATTTAAAGCCACACACACACAATGTTCACAAAGGTGCTCAATTAGAAGGGTTCTCATACAATAGTCAATACTTACAATGCTTATGGTGATCATTAACATCAACGCCTTCCCACAAATCGAAATGCGAATAAGAAAAAATTCAAGTTCCAATGGAAGTAAATGCAAATTAGGACAGAAATAAAACGCGTGAACGCACAATGCCGTAACAAGTACAAACCAAATTCCTAATTCTCAGTTTACACCACAAAAGAAAAGAAAAGGAAAGAAAAGAAAAGAGACTATAGAAGAAAAAACTGAATAACTCATGAAACGTGACATTCAGCAAGCAAAGCACTAACAAAATCAAGCGAACCAAGTCTTTCAAAATCAAAAGCACAACATTTTCCAAATAGGCGCGCGCACATACGCACACACACAATAGTGGTAGAGAGAGAATAGGGTTTTTTCTCACCATGAAGCAAAGCTTAGAACCTATTGAGAAAACAATTCTACTGTACACAGTCTCTGACTCTCTGCTGTAACGCCAGCCGGAAACAAAGAGATCCGTGCGTACGTCTAAGTATCTCTATCAATAAATCTAGTATTTCAGTTTTTAATATACCGCATCATATTTTAAAATTTTATTTATTTTTCTCCCTCGTCTCCTCCAATTATAAACCCATTTTAGTGATATTGAATTGAATTCCATTGTGGAAAAATATGTAACCCATAATTAACAGTCAGCCTTTTTAGGTATCGACAATTGAAGAAACTAATTTGTGCAGAAAAACTAGTTTCTATGATTTTTTTCACAAACTAATTTTAAAATTTTACAATAGTGAACTTGAAACAAAAAATTGATTTTTCCCAACCATTGGAGGCCAATTTGCATATTTAATTTAGGGATAAATGTTAAAATATCTACTTAAATATTCACTTTATATGATAACATGGAGAAATTGTTCATCCGTACAGAAAATTATCTTATATTATATATAATTTATAAATATAATTCTTTTTTAAAATAATATATTTTTAGCCTATTTTTTTATAACATTTTAGGTTTTAAAATTTTGAATATGTTATACTCACTCTCTCCCACCTCAATTGTCTCATTTGATTATAATAATACACTCATTTTACTATAATATGGGACAATTAAGGTGGGACGGAGAGAGTATTAAAATGATTATTTTAGCCTATTTTTTCTATTTAAGAGTGATATAAATTAATAAATTATTATAAAGGCTGCGATATCATTTGATGCAAGAGTTGATCTTAGCCCGCAGAATGATATCGATAAGTATAAGTTGATACACATTCTTTCCGTATACATATTGAGAGGTTTCACAGTGAGATAAGTTCTAACGTGTTGATACTTATAACGAGGTCTCGAAAATTAGTTCATTTCTTAATCTTTGACGATGACATTAGTATAGGCAGTTGATTATACGCTGCTTTGATTCATCTGCACTTGCGGATTTTTTGTAACCCTATATAGGGATGTCTTGGGCGGGAGTGATTGACTTAGCTAGCTAAAAGTGCTCGATTGTCAGTCGTACAGAATCGCGTCTCGGTGACACGAGTTGTTTAAATCCGCGTGAGACGTTCAGAAAGGTTTATTGCATAAGAAACCCGGCTAGTTGGGAATTTATTCCATATGTAATAATTAAGGTCTGAACCGAATCACTCATGAATAAATATATTAATTAATTATGAGTTGTCAACAAACTCAATTAATTAATGGATTTAGAAAATCTTAAACGCAGGAAATAATTAATGACAAAAGGGTTACATACGTAATTCGAATGAATCGAGATGAGTTCAATATTTATCCTATAGTAGAGTCGATAAATATTTATAATAGAATATCATTTTATTGCATTTTCATGGATTAATTAATTGGAGGACAAATTAATTTGAATTAATTAATTTAAGTCTAAAGTGGACCAATCAATTAATTAAATTTAATTTGGCTCAAATGTGACTTATAAATTAATTTAATTAAATTATGGATTTGTCCAAGCCCGAATTAATTTTAATATAATTCAAATTTGAATTTGAATTATAGTTGGAAACTGCATGAGATTAAAGTTGGAATATGGTTCTGTTATTTGGGATCTAATTCATTCTCGTTAGACTACAACCATCAATGACTTTCTTATGACTGTTTAGTATGTTTTTGTTATGTTTTTTATCTTTGTTTTATCATGTCTAGTCTTTAGGTTTGTCATTTTCATATTTTTTCTTGTTCGTTTTTACGTCGGTTGTGTGTTTTTCGTGTTTTGATGTAGGATGAGGAAATGAGGGAAGAATGGAGCTGGAAGGTTGCTTTGTGCGTCGCCCATACAAAATCAAGCGGAGCGGGAAGGATCGAAGATTGCACGTGAAGGAAAAACCAAGTCGAAGGAGCAAAGCAGGGCCCAGCGGCCACTAGCATCCCAACGCTCGCTGGGGTGCACCTGCAGAGAATTTCAGAGGCCAGGGCCCAGCGGCCGTTGGCCCTGTGTGAACCATGCGCTAGAGAGGCCAAGCCAACGACCGCTGGCTGGCAGTTATGCGCGGGTTTTAAAACCCCTTTGGACGTCAATTTTGAGATCCCCAACACTTGTACTCGTAGAATACTCTCTAGAAACATATTTTGATAGTTAGTTAGGTGATTCAAGTGGATTGAAGTTGTTTCTAACTTAGATTGTGGAGATTCTTAGTAAGTTTATCATCTTCTACTTTTTTATGGAGTTTTCTTTGTTATCTATGGTTGGCTAATCTATTTCTAGGGTTTGATTGTCTAAATCTATCACTTAATGCTTTAATTCAATCTTCTATCGGTTTTTTAATCCTTGCTTATGAGTTTTCATGCTTGATAAACATGGTATCTCCAGATGTGGAATGGATTGATGGATTGTTCTATGTCTATCTTTTGATTGAACAACCGAACCTATAATCGGAGTCGTAAAAAGAAAATTCATGTTGAAATTGGCATTCTATTAAGTGTGATTTGTACACGTGAGTGATCATCACCGATTAGCTAAAGAACACGTAAGTAATTGGCTAGTTAAGCTTATGAGAATCTAATCAAGACATGAAGTTTGATTGAATGAGCATTCAGTGTAGATTGTATATGATCTTTACCCTAAACTTTAATCCATTTGTTTACCTTATTTCTTTGCCTTGCATTAGATAGATAATCATTAATATCCGCTTACGACTTAGAGTGTTAGGAATTGTTTGTGTCAGTCAAGTACTATTAATTGGATAGCCCTGCTTAGTCTTCCGTGAGATTCGACATTAGGGTCAAGTTGGCATGTATTACAACACTCATTTTATGGCGAGGAATTGAGATACGTTTTAGGTTGAACAATGACTCAACCCCAATTAAAATATTTATTTCTCTCTCCTACACAAACACCTTTTACATGACTTTCTCTTGTACTTAAGGTTGGATGAAAACCCTTTTGCATAGAAAGTCATGACTTTTGATTTATTTTTAAATAAATGCGTTTTGTCTAATTATTATGACTTTTGCAATAATGTGTGTAGTCTTAGAAGCTCTAACCTAGCCCACAATATTTATAAAATGAGTAAAAATGAGCCGATTTCTCTCTCCCTAGACATAGAAATTGGTGTCGTGCCCCCTTGGAGTTTTAACTCCAATTTTTGAAAATTGAGGGAGCATTCCACACTCCAATTTTTGTTCTTCTTTTCTCCTAAATTACTAAATAGATTCGCTCACACGATATTTCAGAAAGTACACTACTAGAAAAATGGGCATAGATAACATAGAATAGATAACGGTTTTTTTACAATTCGTTATGTATGTGCATCTTTTTATTTTTTTATAACGGTTTTACGATAAACTGTTATGTTTGTGTACTTTTCATAACACTTACTAACACTTTGTTATAAACTGTAATGTATAATATGTATTATATATAACAGTTTCGTAATACTGTTATGAAAACTGTTATAAAGAGTGTTATTAATAATAGAATATACATAACACTTTTTAAAACTGATATGAAAACTGCTATGGTTGTAACGGAATTGAATCGAATAAAATATCACGGTATTCGATTTAATTCGTTATGAAATATTCAAATATTCAAATCGAATTATTTGATTTTATTTTTAATATATTAAGTAATAATAATTAAAAATATTAAATTTAAAATTCGATCCAATTCGAAATATTACTATAACAAAAATTATAAATTAAGATGAAATTTATTTTTTAATATACAGAACATGTCATGGGAAAAACCCAAAATTACAAAAAAAAAATTGAATTTACAGGCAATTAACCGTAATTTTAATTAATAATATTTAAGAATTTATAAAGATTGAAATCATACTACTAATTTCATATATTAAACATAATTTAATTAATCTAATTATCCAGTCCAATCTAAATATTATACTCAATCTATTTAATCAATAAATTGGCTCAATCTGAATAAGTATCTAGCCCAATGAATTTAATTGTCTCAACCCAAATTTACTTCAATCACAACCCATTAATTACTAATTCTCGGCCCACCTGAATTAATTGGCCCATTCGATTTAACCCGGACCCGCCCAGTAACCGGCCCACTGGAAGATTTAGAAACTCCTATTCAGTCATCTCTCTCGCCTCTCTCTTCTCTACCTCTCGGTCGTCTCTCTATCTTTCCGGCACTCCGCCGCTACCTACACGACGGCACTCACTTCTCTTCCTACCTTCTCTTGGTCGATCCTCTATATTAATTCCTCCAATTTCTGCAACACAAAACACTCTCCTTATCTATTTCTTCCCCAGCCTCTTCTCGTTCTCGGTGGAAAGCTCACCGGAGCTTCATCGCCGATTACATTCAAGGTAGAAGTATTACCTGTCTTTATTTCTATATTTGTAATTTGTAATTTCAGTTTTGAACCTCTAATTCTCCTTTAGCCCTCACTTTCTCGACTCTCTGTTTCTCTACAGCCCTCTTCTCACGGCTGCTCACTTCTGGACGGAAGAATCTCGCCAGCAGAAGCTCACCGGAGGTAAATCTGATCATTGCGATTGTTTAATATGCAGCATGCCAGCATTAAGGCTTGGTTTTACATATAGCGGAATTTGTTTTCGTATTTCCTCATTATTACTGGAGTATGGTAATTTGAGCTTCAGTTCTTGCGCTTTATAACTGCTTGTCAGTGGTTTTCTTATTATTACTGCAGTCCGTTAATTTCAGCTTCAATTATTGTGCCTTATAAATGCTTGTCAGTGATTTTACTTGTATCCTATAATGCAATTCTTTAACTCGGAAAAGAAGAACTCAATTACTGGATGCCCACCATCTGTTTGTTTATTTGATATGTGCATAATTCTGCATCTGAAATCAAGAATCTATACTGTGGGCATCTATGTATTGAATTCTAGGATTCTTTGCTGTTATTGATTTGTTTAATACTGCATTATTGAAGTGTAGTTACATGAATCTGTAACTGTTGAATTAAATAAGCAATCTTGAATTCTAATGCAGAATGCTACTGCTTTATGGATTGTATTTTGTTGAGCCAAAAGTAGACCTGTTTTTATAGTAGATTAGGTGTTTGTGTGAGTGTGTGTGTATATATATGGGGGAGAGAGAGAGAGAGGGAATAAGCACCAAAATGTAAGAGACAAGAATACAACAACCTTATAATAAGTAAAACTAAAAAACTGGTAAACTACTAAATCAAGTTAAGCATTTGATGCCTAGTGATGACGATGTATTAAGCAGTACATTGTTTCCTGATAATCAATATACATGTGCTTCTTTGATGCATTTATCAAGTGTGTATTTTGTACAATATCTTGTATTTAATGTTTAATGAAAGAAATCTTGATCAAAATGAGTAGTTGTGGGGCTAATAGTTTTATTCCCTTTCTTCCATTTCTTTCCTTGTCAATTATTAATTACACTTATCTGAAGTCAGAGCACCACAAATATAATTGTCAGCATTGTGTTTATTATAGTATATATTTGTATTTATTTTTAGTTACTTAAATGAGAGTGTAGTATAGGAGAGATGTCCATAAATCTAGCTCTAAGATCTAGCTGCTTTCGATGCTTACTAATTGATTTCGTAATCTCGTCAGTTTTGTGATTTAGTAGCTCATCCTATATTAATAAGTAGTGTGGGATCCCTCTAAAAAGAACGTGGAAGGTTGCCCTTAGGTGTTCATCTGCCCTCTCTTTTAAGAAGGACTATAGAGGCTTTTAAGGCGCGTTTGTCGCCCCCTCTTTTAAGGCTTTTAAGCCTTGCTTTTGTAGACCAATCTGGGAAATAGCTGCCTTTCTTCCTTTCCTAGTATGAATGGCAGAAATCTGCGGAAATAGGCCCAAAAAGGCCCCCTCGTAGAGCGGCCTAGAACGCCCGTTTGTTACCTGCTTTGAGTGATTATACCTCTAAATATGAACCAATGGCTGCTTTTCTTTTGAGTTGCCTATTTTGTCCGATTTTAGATAAGAATCCTGGAACTTAGACCCAAAGGTCTAGTTTTCCTCGTAGTTATGAGCTAAAAAAGCAGCTTTTGGCTTCCTTTTTCTCAAAGAGGTGGGAATAGAATCCGAAGGGTTTCGCTTTGCTTCCTAGGCGCAGAAAAGTGTATCATGTTTTTCATCCTGATCATTGGATGTATGTTTGATATATTTGCTGAACTGATAATCGCATACCTTATTCCTTTCCAGTTATGCTACAATGTATGTTTAATGTATTTGGTAATCACAAAATTCTATCATTGCATTATGGATTTTCTTCCTTTCCATCACTACTTAGTTGATGTGATTATCCATTTCTACTTGGTTGATGAAGAAAATGGGATGACAATGATTGAATTTCTAGTTTGATATTTGATAATATGGAAGACTATATTTCTGGTGCATGAGGAGCTTTCTTTTCATCTTTTTTGTTGAGATGAGGTACTTCCTCAGTTTTACAGGTTATTGAGCAGTACTATGTTAATAATGCAAGCTTTCCATTAATTATTTATCCTTTAAAATGAAGGCATGGTGTCAATTAGAAGAGATAGTACAATCGCAACCTGTACCTGGATTTGGGAAGAAGCTGACCTCTATTCTTCATGCTTGCTTGTCAGAGTAAGTAAAGTCTGAGCCTTTTTTCTAGTTATTCCATGATTATTTCATTTGCATGCCATGATGGAGATTTATTGAAGAATTTGAGTAGTTCTTGTTTGTACATGAATTGGCACATTTAAGATGCAATGTAAATCTTTTTTACCCTGAGCAAGGATCATTACAATAAAGTATCGGTGCTAGCAGATGACTTCTAAAATACTGCCTTTGACCAGTGTGATAGTATTAGGAACTTTAGATGCTCCTCAGGCCATAATGCATTGATTGAAGTAATGGCATGGTACATGAATCTGGTAATGTGAAAATCTGAATGACATTCTTAATAACCTATTGTAAATATTTCATGACTAGTCACTACAAGAACTTTAGGCTCTTCACCATCTGATGCCTTAAAGAGTGTTGAAGTGGATAACATGGTTGATGGATCCGGTTATGGAAAATATGGGGAAGATTCATCTGAGTGCTAGGAGATTATAGGCTTTAAATTTAGTTGGGAAAGTATCGAAGATGTCTCTCAAGTTTACAATACTTCCATTTTCTTCTAAGTTGGATGGACAAGTAAATTTTCTCATCTTCCATTAGAGATATAAAATATAGTGTTTAATTAGTTATTTGACTCGTTTTTGGTGATGAGAACATGTATTATAGTTTGCTAGTATCCTTTTACATCTTTCATTCTCTACACACTTCTTTTGGTTGTGAATGTGAAATTGTATTTTATCATCAAAAGTAAGAAATGAGTTAATTTATTGGTTGGCCTTGGGTTGAAATAAGCTTCCAGAAAAACCAATTAATTCTTTTTAGCTTTGACAGCTCACTCTATTGGCTCCCTAAGATCAAATTATTAAATGCTATCTTGTGGTTATTCTTACCTTCAATAGGTATGATACAGAGGCTACATATTTTGAAGAAGGTGTAAGAACGTCAAAGCGGAAACAGTTGGAAGATAAGCTTTTGCAAGTAATTGTTCTTTAGCTCAGTTTCATTATTCTTTTTAACCCTGCCTGCCCGATTTACATACAATAACCTGTAACACTGCATTATTGGTTCATTAGATGTTGGACTATCTTAGTGAACAATGTGGCTTTTGGATTACACCAATGATAAGTTATGATTATAGAATATTCTTTATTTGCCTAACTTAGTTTATATTTTAATTTCCTAGGGTCCTATTCAACCTAATTTTGAGCAATGTGGTTTTTATGTGTTACGATTCATGAAGGAGATAGTCGACCGGTTGATAAAAGAAGACTCCATATCTTTCGGATCACAGGTAATAACACATATAATATTATGTGTATATATATATATATATTTATATATATTATCAACACTTACAAAATTTAGATATTTTTGTTTTGTGTTGTTTACAGTTTAAGAAAAAAGAATACTCCATTGGTGAGCTCAATGAGGTTCGTGAGGAATGGGCTTCATGTGTAATTGATCATATGTTGGATTAACTTAGTTTTGGATTTAGTATATGATGCAACTCATGATGATATGTTATTTTATTTTGTGGTTAGTTTATGAATGATTAGACATGCTTGAACATTTAGAATTTGACTTTTAGATTTGTTGTATTGGATTGGATTAATCTTGTTATAATAGATGAACATAGTGCTTTTAATGTTAATTTGTAGTTTGATTGGTGGCATTTATAATGTTTAATAATTGATGTTATTAATTTATTTTTGCAAATTAATACAAATTATTTGAAATGAGAAAATAGAAAAAATAAAAAATATTGCTAAATATTAACAGTGGAATAGATAACGGTTTCGTAATAAAAGTGTTTAACTTTTCTATTCAAATAATAACAATTATAATATTTTTAATAATGATTAAAAACTGTAATGTATAAGTTAAAAACATAACGTATAATCAATTTTTCTTAACGGTTTGAAAACGTTATTAATATGTAGTATAGATTACGTTATTTTTGTGTTTTACATAACGCATATAATTGTCATGTAAATAATATATAGATAACGCTTTTTGAGTTTTGATAACGGTTAAAAACTGTTGTGTATGTGAGTCTTTTCGCTCATACATAACGGTTCAGAAGCGTTATCTAAAATAGGTATTATAGATAACACACAAATTTAACACAGTTTTTATTGCACATACATAACGGCTAAAAAGCGTTATGTATGTACGTTTTTCTAGTAGTGGTAGATTGGGAATAGATTATAAGTTCCTAAGGTCGGTGCGTGGGAGATCGAGAAGAGAATTTGAATCAGTGTGGATTGCGGTTCGATAGCTAAATATTCAATTCGTTTCTCTACAAGCAGAAAATTTGCGTAGGAAAAGGTATAAAATATTTAATTCCACTTTTATATTCTTCTATGTGCATAAGAATTAATTATTTATTTGATTAATTAAACGTGTGGATCCTTCATACAAGTTCTATCAACATAATCATTAGTTTGTGACGTAGATGACATAGTACGTTTATTATAACCGTAATGACTTGGGTTTGATTCCTCGTGGTGTGGTTTTTTAATTTTTTTAACACAATACTAGAATTATTAAATTAGTTAGATCAAGGTTATAATGTTAATTTAACATTAAATTTAGTATTTAATGGATGTTAACTTTAAATTTTAGTATTTCTAAGTTATTATAGTGATAGTGTGAGTTAGTGTTATTAATTGATCTTAACGTTAATTTGAGTATGTGGTTATTTAAATTATTTTATTTTTTAGCATCGTTCTCTTTTCTTATTATGAATCTGAATCATCTTTTTTCCTCTTTGGAGCTCCTGAACCAGATGTTTTCTTCTCATCGTCTATATAATAGTAGTAGTTTACAAGGAAACGATAAGTCTATTCGATGTTGTCATCTTCCGGTCTAAGGGTGCTTTTTAAAATTAAAATTATTTAAGTCATATTTACAAATAATTATGTCTCAAAAAAGATTAAACGAACTTCGTTTAAATGGTAATCGAATGTGATATATTGAAGGAATGATGAAGAAAGTGTTGCAGATGATTTAGTTTCAAAACATACAAGAAAAGTAAAACTTTTTGAATTTTTTATTATATAATTTAATAAAATGAAAAATATATTTCAAAACTTATTTCAAAATTTGTACAGGACCCTTTTAAATTTGTCAGGCCTTGAAAGGATCTTTTTATATAAAGTTTTAATTGGTAGGATCATACGAAACGAATCAATTATAGTAGGTTAAGTTAACAATTATGTCAAATGGTGTCATTATACTTATAGTTAATTAAATGGGTTCCATTAGGATGGTAAGGGGTGCGAATCAATTGTAGTTGGTTAACTCCAAACTCCACGCAAATAATGAGATCATTTTTATTTTAATTTGCACTTTTGATTCTACCAATGCAAACTCGTAATTAATAAAAATAAAAATGAATGAATAATAGAAATAGGGGTGAATAAAAAAATACGAACCGAACTGAGCCGAACCGATAATTTTAGTTTAGTTTCGGTTTTTATTCTATAAATTTTTGGTTTTTGTATTAAAAAAATCGAAATACCAAAAATCGAACCGAAACATATTATATAATAATTATTTATTTAGTATTAATTATTAAATAATTATTTATTTAATATTAAATATATATATATTAAATATATATATATATTAAATATATTATTTAATTAATATTTTCAGTTCTGATTTTTCGGTTTTTTACCGAAATAGAACCGAAAATTTTGATTCGATTTTTTTGATTTAAGATCATTTTGATTCGGTTCGATTTTTATTATTTTTTCAATTCGATTACCGAACCGCACCATGCTCACCCCTAAATATAAACACGTCGAAGCAGCGCATTGATAGTGCTTGGGTGGGATTAATTAGGTATTAGATTTTTCAAGTCGATTCCAAATTTTTTTTCTTATCCACGAAAAATGCATGCTAATACCACTCAAGTGTCATAGAAAATTCATGCATTTGTATGCCAATTTAAAAGAAATCAAAAAAAAGAAAGAAAAAGGTAAACTTTACAGATTTTACAGAAACACAAAAATAATTATAATAATAAAAAGTAAAGAAAATGATACTCCCTATGTCCCACTAATTTTGACACAATTTCCTTATTTGGACGTCTCATTAAATTTGACACATTTTTAAAATAGTTTAAAGTTATCTTTTTAAAAAGTGTAGATCCTACCACCTTTATCATTCTGTGTCTAAATATTTTGTGTCGTACCTATTAGGACGGAGAGAGTATAAAATAGGGAATATATAATAATATCTTACATACTTTATAAAATTGTGCAAAACCGAACACTATGATAAGGTCGATGTCATTTTTATTGTCCCAATATTTATGTAATAAAGTTCCCCACTTCTTATGTATATATATAGTATTATCTGGATTCTAACCATCTTAGAGATTTGATAAAATAATGATTATGTTTAATCAGTGTTTCTGTTTCCAGAATGACCAGTTTTTAATAATGTCTCTGGCCACCTATAAATTTATACACCACAATTGTTAAAATTCTCCATGGTTGGTCAGCACAGTTTAAATAAGAGGATTTATCTAAAAATTGTCTCATAATCCATAACATATTTTATTATTATAATATACTCAATTAAATATAAAATGTGTCATGATTAGTGCAACGGAAAGAGTATATTTTATTGTATTAAAAAGTTTAAAGATGAAAATGTTTGGCATTGTAAAATAGAAGTAAAATAATGTCACGCACACTTCTATCGCTTCAAGAGTAGTTTTGTGCTTACTTCTCTAATTACTGTGTATCTTGTGTGTTTTGCGTGTGCAGATTATTTTCGAAAAATAAGAAAACATGTTCGACGTGGACTTACAGAGTGCTGAGTATGCAGTCGAAGAAAGGACGCGTGTCAACGCTTATTGGGATAATGAAGATGGGATCAACTTTGGTCGTCCACCTATTTTCTTTAGATTATTTTTATCAATCACACTGCATAACCTTCACAACTCAATCATCTAAATAAAATATTAATTTATCTTTCTTCTACCTATACAATCCACAACATAATTTATTTTCACAATCTTTCTACTTTATCCATGACATCAACTCTTAATAAAATATTATGATTATAATAATTAATTGTTTCATAAATTTAAAATAATTAAAAATTTATTAATTCAATATCATATACATATGAAATGGATACATAATTGAAATGAAATAAACCAAAATACAAATAGATGCATTAGATAATAATTACAAAACCAATAAATAAACCACATTCTTAATTATTAGTGCCAAATTTTTTGTCAAATATGTTCAATCAAATCGTCTTTCAGGAGATGATGAGCTCCTTGATTGCGAAGTTGTTCTTTTTTCATCATATATTCACCTAAATCCGCGATAAGTTAATATTATGAATATGCTACTCTATTTATAAAGAATTAAAATCATGAATTTTTAAATATTTTTATATTTATTTGATTAATATTACTTAAAATAATTAGTATATATAAATTAAAATTAATACATTTGAGTATCCAATAATATAGTGCCAAGTGACACCATATTATTTGGACATGAAGGTTGAACGACCAACCCATAAGTTGGGTGTCATGTTTTTCCTTTTCATTTTGGTTTAATATTTAAGCGGTTTTTTTGGTCTTTTAAGTTGGGTTTCATGTTTTTCCTTTTCATTTTGATTTAATATTTAAGCAATTTTTTTTGTCTTTTAGCTATGACACTCAATTGGGTGTCATCAATAAACATAGTCTTGTAAAAATAAGTTTATCAATGACTACTAAAAACGCAAGCCATCTAACCACTTTAATATTAAATTAGTTTATTATTCATTTTTTTAATTGAATTTTATTCAATCCAACCACCTTCAATTTTTATAGTTTATCAATGATCATTTCAATTATGCAGCCATAACATTTAATTTTTTATTTTTTATTTTTTATTATACATATTATAATTGATTTTGCTTTAAATAATTAAAATAAATTATTATTATTGAAATGTTTGAACTTAGATTTTCCATATAATGTTTGAGCTACATTCTCAAAGTCTTGGTTGGATTGTCCGCTTGTTTTTCGATCATACGTTTTGTTGTAACAGCAAGTCAGCAACCCACTTTTGTTATATTTTTATTGAGGCACCTAGAATCGTTGCCTAAATGAATCTTGGGATTTTGCACTGCCAATAGTTGGATTTTCTACTCGGCCTTTCTCGTACTCCTTCCGTCCCATTAAACGTGTTCTGTTTTGACCAAAACTGTGATAGTTTTTTGGTCAAAACAGAGAGCTTGAAAGCTTGAACTTTGAGAGCGATGGTAGCGATAGTAAGTTGTAAGATTGGTTAACCGGTATATGAAGCGTTTGAAGCAGCGGGGTATTTATATGTCTCTCATAGGATGTATCCGTTGTGTGATAGAGCTTCATTTGAATTCTTCCCGTTGGAGTTTTCGTCCTCTTTGCCATTTTTGGTGTCTGCAACAAGATTGTGTTTCACCTACTGAGATTTTTGCCGAAAGTGGTAAGCCCTATAGAATAGACTCACTCGGTGGAAACTTCAGAATTGGACTTCAGTGCAGTACTTCAGATTAAAACTTTAGTGGCAATGTGACTTCAGCTTCTAACTTCAACTTCAAAACTTCAGGACAAACTTCAGTAGAGTAGTCCTTCAGTTTTGGTGTAGTCTTGAATCTTTAGTGGTGTCCGTCCTTCAGCATACCTGAAACATAGAACTCCCTAACATTTGAGTTCTTTAGACAAAACTAAGATTTCAGTTTTGGACTTATTACATTTTTCAGGGGAGATTTTGGAATCTGAATCAAAACACTTATAAATATTTCCCAACAATTTCCCCCTTTTTGATGATGTCAATATCTAACCTGAAAACATCTATCTAAATTAAGAATTCCCCCTGAAATGGAGAACATCTAATCTATAAGATAAGATGGGTTAGTTAAACAGTTAAATAATAAGGCAAACCAAAAAAAATATTATAATAATCAGAGCCTGGACAACTAGAGGATTGTCATCAGGTTGAGATCAAGAGATAGACAAAATATGCATTTCATTCATGTGATTTTCAGTACAGATCATTTCAATAAAGGTCGAATGAAATACAATAAAAAAAATCTAAGTCTTTGCCTTCTCTTCTTCTTCAAAAATTTCATCATTAAAGGTCTCAACATTTTTAGTAACTGAAGGCATGAGCTCCTTTTCTTGAGGCATGATGGCTTGGTTATTTGTCTTCTCAGTAGTGACTGAAGTAGATTCAGTTTGCTTGGATATGAAGCCCGGAGAAGCAGCAGCAGCCTGAGTAGCTGGCTCTTCAGTGGATGACCTAACACCAGAAGGCACGACACCAGAAGATTCGTCCTTGTCATCATCATCATTTTTCTTATCATCATCTCCTTCATCATCTGAGAGATCGACTTCAGGAGAGTCTTCTCTTTCTTCATCCTTCTTATCATCCTTCTTTTCTTCAGTGTTGATGTTTTCAGGGGGAGCATGTATGCTCGTCTCTTCCCCCTTATTGACAGCATCAGTAACTTCACGAACATATGTATCAGCATGCCAGAAGTAAGGACGAACATATGGAAAATGAATATCCAAATTGTTGCCGAGAGATATGTTGTTGCAAAATTCTTCAAGATCTGAAATCCTTGCGCGGCAGTGAGCGATGACAATATCGACCTTGTTCTGATGGGAGGCAGTAGCAAGAGAAGTCTCTGAAACATTCTCAGCTCGGGCGGATACAAGCTGTGCACTCAGATTTGCTGCAAGAGCATCAGTTTCTGCTTTCTGAGCGAGCTTATGAGCAGAATCAGCCGTTGAGAGAGCTTGATCTGTTTGCTTCTTCAGATTACTAAGAGCAATGTCGTTGGCTGCAGTAACAGAGGAGAGTTGATCAACTTCAGTGTAAACTTAAGTGATATCCTTAATGGCAACATCTAAGTCTGTGCGGATAGCAATAGATTTAGCTCGGTTGGAGTTGCATGACTTCACGACATCACGGATTTTGGTAGAGGAGGGATGAGAAGTTGCAATCTCTTGTTTCATGAACTCCTTGAGTTCAGCAATCTTAAGCTCAAACTTGGCATCAAAATCAGAAGCCTGAGAGGATGAGAGTTCAGTTAACTACTTCCTGAGATCCTTGTTTTTGTCAGACAGGGCATCAATTGATTTCTAGAGGTTGACAACATGGCCTTCCAGCTTCTCTGTATATGTGGCCTGGAGGGCGTTAATCAAGGAGCTGGCCTGATTGATCATCCGAGAACTCTCAGCATCAGTATGCTGCTTGAGTACGGAAATAGTGGAAGAGAAGATAGATCGATGTGCGTTGAGGAGAGCACCTTCTGAGGAAAGAGCCTCAGGAAATGGAGTTTCAAAAATAGAAGGCACCATGGCCAAAGACTGAGTGGCAGCAGCAGATGGACCAGCAGAGGAAGAGGTCCGTCGAATGTAAGTACGGCCAGCTGAAGATTCAGCATGAGCCAGCTACTCCTCAATGTATGCCTCGGCATTAAGAAATGCGTCAAGATCATCTTTAAACTGAAAACATGCATGTAGATCGACTTTTTCCATCAATATGGCACTCATGCCATTGAGCTTGATCTTGTAATCCAGAGCGGAGTCGAGGAACTTGTATGTACGCCAGGACCAAAGGCATTGGCAGAGGGTGGCAAGGTGATGATGATTGTAGAGTTCAGGGTAGGTGGCTATGAGGTATTAGATAGATTTCAACTCAAGATCATTAAGATATAGTTGTGCAGGAGTTGAAGTAACAGGGATGTGAGAGTTTTTGGGTTGGGAGGTAGAAGCAAAGGCATGGGTTTCTGAGCGAGTAGGTTCAGATTGGCTTAGGGGTTGAGTTTTAGTTTCAGTGTGGGATGGAGAAGTTTGGATTTTTGCTGAAGTGTGAGGTTTTGGTTGGGATGGAGACTTAGTCTTGGTGTCAGAAATATGTGGGGATGGTAATTTGGAGGGAGAAAATTCAGTAGAAAATTGAGGAATAAGAGCCTGAATTTTCATGGGTTTAGATTGTTTGAAGGCAAGTTTAATTTTGCCTGAGGGTGGAAATTTGGCTTTGAGAGTTTCAGAAATGGGGTATTCAGTATGAGAGGGAGAAGGCTGAGGGATTTCGGATGGCTGAGGTTGAGTGGTTTCAGTGAAGGGAGAAAGAGGAGCACCAGTGGACTCAAAATCCTCAGAAAGAGTGCGAGGAAAAATAGAGCCAAGTTGAGTGCAGGGGTCGACGGCAGACAAGGGTTGGGGTTTAACTTCTGCAGTCAAGATGAGGGTGCGGCGACGACGATTGGTCATTTGATACTGAGATGCATCCTCAGTATCTGAACGAATGTCAGGGTGGCCGAGATCAATAATAGGCTCTTTAGGCGGGGCCTGAACCTTCAGAACGCCTGCGGGGCGTCGGCCGAGGTTTCTCTTCCGCTTGGTCTTTACTGGGGAGACCTTGGGAGGAGATGGCTGCTGAGCAATCAGAGCAGAAGCCATAGCTGCAGCTTCTTCATACTCTTCCACCTCGTGAGTGGGGTTCACTAGAGGGGAGCTTGCTTGGGCAATTCAGCCTCCAACTGAGTAGCTTTAGCCTTGCCATGCATGGATGTAAGAACATCCAGGTTGGTACTGAACATCCAACGTTGTTCGAAAGGAACATGGTTGGGAAACAATCTCTCAGCGTTCTTGAAACGCGCTTCAATAAGTACTGAAACCTTGGTAACAAGGTTAAGAGTATTTGTGCCAGTCATAGTGATGCCATCTGGCACTTCCTTCAGTTTATTTGCTTCATTCATCAGAAGCTCTTCCATCACAGAGACCCAGTTCAAGCCATCTGTATCATATATGCTCCGCATCAAACTGAGTTTCTGCCAGCTCAACTGCTCATGAGAAGATTTCTTCCCGAGTATGCACATCTGAACGACGTCGAAGAGAAGATGAAATTCGGGTCGAATCAGAGACTTATTGTTGTTGGCTGTGCTGAAGGGTCGAGGATTCCCATCTGCTTGAATTTCATCAAAGAAGGCCTGAATGTCCTCCTTATACATGTTGTACTGGTTGGGATTCTTTGTGCCCTTGTTCTTCAGTTGGAATACAGATTGAAGCATCTCAGTGACATTAAAGGCAATGGGCTTCTTCTCTATTTCGCCAGTCTCCTTGTTCTTCTTGCGTACGTGCAGAGAAGACATCAAGTTCTCTCCAGAGTAGCCCAGAGAAACATAGAAGAGAATCACCTCATCAGGATAGGTGTTCCTTGGGCGAATAGAAGTGAGAGTATCCAATTCAACCGATTTTATAAGCTCAAATACGATCTTGGCTCGGTCGATGTCTGTCTGAGTGTAGACAGCCGTTGGCTCGGTGTGAAGGCGCTGTCTCAATTGAGACATAGTCATTGCTGGAGGAAGAGGTGCTTTTCTACCCATGATTTGAATAGTCTGAAAAAAAAAAATGAACAGACAATATAAGCAATCACAACTTCAGGTTAGCATTTCATAATATAAAACAACATAAAATCCAATGAAGATGGTGTAGCATACATTATGATAAGATGAAACAACAAGGTGAATTAATCGGTAGAAAACAATGACTCGCAGCAAATAGTTATAACGACAGGTATGCAGAAAATAGGAAAATATTTTTAGCGAAGGCTTTGAGAGAAATGATTTTCGAAATGTCTGATCGAAGAAGAATTAAGAATATAAATAGTATGTTGAACGGTTGGATGTCGTTCAGTTGAAAATCGATCAACGTTCAGGAAATGACCACTCAGCCTATACGATAGCTTAGGCGGGAAAAGAGTAGGCGATGGAGTTCACGCGCAACGATTGAAAACCTAAAAAAAAATAGCACTCAAGTACTGTTGCTTTTTACTGTATAGGTCTAATAAGCTTTAAATGCAAGAGATAGCGTCTCAAGAAAGTTGCGGCGTTCGAGGTACGATGAGCCATAAATTACGCTTTTGACATTCAATCCAAATTAAAGTGCAAAACACTTGGAGCAATAAATACATTAAATACAAGTGTTGAACTTCAGTTGCTGATACTTGCAACTGAGTTTCACCCTTTCAGTTGTGCTTTCAGATTCTGAAGATTGATCTTGTGATTTTCAGACTTTGAACTTCAGTTGTTTTGACTTGTTTGAAGTAACATCTTATGCCTTGTGAACTTCAGATTCTTGCCACGTGTAGATATTTTTCAGATTTTCCTTTGTTTCTTTACCTACAGGGTTAGTTCAAAAAAAAAATGTGTGATGGTTTTAGATGACTGAGATAACTATTTAGAGTTACTTGGGGCTCTTATTCCATCACATTTGTATATGTCTTGTTAAGATTATGACTTCAGTGTACTAAGGTTACTGAGTCAAGGTCTTAAAGACAATAGACAAACAAGATAGGGTTAGAAGGAGAGGTTTGGATTCAGTAAGCCAAGTCTTCCACTTAACATCTTGAATCTAGCTTCTTCCAGTGGCTTTGTGAGGATATCTGCTCGTTGAATGTCAGTGTGGATCTTCTCTATGATGACATCCTTCTTTTCAACGTGATCTCGTATGAAGTGATGCCTGATGTCCACATGCTTGCATCTTGTGTGTAAAACTGGGTTGTGAGTGATAGCAATAGCACTGGTAATGTCACAAAATATTACAACTTGAGTGGTAGGCACTTCATAGTCTCTGAGTTGTTGCTTTAACCAGAGAATCTGAGAGCAGCAACTTCCCGCAGCCATGTATTCAACCTCAGTAGTGGAAGTAGCAACTGAAGTCTGATTCTTGGAGAACCAACTAATAAGTTTGTTGCCCAAGAACTGACAGGTACCTGAGGTGGATTTCCTATCCAGTTTGCAATCTGTAAAATCAGCATCAGAATAGCCAGTGAGTTCTAAGTTATCATCTGAATGATACCATAAGCTAAGATTGGGTATGCCCTTCAGGTAGCACAAAATCTTCTTTGCAGCTTCCATGTGTGACTCCTTTGGATTAGCTTGATAACGTGCACACACTCCAACAGAAAATGTGATGTATGGCCTACTGGCAATGAGATATAAAAGAGATCCTATAATCCCTCTATACTCAGTCTGGTTGACTGGGTTCCCTTCAGGATCTGATTTTATCCTTCCATTTGTGTTCATGGGAATCTTCACAGCTTTGTAATTCTGAACGCCAAACTTGCTAATCAGTTCCTTTGTGTATTTGTCTTGGTTGATGAAGATGCCTTCAGGGGACTGCTTGATCTGGAATCCTAGAAAGAATCTCATATCTCCCATCATTGACATTTGATACTGAGTCTTTATCAACTTGGCAAATTTGTCACACGGCATCTGAGACTCGGAACCAAATATAATATCATCAACATAAATCTGAACGATTAATATGTCTCCTTTATACTTGATTGTGAAGAGAGTTCTATCCACTGATCCTCTCTTGAAACCTGATTCAATAAGAAAAATAGACAAAGTGTCATACCATGCTCTAGGAGCTTGTTTCAGCCCATAAAGAGCCTTGTGTAGCTTATACACTTTGGAGTAGTCGGTCTCGAACCTGGTGGTTGCTCTACGTAGATTTCTTCTTTCAGAATGCCATTCAGGAAAGCACTCTTGACGTCCATCTGGTAGACTTTGAACTTCATGTGAGCAGCATAGGCAAGGAAGAGTCGAATCGCCTCTAATCTAGCTACTGGAGCAAAGGTTTCATCGAAGTCTATTCCTTCTTCTAGACAATAACCTTTGGCAACCAATCTAGCTTTATTTCGAACAACTTCTCCTAGTTCGTCTTTCTTGTTCTTAAAAACTCATTTAACACCAATGACACCCTGATGCATAGGACAATCAACAAGTTCCCAAAATTGGTTCCTTGTGAATTCATTCAGTTCCTCTTGCATCGCGGACACCCAATTCACATCTTGAAGGGCTTCCTGAGCGTCTCTGGGTTCAATGTTGGAGAGATATCAACTATGTAGGAAGTTTTCATCCAAAAACAGCACAATGTCTGCTTTTAGCCTTAGTTGTTCGTCAGTGGTGGAGTCAGTGGGGGGTTCAACGGTTGCTAATGGCTGGACCATTTCAGCTTGGATCTGATTCCTCGTTTGAACTCCTCTCTCCAGACTACCAATCACTGAGTCAGAGGGATGATCTTCAATCCATCTTCTTCTTCTTCGCATATCCTCCTCAGCGATGATCATAAGATCAAGTCTTTGAGGGGCAGGAGGCACTGAAGGCTTTGAATGGAATGGATCATCTTCTTCTTCATTCTGAGGGCTTGTTCCCCCTTGATTGTTGGCTCTTACATATTCAGTTTGTTGAATTTCCTGCAAGATAGCTTTATCTGAACTGGCCATAATATCATTAGTAGCAACAGTTATAGGAATATTAAATAAGTTAGGACTGCTACTTCCTGAATTTGGTGAAGGTATCTCAGTGGTAAGATTTTCAGTGAGCATTTGATCTTCAGATTGAATCTGAATGTCAACTAGAGTTTCAGATTGGGTATCTTCCTCTCTTAATGGAATCTCAGAAGTGAGATTGTCAGGTTCAGTTTGAGGAAGACTATCAGTTTCCAGTTCTTGAGTCCTATCTTTAGTAGGCTCTATTTCTTGTTCCAATCTGATGGTTGTGTCTTCAGTTGGAGTGTTCTCTTCATCATCATCTTCTAAATTCCAGATGAGAATCTCCTTTGTACTTTGAACTGAAGGTTGTAAGTTCAGATTCTGAAGTCTTTGAGTAATAACTTCAGTTTCCTTTAACCTGTACTCAAAAATAGATTCATCAAATATAACATGAGGTGTTATTTCCACTATAAGGTTACGCTTGTTAAAAACTCTATAGGCAGCACTCTCCTCTAAGTAACCAAGGAAAAATCCTGGATCAGCCTTGTCATCAAAAGTCTTTAACTGAGTTTTACCATTATTGTGAATATAACACTTGCAACCAAAAGCACGAAAATATTTAAGAGTAGGTTTCATGTCATTCCATAGTTCATATGGAGTTTTACCTTGGCGTGTGGTCAATAGTGATCTGTTCTGAGTGTAGCAAGCAGTGTTGATGGCTTCAGCCCAGAACTTCTTTGGAATTCCTGAACTATTAAGCATAGTTCTTGCAGCTTCCTTTAATGACTTGTTTCTTCTTTCTACTACGCCATTTTGTTGTGGAGTTCTTGCAACTGAAGTCTGATGTTCAATTCTCATTTATGCACAAAATTCTAAAATCTTTGCATTAAGAAACTCAGTTCCTCGATTAGTGCGTATGTGATAACATTGGTTGACTTCTGATTCTTCAGTTTTGTGAGTAATGCAGGTATGTGCTCCATGGTTTCATTCTTGTGATAGAGAAATATTGTCCATGTATAACAAGAAAAATCATCAGTAATAACAAGACAATACTTCCTACCATTGGCACTCAGTGGAGTCACTGGTTCAAATAGATCCATGTGCAAAAGTTGAAGAATCTTCTCAGTGGATGGAGCTTCTTTGGTCTTGAATGAAGCTTTGATTTGTTTTCCACTTTGACAAGCTCCGTAAATGTGGTCTTTGTCAAAGATCAAGTTTGGCAATCCACGCACTAGACTGTGTCTTGAAAGTCTGTTGATGACTTTGAAGCTCAGATGACTGAGTCTATTGTGTCATAGCTAGCTTTGTTCTGAATTGCTCTTTGAGACCAAACATGTTTCAGGGGAGGAGGCTTTCCAGTCTGCAGCATAAATATTTCTCACCCTGAATCCTTTCATTACAGTGGTCTCATTAGTGAGCTTATTAATCCTGCATTCATCAGAACTAAACACAACATTAAAACATTTGTCACACAACTGACTTACTGAAAGTAAGTTATGCTTCAGGCCAGAAACATAGGAAACATTATCAATAGAAATATTCCATATATTGAGAGTACCATATCCTTTAGTGAAACCTTTTAAGTTATCACCAAAGGTTACCTGAGGGCCATCTTTCTCAGTGTAGATGGAGAGAGCTTCTTTCTGAAATGTCATGTGCCTTGAGCATCCACTATATATGATCCAACTTGAATGCTCCTTTTGTGCACCTCTCCTTGGTCTTTGATCCTGCAATTACTGAGTCTTAGGATCCAGTTGAGAACTAGACCCAGATTCAGTATGCATGCTATGCTTTGGCACCCAGATTTGCCTAATAATGCGTGTGCTAGATGCATCATTTGCCTTTTTCTTCTGAAAGTCAGTATTGACTTCTTTCTTCTTTGGGACATATTTCTTGCTTACTTCAGGCTTTGAATTAGCCTTAAAGTTAGCTTTTGTATTTTGTTGGCTTTTAGTCCAGCGCTTCTCAATGTTTACTGACCCTCGTGATCTTTGATAGTAAACATTTATTCGTCTAGAACTGTTTGAGTATGAACTAGGTGATGAATTCATATGTTCATTTCTGTAATAGGCATTGTTCGAATATGATTCCCAACGTTGTGTTCGAGAGTTATGTGAGTCAGAACTTCTTGGACTTGAACCGTATGATGAGCAAGTGCAATGAGAGCACTTTGTCTTATAGTATTTTGGTTCAAGAGACTGAAAGCGTTTCTTAGCTTCATGCCTTTCAGTGGCGCGTGTACTGTATTTCTGGTTCTTGCTAGCATTTTGCCTTTCTGGGGCTTTAGATTTTCTGAAAGCCTTCTTTTCAATTCGTGTATTGCCTTCAGGAGAAGTATGCTTTCTGAAAACCTGCTTAGGTTTCTCAGTGGCAACAAGTTTCTCAGTGGCAACATTTTTTGTCTTAACCTTTTCAAGTGTAGTCTTTACTGCAGGGTGAGTAAAGACCTTATTAGCCTTCAGTTTAGGCTGTTTTTCAGTCATTGGCTTCTTCCCTTGGGACTTAGAAACTTTTTCAGTGGTTTTGACAGCCTCAGTGGCAATCATTTCCTCTTTATCATAATTTGGTCCTTGTACAAAGGATATAATAGGAAATGATAGTTTAGGTACAGTCATTCAAAGCACTTTTGCCTTATCTTGATTGAAACCAAGGCCTTTGCCTTGAGGTTGTTGAGATTCACTCAACATATGATTCGTGTATCCATATTTGGTCCAAGTTTCAACCTTCATCTTGTAATATTCTATCCTTTCAGATAGAAGTGTATTTCGATTAGTAAGTTCTCGTATTTGAGAATCCTTGAACAATATCTCATTGTTCCTAGCATCAAGATCTTTCTTGAGATGAAGAATCTCATATATTTCAGTATTAGATGGGCTTTTAGTTAAGCCTTCAGTTTGTACATCCAACTTGGAAGTCAGCTCTTCGTTTTCTTTCTTTATCAGTAGAAGGATAGCTTGTAGATTGCGAAAATCTTCAGCTAGAGATCCATAGTCCTCCATTGAGAAAGTTGTCTCATTATCATCCATGTTCACATCATCCTCAACTGAAGAATTCTCAGTTTTGGATGGTATGTCAGTTTGTGTATTTTCAGATAAAGTCTGAATCTCAGGTTTAGATGGAATGGATGGAATGGATGCATATGATGTAGAGTTCTTGGTTTTAGGATCAACGTATCCTTCAGGCATAACATGCGCATAAATTACCTGAAGAACGAATTTCCATTGCCCATTAAGCAGAAGACTTCAGTTGATTCCTTTTCTTCAGTAGCATATAGACCGAGGTCTTCATCATCCGAAGAATCTGAGAAGTGCTTCTCATAGCTTGATTTCGATGGAGTGTTGAGTTGATCTGGGTCGTCGTCAACTAGCATAGCTTTCCTCTTAGAATTTCGTTGGTCTCTTCTTAGCCTTAGTTCATCCCTTTCCTTCTTGCTTAGGTCGGGGCAGTCAGGCTTGAAGTGACCTGCTGATCCACATTCATAACAAACTCCTTTGTTATATTGTTGTCGTTTAGGTTTGGACTGAGTGGCAGTCGCGTCCTAATTGGATGTGGATGTTTCAGTTGTTGAAGATGTAGTTCTTCTAGCACGATTCTCTCTGTGGAACTTCCTGAATCGATTATTCTTCAAATCTGCACGTTCAAAACATTTTGCCATTAGAAAATATTGTTCCATAAGTTCAGCCTTGGTCATACCTTCAAGGTCTAGAGCCTCTGGCTTTGACTCATTTGCTGGACTTTTGTCTGCCTTGAAGGCGACAATATCTTGTGATGAAGATGAAACAGGAATAACTTCTCTTATTGGATTTGAGATGTCCAATATCTTCTGTCTTGTCTCGTGACTCTTCAGTATGCTGAAGATGGCAGCAGTTGTAAGTGTGTTGAAGTTTGGACGCCCACTAATTGTATTTGATAGGGCAGCCATTCTTCACGTCGAAGACACCACACTATCTTAAGATTGATCTCTCGTTGTGTGTATTTTTCAGGCTTCAAAGCTCTAACAGTAGTTAGAATTTGCATGAACCTGAGTTCCACTTCACTAATAGATTCTCCATGTATCTGCAAGAAAGCATCATATTTTTGGCATTCAAGAGTTAGTTTATTCTCCTTGATTTCTTCAGAACCTACACACATTTGCTCGAGCGTTTCCCACATCTCTCTTGCAGTCTCGCAGTGTTGGATGTGTACGAGCATTGGTCTTTCCAGTGTGCCTGAGATGATGTGCTTGGCATAGTCATCTAGACCTCCAATCTTCTTTTCATCGGCTGAGTATTCACTGGGTGGCTTCAATTCAGTGGTTGGTTCTCTTACGCCGGTTGTTTCCTGAGGAAACATTTTCATAATCTTGATTGGTCCTGTTGTGATGACTTGTCACATCATCACATGATTTTCTTTCAAGTAAGAAGTCATCCTGTACTTCCAGTAGTCATAGTCCTCAACTGAGAACATGGGCAAAACAAGAGACTTCTCCATTGGAGATATTAGATAAATGCAAATGAAGTTTTCTGAAAGATCTGTTTAAAAACCTTGGGTTCTAGAAACAGTGGTTGTTTAAAACACACCGCTCTGATACCACTTGTTGGTCCCGAAACGAGTATAATGCGTGTATGGGGGGGGGGGGGGGGAAAAACACCAGTTTTTGAATTTTCAAGTTAAAGCTTTTAGTGAACTACTGAACTGAAGGGAGGGACTTCAGTAAGAGTTGAGATAATACTTTAGATAACAATCCTTCAGTCTACACTTTGTGTTGGACTGATGGACTATTATCTTAAGTGTACGTGCAGAAGTGGTGGTTTAAATCTTACTTGTTTGTTTAGAAAAACTTAATGCGATCTTTCTCTTTTCAATTAATCAGTATTCAAATATGATAATCACAGAAAGACAAATACTGAATGTAAGAGAGAGAGAGAGACAGGATTTGGTTTGCGTGGTTCGGAGATAAAAACTCCTACGTCCACGAGTCTCGATGTTAGTCGAGGGTTTCCAAGTTAATGGAGTAATAATAATCTTACAGTGATCAACCACAGAGGGTTAGATAGACAATATATCTGATCACTTCTAGCTTCGAACTTAACCTAATGCTAAGATTATTCTTCGATTACAAATGCAGTCGCTAAGAACACTAAAGGATATAATCTGAATGCTTGAGTGTTCTAGACAGAGAGCTTGAAAGCTTGAACTTTGAGAGCAATGGTAGCGATAGTAAGTTGTAAGATTGGTTAACCGGTATATGAAGCGTTTGAAGCAGCGGGGTATTTATATGTCTCTCATAGGATGTATCCGTTGTGAGATAGAGCTTCATTTGAATTCTTCCCGTTGGAATCTTCGTCCTTTTTGCCATTTTTGGTGTCTGCAACAAGATTGTGTTTCACCTACTGAGATTTTTGCCGAAAGTGGTAAGCCATATAGAATACTGTCACTCAGTGGAAACTTCAGAATTGGACTTCAGTGCAGTACTTCAGATTAAAACTTAAGTGGCAATCTTACTTCAGCTTCTAACTTCAACTTCAAAACTTCAGGACAAACTTCAGTAGAGTAGTCCTTCAGTTTTGGTGTAGTCTTGAATCTTTAGTGGTGTCCGTCCTTCAGCGTACCAGAAACATAGAACTCCCTAACATTTGAGTTCTTTAGACAAAACTAAGATTTCAGTTTTGGACTTATTACATCTTTCAGGAGAGATTTTGGAATCTGAATCAAAACACTTATAAATATTTCCCAACACTAACGAAACACCATGTAGACATTAATGTTAAATCTTCTTGATCTATCCAACCTTTTGAATTGTTGGAAGATGTTGTGTGAGTTTGTTCATATGAGTTTTGGGAAATGTTTTGAGTGGTTTGGTGATATTCAGGAATAGGAGAATGCGGATGATTTTGTGAAAATGTGGTTCATATCATAATTGAACGTTGAAAAATCTTCAGAATTTGAAATATTTTCAAGATTGGGATGATAATCTTCAGAAAAATCAAAATTCTTAGAATTAAAGAAAGAATTATTGTCTCGATCCATGGAAAAATATAGAACGAGAATAAACAATACAAGTAAAGAGAAGAAAAAATTTGTAGGTGTAAGAAAATATATCAAAATTAGTCTATATGTATAGAGAATGAATAGATAAAGTTATTTCAATTTTATCTATAATCTAACCAGCCAATAAAATGATGACAAGTGTCATCATCTTATTTACTTAAATAAGAGGAGACATAGAGAACACCAATTGTCTCTTTCTTAAAACGCCGACCATTGACTTTCCTTTCTCATTTATTTTTATTATGTTTTGATAATTAGTGGTCGAACTCCAATGCCTTTTGTGAACAGATAAACATAGTCTAACAGTTGGATTGCTTGAAGAATAAGTACAGATTCATCTATAAATGAAGAAGGCTTCACAGTTGGAAGACACACGACTTGAATTAGATTTAGAAAAAGTTGTAGTAAAATCAGGTCTAGTGAGTTGGGTGTTCGCTAAGAGTTGTACGTACTTCATAAAGCACTTTATATTTCAAATTTATTTTTTCATAAGTCATTTTCTCTGAGATGTTTTTATTATTCACAATTGATATAGTAAATATTTTGTCATAGGATAGTGAGTTTAATTCTTTAAACTCTTGAAAAATCATCCGTTGTGTTATACGTTTACATATTTCCGATGTGTCTCTATCAAGGTTGTCTGATCGTTTATCACAACTTCGATCAGAATTGTACGATTTGCGAGTGTATAACTTTTTTAGTTATATGCCTATCACATTTGAAATATAGGTTTTCAAATCTTTTGCGGTCATTGCCGTAAATGAGTATAAACCAGTCGAACACCATAAACAACAAAGAAAAAACAGTCATTTGAAATTTGGAGACCTCTGGAAATATAAATAGAATATGCCCACCCAACACAAAATCTAGGCACACAGATGTTACAAGGATGTAATAATACTAGTAAGAGTAATAGTAGTAATAATAACAACATTAATCCAAGTACCAGCATTACCTCATATACTTGTCCTATTTATAGAGATAATACCCCACAGTAGAAACACAACCACTACTAAAACTACAAACTCAAGAAAGAATTGAGCATCCCACTATGGAGCTGGAAGAAGAGCAAAAATCTACTGCCTCGAAACACATCATGTTCATCATCCATTACCATGAATCTTGAACTAACCCATCTCATAACCGAGTCGAACTTACCAGAAAATGAGGGTTGCGAAGGTTAGTACTACAGAGGAGAAGAGGAAGACCGCGTTTGAGAGCCGGATCCCTGCATCGCTCAAGTCAGTATTCATCCCCGAGGGGCCTAGCCCGTTGTTTGAGCCTCCTAGTACACCGGTGTTAGGGTTTGTCAACACTGGTGTGTTGCCGGTTGTGCCAGAGACCGGAGTCATAGTCCCTGGAGCAGTGGTGGTCGGGGTGGAGGAACTGCACAAAATTAACAAAAGGGAGTCTTTCTATAAATTTTGCACCAGATATTGTATACTTTCAAGTTTCTAGTCCTAAAATGGAAAAATGAGGTTTTCTAATTATCAACTGACTTGTCTATAATTTGCAAGTTCTTAACTTATAGTGGATTTTAATCCGGTGTAGTGTTGATAAGACAAATAAAAACGAGAAAAATATATATTATTGAAAAACAAAACACCTCAAAGAGGTTCACATGAAAGAATTCCTGCAGCCACAGCATAAGCTCAACCCTAATCTCTCAGCACTTATTTAAACAACTAAATACTTAAGGCTCAAGTAACTAACTTTGGAACCAAGAGCTCTATAACAGAAGGTCAATGCAGTGTCGTTTGTCGAACTAATCGTAGGAGGTTAATGCATGAGGCAATATGTCTCAGGTTCGAGTCATCTTTGTCCTTATTATTCTAGAATGATCATCTTGTTCTTGCAATTGCATAATATCACAGGGCAGTCGAAGAACACGAAACGGGAGCTGTTTTTGTGTTGTTTCTAACATGAGATCCTAGATTCTAACGTAACGTCCACCATATATTACACGCAATCAAGCACATAGCACACATCAATGAGATTCGTGTACAAAATGTGAGGAGGTTATAGGAAATTTCAATGTCAATGAAGGGCAATTATATTTACACACACAAGTCCTTTAAAATTGAACATCATACTCCATGTGAACAGTGAATTATAAATGGTTTGGTATTGTAGTAGTGTAGGCAATTTACTGCCATAAATTCTCGTCTGCAGCATCTGTGTCTTTCTCTGTGCGTATAGAAAGGCTATTAATCTTGAAATATCCACCACCACTTTTTGACTAAAGGTACCCCATTGCAGCACCCAAGGAGTAAATAGTGTGATGATAAATGGACAAAAAGAGTTAAAAACTAAAGCTTTGGATTCTCCCATTTGGTAATTATTATATTTGGAAAATGGAAAATCTTTTATAGATTGTTCAATATGTGGTTAGTACATAGTATATTCACATCAGCAATAAATACATGATCATGCAAGATGACAAGCAAGCAAAAAGATAAAACTTTGTTCTATTAAGGCAGATCATTATGGGAAAGGAATCTGAATGGCAAACGAAAGGACGAGAGAGAAATGCTCCAAAAAGAGCTCTTCTTTATGAAACATATTTGACCTTTTGAAGATTCCCTTCCAGCTACAAAATGCTCTGTGGCAAAAACACTTTTTGTACCAATAATAATGTAACAACAAAAATCGACTCCTCTAAGGAGGAGTTGAGATCAATTGTACAGGAAATCTAAAAGTGTGCCAAAGTATCATTAAACTAAAGGAAAAGGCAAGTTGAGGGTAGCTCACAAAAGGTAAAGGTAAGCAACTATATAAATACAAAAAGGGAAATCAAATTACATTAAAACTCGATAAAGTTCCATTATCCATCAAGTTCAATTTTGAATTTCTAGTCAGCATATATTATAATGACAATAGACAGAAAGAAGAAATTATGACCGTTGGTAGATGTGTTCCTTCTTTTAGTGAAAAAAGGACTTGCACTTAAAAGCAAAAATGAGCAGCAAATTTGAAATGGGAACATTTACGAATTAGGAATCCAGCTGGAGGGCAAACTCGGTATTTCCCCACTTCCCACGACAGCGACAGGATTTCAGACACAACATTGAACTGTCATCGTTCGTATTCTTAAATATATTATTATTATTTCGTGCTCGTCGTCACTGTACTCCTTTTCCGATCAATTAATTCAATATACTATTTAGATTTTAGTTTCTCTCGCAATTCGCTGTCTTCTGAAATCTATTTTCTGCAACCTTAGCTTCTTTTAACATGGCTTTATATCAAGAACTGGTTTTTCACTTAAAACCAATGTTTTATAAGAAAATATTGAATTTGAGAAAAAGTTGGTATACCTTGCAGTTGCAGGATATGGACAACCAGCTATGCCTGAAAATCCACAAGAAAAAAGAAAAAGAAAATGTAATAACACACCGGCTATACTATTTTAGGAAAATTATTTTTGTAATAAAAAAATAATAATAAAAAACTTACTAGGGTCAGAAGTGGAGATAGTAGCTGCACCGGCGAAATCGCAGGCGGTGGCGAGTTGGCGACTTTTCTGAAAGTAACTGTTAACGGCGTAACTGCAGTGAGCCCTAACGGTGTTAGGTTGGAAGCAGGGTCCATTTTGATGGGTCGGGTTGCAGTCCGCCCCGTTTCCGCAAGCGTAATCTAGAGCCTTCTGCAGCACTGCTTCGCTTAAACCATCCTTGCAAACACACCACGACGCACCTACAAAAAATCAAATTTTCTTTTTTTTATGATTTTCTCTCTTTGAATTAATATTTTGCTCTGGGAAAAAGAAATAAACCAACTGCAACTAAATAAAACTATATTGTGAACAAGATTTTATGTTTTTACTTTTTTTATAGCTTCATAGAGTCATGATTGAGGAAGTGAGAAACCCATAAAAATCAGAGAAATTAAATTGTGATATTTATGATTTTTAGCAATAATTTATATTGGCATACTTCGGGGAGACGAGGAAGAGTTCGAAATTGAGAAAAAAAAAGAAGGGAAAATAATTAAAAATAATAAGGGGAAAAATTAATTAATAGTAAGAAAATTTGTAACATGAGGCGCCTAGCTAAAAGAAAGTGTAAAACTTAATTACGACATTCCATTTTTGGTTGTTTGTCGAGTTCGAGAGTAAGAAAATCATAACAAGAGACCAGAAATGAAATAGATAATCAGGGAGAAGTAAAGATAAGATGTAGCATAAATTACTTAATTTGTACAGAATCTGAGGGGAAATCTTTTCTAGAGCATTGAGGAAGAAAAACAAAATAATTTTATGAGCTTTCAACTACACCTCAGGGTTCAAACCATGAAGACAAGAATAAGCTGCTACTGCATCTAAAAAAAACTTTCTTAACTAGAAATATACTTATATATTTATACCAAAGATTGCAGCTTTCTACAAGACAAAGTAAACAAAGAAGCTAGAAGAAAAAGTGGCTTACTGGAGTGACCAGCCATGGCCAAGAAGAGAGCCACAAATAGGAAAGCAGCCATTGCCACAATGTACAGAGGAAGAGGATGAAGGGGGAGTTAAGTAGAGCAGCAGAAGATGTTGGTAGTGAGAGAGGAAGAGAGTAAAAGCAATTGAAATAATGCAGATTGTGGAGGTGAAGGTGGCCCCAGCGTCTTACGAGTGGGTGTGTCGTCTCTTTTTTTCTTTTTCTTTTTTTACCCTCGGCCTTCGTGTGATGTACAGCATCAGTCTGTAATGGAACTCTGATTATTATTTTCGTAATATTTGTAATAGCATCCGCAATCCCGGTCTCTCGGGCACAGCCTCGCTGCTCGGAAGTCCGCGCCCGGTGAGAGGCTGTCACTGCAGAATATTGGACTTGGGAGGTGGGACTTCAGGCGTGAGGCCGAGACCAGTCCGGAGACGCGAGGTCTCGGTCTCCCTTCCTTGTTTTTTTGTAAATAATTATAATATTTTAATAATTATTTATTAAACTTACATACATTTATAAATATTATACTTCATCTCATTTTTCGTACAAATTTATTTACTCTTCATTTATATTATTTTTCATATTCATCAATATCTTTATATTTTCTTTAAAATGTTTTCTTTCTCCGGTTCTGATGACAAATTTTATCGATGCGGGTCGACAATATCTAACATCCATCAACACATTCTCTCCCCGACGTTCATGCAAAAAGAACAAAAATTATGTTCACCGGGATCAAGAGGTCGCCGGAGAACGTCTCTACAACGATTACTTCTTCGAAAATCCAACATAGGGAGGCAACGTGTTCTGATGTCGCTTTCGTATGCAAAGATCCTTATTTCTCTGCATCGTCACAACATTGAAGAATCGTGAAGAGTACTTCCGATAACAGACGGATGCTACCGGTTGTCAAGCGTTCATGTTATGACAAAAATGCACGGTTGCAAGTGACAGCCGTTCACGCCACTACAAAAATGCACGGTTGCAATAAGGCAACTTGCAAATGGAGGAGCAGCAGATTAATATAACGAGAATCTTCATGTCGCCGAGTCAACGAGCATCAAATGCCTCAAATATTTTTTTTATGCCATTGTCGGGGCTTTTGGATCTCAATATTTGAGGCGACCCAACCAATAAGATGTCCAACGCCTAATGAAGCTTCACGAAGAGAAGCATGACTTCCCCAGCATGCTCGGTAGCATCGACTGCATGTATTGAGCGTGAAAAAATTGTTTGATGGCGTGGCGCATGGCTTATACACATACCAACAAAAGCCACCCAACGACCATGCTCAAAGTCGTCATATCCCAAGATCTATGGATATGGCACACTTTCTTTGGTGTGACCAGATATCGGCGAACGACATTTGCGTGCTCAACCAGTCTCCAGTGTTCAACGATGTCCTGAACGAGAAATCGCATAGTGTGTCATTCAAGGCTAACAACAAACAATACAACATGGACTATTATTTAGTTGACGACGCTTATCCATGTTGGCCGACTTTTGTAAATCAATGTCTACACCCACCGACAAGAAATGAGCTCGTTTCAAGATTATGCAAAAAGTGGCACGCAATGACGTCGAACGAGCATTTGGAGTCTCCAATCTCGATGGGTAATTATTAAAAGTTCGACACACTTTGGTTTCGCAAGTATTTATCCGACGAATTGGTCACCGTAGACCGAAGCAAGCTCTTCCTCGACTCCACATGAAGAAGCTACTCATGGTGTCAACTAGGGGTGTGCATCAGTCGGTCGGTTCGACCAACCGACCAAATTTTCTTGAACGGAAACCGAACCGAATGTAAAAAATATAAACCGAACCGACCGTTCAAATAATATAAACCGATTGACCAAAACTAATCGGTTTCGGTTCGGTTCGGTTTTGATCCGAAACCATTATTATTATTTTTAAAATTATAAATAATTTGTAAGATCCATCTTTAAAAAACTGTATTTGTAAGTTTTTCTTTTATAAATCTAAAATATATTATATAATTATATATATTTTTACCAAAATATAAATATAAATATGTAATATTTATATGGGTTATTTATGAAAAATGCCCTCTTCTCTAAAACTAACATGAGAAATGTCCTCTTTTGTAAAAATCTATGAAAAATACTCAAAAAGACTATTTTACCCATGTTTATAGATTCAAAATACTTAATTAAAAAGCAAATTTCTCTATTATATATGTGGTTAACTAATAATTAATATTTCAAAATAACTTCAATTAGTAAGATACTCAAAATATTGGAAGATGGTAATAAAAAAATTAAAAGAAGGAAGATTTTCATATTAAAATCAAAATCGGGTTGAGGAATAGTGACCGGGTTTTGAGACCAAGACCGACCGGGTTTTGAATATGTACCGACCGGATTTTTGTTTTTCACGACCGGATTTTTATGAAAATTTTTGAGCATATTATTCATTGAAATTAGAACATGTTGATATTTTATTTGCATGTTTTGAGATAAATTTTGGCATTAAATAGCTTCTTCGAAAATGGTATCAGAGCCTTAGGTTTATTAAGGAATTATATTTATTTATTACATATTAGTATTTATCCTAACGGAGGAGACCGCCAAGAAAACAATGGATCCGGACACTTGTCCAAGATGCTTTTGCTACAAGTTTTTTCTCCAAAAATTGGAGATTACCACAAGAATTCACTCAGAAAAATTCCTTTTCTGGGCTGACAAGCTGGACGAAAGGACTCATGGTCCTGTATCTGTAGAGGAAAGTCTACGGATCATCATGATGATGAGTAGATACCAAGATCTACTCCGAGTAAGCCATTCACTTCAACAAGAGGTGAACCAGCAAATGGAAATGGGACATTCGACCCATTTCTAATGAGTCAAGAAAGATGGGAGTTTACTCCAGTCTTCCAAGAAATCAATCCGGATAATTCAAAATTCTCGGTTGATTTAAGGGAGATCCAGAAGACGGTGCAAAATTATGGCAACCGCTTGAACACATTACCCCAGGAGATAAACAGAATATCCACACAACAAGATGAAATTCTAACCATCTTGCGAGATATTCAGAGTCAAGTAGGCCAATTGGAGAACAGATCTCGTTCAGAAAGAAGGAACAAGATGCTGTTTACCGAAGGACCAAAATATCCTTTACCAGTAAAGGATAAAGGCAAAGATCCTCAAGTGGAAAAATATATACGATTATTTCAAGGTGAAAAATCATGAATAACCTTGAAAGAATCGGACTTGAAGATCTACAAGAATTAGCAGAATCTTTTGCTAACATGAAGGTGGTTGATCTCAAAATGAACCAACACCAAATGGTGGAAGGGAATGCTGCACATGGAGCGTTACCTTTAAATCAACAAGCACCACCGCCACCTGAAGAAGTCTTGAGGGAAGCTCGTGATTTCCATGCCGGACCATCGTATACCTCGACGGTACCCGATGAAGCCATACTGATGGAAAGAACCAGAAGGAGGCGACAACCTAGAATCCAAGATTCACCGGTTGGGAAAGCCACCCTGGATCCTATCCATCCATATGGAGTGATGCTCGATCTTGATGAAGTTAGTTTCAAAGATCGAGAATCTGTGATTGACGAATGGGGAGGAGCGATGCGGATTGCAGCAGCTACTCTCGATGTTAACAAAGAAGGACTGATTAAGATTCTTGAAACTAGTCTCGCAGGCGTGGTAAAAATCGTCTGGGAAGGATTCTACATCGAAGTAAAAAATCAATGCTTCGCGGAGGAATCCTACACGGAGATTATCCGAAGGATGAGTGTCCTCTTCAAAGATCATTTCATCGGAGAAGGATACTACGAGGGATTCGATAGAGAAAAAAGAAGAAAGTATCTATTGGCGTTATATAATCTAAGACTTACAGTCTTGGATCCAAAGGCGCTCAATAAATTTCTTCAGCTCTTTACGATCTTCCAGCATCAGTCAAAAGCTGATGAGACGATCGCGTAGGAAATTTTCTTTCTAAAATTTCCAAGCCCATGGAAGGAGATGATGATAAGAGATTATATCCCCAAGGGCAGTGACAGCATCGCCAAAAGGATGTCTTATGTACATCAAAAGTTTTCAGAGTGGTGTCAACAAGCCACTGCTCAAAAAAACCTGAAGAAGCTGCGAAGAATCAACAAAGCAGCTCATCTGAACTGTGAGGATAATGATCTTCCAGTTGTTATTGGAGGCGAGCCATCAATAACTAAAAGACGAAAGAATATGTACCAACCCTATTCCAAAGAAAGAAATCCAAGAGGAAGATCTTGGAAGCCAAGAACGATGTGGTCTAGACAGAAGGCTAGATTATACAAAACTGGACAAAGAAGCGGACCAGCCAGAAGCAGGGGTTCGTCCCAAGGATCCAGTTCAAGGACTCCAGCAAGAAAAACTTTCAGAAAAGCTCACACTAGAGCTAATGAAAGTTTTAAGGATTGCAATTGCTGGACCTGCGGGGCAAAGGGACACATATCCACAAATTGTCCTGACAACGAGCAAAGAGGCATGCGAAGGTTCGAGTCTACTCCAGACATCGAAGATGCCATATATTACTAGGAATTGGTACAAGTGTACCAGTTTGAAGATATACCCTCAGACGAGAGTATATACGAGCAAGAAGAGATTCTTAGCAAGGATGAATATTCTGATGGATCTACAGAATCTTCAGACTGAAGCTGAGTCTTGTCATCAGGAGAGAGAAGATCGGACTGGATTCTCTAGTCGAACGATGATCTCGCCGAACCTGATCGATAAAATCATGAAGAAAACCTTGAATGTTCAGAAGTATCAAGGTTTTAATGCCAGCAACCTAGATGAAGTACTAAGAAATTTCAGTTTAGGAAGAAGGAAACATCATATCGTCTACGGAATCACTAGACGAGAGATGTCACTTCCGATCGAGTTTACTGAGAATCAAGTGGAGATATAATTGATTCCAGCAAGCGACATCCGTGAGGATTTGGAGAAACTCAAACCAGAAATTGCCGAAAAAATGAGATGGATTCATATCGGGGCAATACAACTCGTTCTCAAATCCACGATGTTCACAGGAATTGATGCTCCAATCGACATAGCTATATGTGATAGGAGGATCAGAAACCTACAAGATTCGGTGATGGGAACCATCTCGGGGAATCTTTGTGCAGGTCAAGTCGTGGGGATTGTCTATCCCAAAATTGCCTACAATCTCAACGACTCGGGTTTCAGTAAAGCTCTGACTCTTTATCAGGACTTCAAGAGAAAGGAGTTATTGGATGAAGGAAATACACCTTATTCGATAACATATCATATTTCGTATGCACTTTCCAACTCCCATCATACGGAGTTATTCTTGGGAAAGCCGTTTATCGAAATACCTGATATCTTCAAGAAGGTGACTACAGCAATTGGTCCCGACAGAATGGAGATTCCACAAAAAAGGGAAGTCAACATTCGAATACAAGAGAGGCTTGTCATAAGACATGATCAAAGTCTTAAGATAAGCTCAGGAAGATTATCCTTCCAAGGAGATAGAATTATATCTCAACCTTTTGGGAGGAAACTTATCCAAGAAGGTCAACCCCAATTTCCAGGGAAAGCTCAAGTTTCAGTCAATCTGAAATGTCCAGAAGGATGGAGAGGGATGACGACAAGATTTGATACTACAAGATGGGAGAATAATTTTCCATGTAGTGTCTTGTACTATCTCCAGCAGCCGGAGGTTAACCATTACAATGGAACCCTTGACCTAGGGAGTTTTATGGTAGAGGTTAAAGGCAGAGCAGGACGAGAAGATGTTCTGATTCTAGGGCGAAATTTTTTGAAAAGGTTCAAGCCCTGGAAACAGATGGACCAGGGGATGATGATTACGATAGAGGAAAGACGACTCTTAATCGTATGACAAGTCCATTCTCGATATACATTCCAGTGGGAGTGTTATATGAAAAATATAAGGCAGAATACTTCTCGGCCTATATTGATTCAGGTGCAGGAATATGCACAGCAAGAAGGGGAATTTTCCCAGCAGAGGTTGAGGATACTTTACCTCAAATTGCTGGCAGAGATTTCTCTAAAAGAATTTTACTCTTATCCAAAGGAGTAAAAGAAGTGGAAATACTAATTGGAGGAGCGGGACAAACACCTTGGTATAAGGTTAAAACTCCACCAATTTATTTTCATGATACGGGAGCTGATGTTCTGTTAGGAAATAATTTCCTACAGATGTTCAAAAGATACACGCAGGACAATGAGCGACAAAGATTAGTGTTCACAACTAATTGTGAGCATAAAATCATTGTTCAGAGACTGAGGAAAGCATTCAATCGTCAGATTCCAGTAGCTTTTCGCAGCAAGCGTGGTGATATGAATGATAAAGGCAAACTTCGTCAACCAAAGATGAAAGATCAAAGAAGGTTCAACGAAGAAGTGCTTAGCTGTATACGTGAAAATGATCTTCAAGATGAAGAAATTCATATCCTTAAGGCAGCTTTGATTTCTAACAAAGAAATTAAGGTTGAAATGCAGGTGTCCCTTGCAGATGCCAAAAGGAGAATCTCGAGATGCTTCAATGAGAATCCTTTGGCATGGTGGGAAAGGAACAAGCTCACGCATGGTGGGAAAGGAACAAGCTCAAAGCAACCTTAAAGGTGAAGCCAGAAAGGGCGCATGAGTTTGTAAGGTTTAGACCAATCCTGATGAACTTGATAGATCAGAAGGATATGAGGATCATTATCAAGGAACACCTTGATATGAAGTTAATCGAGCCGGCTATTTCGCCTTACAGTAGCCCAGGATTTCTGGTAAGGAACCATGGTGAGATTAAGCGAGGTAAACCTAGACTTGTCATTAATTACAAAGGGATTAATGATATTCTAGAGTTTGATGGATATTTTATTCCAAGTAGAGATCACCTTATTAACTGCATACGTAATGCTAAGGTCTTCTCAAAGTTTGATTGCAAGTCAGGTTTCTACCAGATTCGCATGGATGAAGAAAGCAAGAGACTTACGGCTTTCTCAACACTACAAGGGCATTTCGTTTGGAACGTAATGCCAATGGGGTTAGCTAATGCTCCCCAGATTTTTCAGAGAAAGATGGATAATCTTTTTAAAGATTATTTTTCTTTTATGTTTGTCAATATTGATGATATACTAATAACATCAAAAGATATGGATGAACATATCAAACATCTTGAATTATTCGCAGATGCTTGTTACAAGGAGGGATTAGTGCTGTCAGAAAAGAAGGCAGTAATTGCTACCTAAAAAATGGAATTTTTGGGAATAGAGATCGATGAGTCTGGAATTACTTTACAGGATCATATCGTGCAAAAGGTCTAGGATTTTCCAGAAACATTGAAGGAGAAGAAACAACTTCAGAGTTTTCTGGGAGTTGTTAATTTCGCGGGAATGTTCATTAAAGATCTCGCGAAACACAGGAAGGTCTTTAGTAATCTGCTAAAGAAAGATGTTCCGTTTATATGGACGGAAGAGCATCGACAGAGGATAAAAAGGTTAAAGGAAGAATGTAGAAATCTTCCAAAACTTTCAATTCCACAGGATGAGGATGATCTGGTCCTCTATACAGATGCGAGTGATCATTGGTGGGCAGCGGTCCTAATGAAAATCACTCCATATGGAGAAGAACCATGCAGATATTGTAGTGGTTTGTTCGCCGAAAATGAGGCCATCAGATGGCATATCAACGAGAAGGAATTCTTTGCAGTAGTAAAGGCTTTTAAAAAATGGCCTTTATTCTTATTAGCAAAGAAATTTACTTTAAAAGTTGATAATACACAGGTTAAAGTTTTCCTAAAAAATAACATAGAATCAAAGCCTGAAAAGGCTAGATTACTTAGATGGCAAGCTTTATGTCAATATTATGTTTATGATATTGTTGTAGTAAAATCTCATGAAAATATTCTTGCAGATTTTTTGACGAGAAATGGAGCCAGCTGAGATCAGTTCCATCATCCTAGCCCAGAGGCATCTCCGAGAAAATTTGGAAATGCTTTTGGAAGAATGGGAAGAATGCACTCTCCATGTTGAACAGATGGGGAAATTGCAAACTACCGATAAGACGAAAGTCTCCGGTAGGATACGAGCCAGTCTGCTGACCTATACTCAGTTAGGGTCGGCATTGGAAAAGCCAATCCTGCGGGCTTCCAGAAAACCTCTGGAGATAGCAGAGTTTCGTGTTCCGGCACCTAAACCGGTAGAAGGGGATTCAAATACCCCTCGAGCGAGTTCTAAGTCAGTGGAGTCTGAACCACTGGCCCAAGAAAAAGATGATACAAAGGCTTCACCGCCTGAACCATCATGTCAACCCTCCACCTCTGGGGAAAAAGAGGGAGAGATTAGTCTCAGGCCATTGACAGACAAATCTGAGATTAATATTAATAAGATTATTTTCTCCTCTTTTGAACAGGCCTACCAGACGAAATGGGAGAAACTTCTCACGAGAATAGATATCAATCCCAATACTAGTAGGGTTGATATCTCAGGAAAATATCCAAGGGTGTGGATGATGCCAGGATCCAAACCCCAGGATGTCAAGCAATGGTATGAATTTGGGGCACTTGCCTCGATTTATACTATGTCTCCATCGTTTCCAGAAATCTCAAGTCTGCCTCGATGGATCCAAGAAGCAGTGCACGAAACCTGGGCAAATAATGAGTCACTTTGCCGAGGTGATACTTTGGAGCTATATTTCATTAGTGCAGCTCCAGAACCAGCAGGAAAAGGGAGTCATGAGGCCTTTCATTATATAAGGCTCAGACGACCAAGGATGAATGTCTTGAACCAAGTCAAGACGCCACCCAACGAGGTACCTATGATCGCCGCCATTTCTGAAGATCAAATCACAACCAGGCGAGCATGGGGATTGTGGGTCTGTCTCACAGAGATGGACAAAGTCAAGTTTCCATTTAAGTTCTTCCAGAACTCAGCAAATGGAACATTCCTGTTAAATACTATGACAGGAAAATCAACCAAGTTCGCAGAAGAGGCGTTCAAAAGAAAAAGGACTCTTCTGTGGGAAAACAAGATGGCGATGAGTAAAGAAACCCATCGTAAGTTCTGCAACATGGCTCATGTTGGCCATTGGGAATCTCGGATTTGTTCGGATTGCTCAGCACAGCGTGAACCAGAGTTCGGGAAGGGCTTCTTGCCTAAACAAGACAAGAAGAAATTCCGAGCCAACGAGTATGGGGATAAGAATCCTTCCCAGAAAGGACGAGCTACAAGGGCCCCTCCAAAAAAGGAACATGGCCGACAAAATTAAAAGAGCCATGTGAGGGGAATAGAGAAGATGCTTTCAAACAAGGAAAGCATGTGAAAGAGAGGCACCCACCAAAAAGAAAACAACAAAGGTGGGTGGCAGAAAGAGACGTTCCACCCAGAAAAGAATCGTCGGTGGAATAAGGTTAAAAGATGGATCACTAATTCAAAGAAGGGGGTCCAACCACTAAGAAATGTTTGCGTCGATAGCCTTATCCGGACCCAGCTTCACGTGAAGAAGCATTATTCACAGGAGAAGAATCCGAGGCAAAAGGCAGAGAATAGGAGGCCTCCAGTCTTCTATATAAACGAGCATTTGGAGAGGGTTAGATCATCGAAAATTTTCCTGACTTCTCTCCAACAAATAAACATTGTATTCCTATATAGTTTATGCGAGTTGTTTTTCTTTCCGCTACCATAGGTAGCTAAACAAGTTAGTCTCCTCCCTAAAGGAGATCTAATTAGTATGTAATATATATTTATAATTCCTTAATAAGATTTGGGCTTTTGTTCATCCTCTTCTGGATCTATATTTTCTTTATTTTTACCAACAAAAATACTTATACGCCCCGAGTAGGAAACGAACGAGGGCTGTGCTGTGAGATGTTGAAGGAATCTGCGTCTGGAATCCATAAGGTGCTCCTGGTGGTTGGACGAGGTCCCTAAAACTTTCGGTAGATACGACCCGACAGCTTATCGGTCAAAGAAGGTATGAATAGTTGGTATTAATATTGAATTTATTTATACGGAAGTGTGATGGGCTTGATAAGAAATGCATGATTTATACTATTTGAAGTATTAATTAATTTTAACTATATTGATAATGGAGAAATTTGGTTAAGAAAGGGTATAATGGTCAAAAAAACATAATTTGGGCACTTTTCATGTAGTTTTACAAGATATGATACTTTTAATGTTAAAGTTACAAGAAAGGGTATTATTCATATATCACTCTATTTATATTAAATATATATATTTAATAGTTATATTAATATATTTCGGTGGGTTCGGTTACCGACCGAACCAAAAATTAAAAACCGCAAACCTAACCGAAACCTATCGGTTCTAAAATTTAAAAACCAAACCGCGAACTGAATGAAATAAAAACCGAACCGAAACCGACCAAAACCTATCGGTTCGGTCGGTTTTCTTAGTTCGGTTCGGTTCTTGCACACCCCTAGTGTCAACGATAAATTCAAGGAGTACATGGAGCGTTCGGCGTCCCTCCGAGATAGTCGTACGCATGATATGCTTGAGCATGATTTAATCGAAGAAATTTACGCTCTATTCGGTTCTTTAGATTAAGTGTTTTTAGTTTATTCATTTCATTTCTTGTATTTTAATTTTGTGTGTTTTAGATTCTCGTATTTTAATTTCTTGCATATCAATTTCTCGTATTTTAATTATTTGTATTTTAATTTCTTTTATTTTGTATTTGATATTAAAATTAATAAAATTTTAATTTCTAAAATATGTTTATTTAAATTTAATGTTGTTTTATTTTACTTTAAATTTTTAATTAATTAATAAATCAATTGAAAAATAAAAGTAATTTAATTTGAAATTTCGTATTTATTTATTTCATATTTAAAAGTTTAATTAATAACATTTTTTTAAAATAAATATAAATCAAATAATAATAAATTAAAGAAGAGAGACTCAAAACCGAGAGACTGACTCCCACTGTACAACCTCTCTAAATTCGTAAACTTCTCCTAAAAAGTTTCAATTAATTCCCGTTTTACCAGGAAACCTTATTTATAGGACCCCATTAACAATGCTCTAAATCTTTTGGCAGGATTTACAATTTTTGTGAGTTTGTAAAAAAAATTGCAGTGGAAGACACCTAATTTAGTGCTCTTGTATTTAATTTTTGATGTTTCCATTTTTATATTTTTACTACAATTAAACTAATTTAAAGTAATATAAATAAATATTAATTAAAAAATATTAAAATCACCTCCTAAATGAATCGATTCAATTCCATACGTATATTCTTTATTTGCAATTGGTGTTTTGCTTCTCTCATTTTAGGCTTGTGTCTTATTTGTTTTTTATTTGGTTGCATGCTGCTTCTTCTTATACTTATTTTTGTTATTTTTTGCGTCCATGTAATTTCTGAGGCTATGAAATTATAATAGTATTCTCCTTATCAATTTTTATAATTATTTTTAATACGATGCGGTGAGAAATTTGAAAGCTATATTTAAATTACAGTTCATATTTTTTGTGTTTTTTAGTTAATGTTTGGTCGTGTCTAAGTTTTAATTTGTAGTGTTTTTGTGTCTTTTTATTTCGTATTACGCCGATTTTTATTGTTTTCGTATTTGTTGTGGGATGATAAATTGAGGGACAGATAGGAGCTGAATTGGTGCCGATTATATCGTATGTGCTAAGCCGAACAAAGCCGAGGAAACCGAACGGGAGCTTGCTAGGAGTTACGGGCAGAAGACGAGAGGAGAAAGAACGCGAGAGCATGACCATATGCAAAATTGTTACGTTTTGCCCAACAATTTTGTTTTGGCTCATTCTCCTTCGTTACAACTCCGAATTTGGATCCGTTTGCGGCTATGGGCTCCTATTGAGATGAACTTCAATTCTACAATTTTCAAAATTTCGTATTTTTCACAGGCCAGCGGTCGCTGGGGTTCAGAATTTAAGAAATTTAGAGAGTGCACTCCTGCGATCGTTGGGCACGTTATTTTGGTTGTTTTCTGCAATTTTTAAAGTGGAAATCAAGCATTTTGGAAGGGCTATCTCCCATATCTCTCTTAGAACTCGAAAAATCTTAGTTTAGAACTCCTTTTAAAAAAATTTATCTTGTAATTTCACTCTTGGGGACGAAGGATTGAGGTGGAGGTCAATTGCTCCATCACGTAGTGTAGTCGTTAGTAGGTATCTATGTTTGATTTCTTATCGATGATTATGTGAAGTGATTGAGTAATTAAATCTCCTCTAGTTATGGATTTTCTAATCGTTTGTTTATGTTTATCGTTCTCCATGCTTGTTGATTGAATTATGTTTACTAAATTGTATCGCTTGATCACCGTTGCAATTCGTTAGACATAGGGTGAGGTCAAGAGACAATGTTTGTGTCGGATCAAGGTCTAATCAACATCGGTTGTAATCGGAAACTTATTAACTGAGTGTTCACTTATTTATCTTTAATTCTTATCTGTGTGACTTGAATACGTGAGATGTAGTCGCAATCTAATTATAAATGCGAAAGTTAATAATTAGACAGCTTTTGAGAATTCGGGATAAGTAAATGAATGCATGAGTAGTGATGACATGAGATGATCGAGGTAGATGTTCATATACTAGAGCCTCAATTCTTTAGTTTACTTATCACTTTACTTTAGTTTATTTCATTATTGCATCTTAATAGAATATTTAGGACTCTTTTTATGTTTAATCTCTAACACTTGAATTAGGAAGCCCTACTAAGTTTTCCTTGAAATACGACTAGAGTCAACTTACTACGTACTATATGCCTTGTTTAATTGCGAGAACTTAGACACGCGTTTTAAGTTGAACAATTACTCTTGAAACAATTACAAGTCTTGTCTTATAAACTACGCACTTCTAAACTTCATCTCACACAGTCACACACTGACATCGATATGTTAATTTTTTAATATACATTCGTAGGGTTGTAAACAAATCAAATAGTTTTTATTTGATTCGCGATTCGATTCAATATTCAATAAAATATATAAAAAATATATTTATATATTAATATTTATGTTTATATAAATATATAAAAATATATTTATGTATAATTGTTTAAATGCAAAACCTATTTTTTATATTAAAAAATAAATTTTAACATAATTTTTAATTTTTGTTATAGTAAAATTTCAAATTGGATCAAATTTTAAATTTAATATTTTTAAATCTTATTATTTAATATATTAAAAAATAAAATTAAATAATTCGACAAGATTTGAATATTCGAATATTTGATAACGAATCGAATAATTCAACTTCGATTCGATTCGTTTAAATCCTATATGTTGGTTAACTTTGTTGCCTATCATGACAATTTTAGGTTATATTATACTCTTCAATAAACAAATTTCACAAGTGCGGGGGAAAACATCATACGCTATAATTACTTTCCACTTTTGCACTAAATTTGACATTTCCTCCATTTCTTTTTAATTTTTCCATGCTTTTTAAAAAAATAAAAAGGACATAAGAATATTACTTTTGAAAGTGTATCAACCACTCTAAATGAAAAACTTGCGGAAGCTAAAATAGAAGACCCGAGATATTTTTGCATAGGTTATATAAATCAATAACCTACACGGAAGCCTTAGGCCAAAAAGAATAATCAAAATAAGTATTGAGCTATTACAATGTTGAACAACACAATAACATCAACACTATTACTAAAACACTAAATGTATGTTCTTAAGATCTAAGAAACATACAGAATGAAAACTACGAAATTAATTTGCAAAAAACATCTATCTACTGAAAGATTGAATCTAGTGTTTATAGATAGACTACATGGGCCTAGATCCACGAATATAGCAACTGTCAGCCCATGTCTTCCACAATTCTCGCAGTTCAGTTGTTGGCTCCGCATATCTGCCTGGAATTGTGGAACCACTTCAGTTGGTTGTTGACTCCTAGATTTATGGAACAGAATTCCACTATCATAAATATCTCAACTGCATGGCAAGACTTGGTCTTCACTCCAATCTTCGTGTGCTATTTGAATGCTGTCGAGTCAGCACTTCACGTGGTTGTTGAGCTGGGTGCCAAGTCATCAACACTTGTCATGTTGAGCTGGAGGTCTAACCAACATTCCTGTGAAGAACACAAAAACACAAATGTTAGGTCAACATTCCAAATAACATCAAGACTAAAAAACCTAACAAAGTCCTCCTGTTTTTGTGTCTTCTTCACAAAACCTTTATCTTCACGAGATTACTCCCCCTATGTTGATGCCTGCAAAAATAACTTCAATAACAGCAACAACATAGTCATAGGCAGCAATTTGACACCAACATTCAGCAGCAATAATCATTTCAGGCAGCAATCAACCATTCATCCCATTCAAGCAAAATACGGTCAGTGCTGCGAAAGTATCAATATCCATCATCCATCATCCAAAAATAAAAGAAAAAAGAAAAATTGTTTTTGGTGCTCCCCAACATCACAAATGTTTTTTACCACATTGGTCATCATCCTCACAAACTTTCATTCCTCATTCTCAACCTTAGCCTGGTCCTCCTCGTCATCTGCCTGGTCCTCCTCTGTCAGATCCTCTGCTGCCTCTGCTGCTGGTGCTGGTGCTGATTCTCCTACTTTTTGGGAAGATAGGCACGCCTGAAGAATTGGTGTGAGAGCAGCAAGAGCGTTCAATGCAGAGATCATCTGTTGCACTGCCTCTGGAGGCAATAGTATACCAGGGGCGGCAGGAGAAGGATGAATAGGATTGCGCCAGGGCAAATCAGCAACTTTCCCTTTGCTGAACAGGGAGTTGTGAATGGCATACTCGGGAATTGGCAAGGCCTCCGGGCACTTGGAGATTTCTGTGAACCCTTGCTTTTCCATGACCCTACAAATAAGAGAGGGAAAAGAAAAAGAGCTGACTTGGGCCTTCACAGCAATGCTAGCCAGCTGGTCGAAAATAATCCTGCCAAGATTGAAGGGCTTGTTGAGGCCCACAAGATACAACAGCACACCGTGCTGTTGAGTGACGACTGTGACATTGGAGGAGGTAATCCAGTTGTAGGTCAAAACTTTATGGAGGACGGAGTATAGGTGAGAGAGACTGGACGCCTTCATTGGTTGCACCCACCGAGAGCGCTTCCCTCCAGTGATAAGTTTTGCAACATCATCCAGGGAAGTGACAATGTCGCCCTCAACATCTAGCAGACCGAGGGCATTGTTGATTGCTTCAGCAGAGAAATCAAAGACCGTGTTGTAGAAACATACTTTGGCATACTTCGGCGAGTCCCGATTGCCAAACATCCTAGGCAAATTACAGTAGAAATGACGGACAATTGTTTTAACATACGGAGGAAGGTGATATACCGTACTCAGTAGACCTCGAGTTTTGAAGAACTCGAGCAAGTTGTTCTCTTCGAAGGAAACCTCTTCAACAGACCTTTCACACACACAGGGAGCATTCCGAATGCGCTTCCATTTGACTGCGGCAGTCTCATCATAGAACTGAATACTGAGAGCATGAGTGGAGTCAAACGGAAAATCGGCTGCGTCAGACTGTTCCGAGACATGGGGAGGCTGGACCACCATTGGTTGTTTACCTTCTTTGACAGCAGTGCGCTTGATCAGGGCGACTGTGTCATCCACGGATGTAGTCACAACAGCAGTGGTGGCTGGCTCCTGTTTACAGTGTCATGGCGAGGACGTTTGGGGGCGGAGGAAACCTCGTCGTCATTGTCATCGTTGCGGACAATAGTGTGTACCGGGGTCTTGGATTTCTTGGATTGCCCAGTGGGTGTGGACAGACGAGAGCCCCTCGTGAAAGGTTTTTTGGGCTGGTCCGTCAGATGAGACTGGTGGGACTTAGGCTGCGCCGGGGCTGAGTCTACGGTAACGGCTGGAGATTCAGCGATGACCGGAAGAACAACCACCGGAGTAGGGACCTCCTCGATTGGGACTGGAGTGGGAACAGGTGCGACATCAATGGGCCGCGGTGAGAGAAGGACTGCAGCTACGTGTGGGGTCTCGACGACCAGTGGAGCCGGCGGAGTTTCTACAACTGGTGGAGCCGGTGCAGCATGTGCTTGAATTTCTTGGAGGAACTGAGGGTTTGCTGCAATGAGGGCTCTCAGAATCGCGGTGAGATCGGTGTTGGCAGCCATTAGATACAGTAAGCGAAAAATAGAGAGCACACAAAGAAAGAACAAAGAAAAAACAGACTGTGGGGCTAGATGAAGTGAAGTGGAGAAGATGACAAGGCGAAGTATGTTTTAAGTCTAGGAAACTGAAAAGATATCAGTCTTGGGATATGAGCGGATATGAGAGAGAGAGAGTGAGGGAGAGGCGGTTTCTTTAGGGTTTCGTGTGATGGATGACAACTGCGGAAAGAGTAATGATGGGGGAAGGAAAACAGACTGGCGACGATTCACATATAAGGAAAGTATACCGTTTCACTTTCTCCCTGACACACTCAAGAACACGCAACCTGACAGTTATAACCCACCATCAAAGCAGAAGACGGTGTTTTAGGGATACGGAATCATGCAGTACTTCAAACACAAGTTGCTGATTTGAGATGTTGTAGTAACACTTTAGAGAGACAACATTTGGAGAATATGTATAACTTGCTCTATTGCGCCAATATCTCTGCAACATTCACCCGGTTTATATAAATAAAATATGTGCATAACTACAAGAATTCAAGGGTTAGTTAGCGTAGGATGCATCGTCGCAGCGAACGCCGTGCCCCTAGCCTTTCGCCCTAGAAAGCAGTCGCAATTGCAATCCTTTGGTAAGGTAGCATCGTCGCAGCGAACGTCGTGCCCCCCAAACTACTTGGATTGTTTGCCACACAGTTACATAAAACATATATAGAAGAATATCAGGCTTCTGTACATAGAACGTGTTAGCTAAGATGTTATACCAGCATGTTAAGAGTTGTAATCACATGAGCTGAAGTTGAGCACTTGAAGTTTTGGACAGGTAGTGT
>JAPKLX010000011.1:3150240-3217133 GCA_026898415.1 Leonotis leonurus
ATAGCTCGAAGCTCTGTGGTTGTAGACTCTGGGTTTTTTTTTTGCAAGTTCATATTCACTTGTAAATTTCTAGAGAGAGAGGGAGAGTGATACACGAGGGGAAAGAAAGAGAGTAAATCCTTGAGTGTTCATTGTAATCTCTGTAACTTCTTTCGATTTTGAAATTAGTGAATTGTTCTCTGTTCTCCCGTGGACGTAGGCTTGATTTTGAGCCGAACCACGTAATTCTTGTGTTCTTATTCTACTTGTCATTGTTATTATTTTTTTATTTCTTTTTTTTATTTCCACCGTTCAAACCCAACACAGCAAGTTAAACAACACAAGCTACACCCTTTGATATAGATAGCAGTGAGATGGGTGTAGCATAAAAACACAGACCAAGAGATTTCCGTAAGTATACGAACCTCTCATGATCCAAAGGTTTTGTAAAAATGTCAACAACTTGGTTTTTAGTTTTTACATAATCAAGCTTGATCACCTCTTGTTCCACTAAATCTCTAATAAAATGGTGTCTTATGTCAATATGTTTTGTCCTTGAGTGTTGAACAGGATTTTTGGAAATGTTTATAGCACTCATGTTGTCACAGTACACAACTAGGTCATTGTTATCTAGGCCATAATCACTAAGCATTTGTTTGAGCCACAACAGTTGTGTGCAACAGCTACATGCGGCAACATATTCGGATTCAGCAGTGGATAAGGAAACACAATTTTGTTTGTGACTATGCCAGGACACAATGTTGTTTCCTAGATAAAAACAACCTCCACTCGTACTCTTCCTATAATCTACATCTCCAGCCCAATCAGAATCACTAAACCCTATCAAACTCATATTCATGTCTTTAGAAAAAAAGATTCCTAAATCTAATGTTCCAACAACATACCTGATGATTCTTTTAACAGTTTTAAGATGGGATACCTTGGGTTTAGCTTGATACCTGGCACATACACATACACTAAACATCAGATCTGGACGAGTAGATGTTAGGTATAGTAGATTCCCTATCATCGATCTGTAGAGTGTTGGATCCACATCCTCTCCAGCATCATCTTTTGTCAACACTTCAGTAGAGCCCATGGGAGTCTTCATGCGTTTGGCTTCTTCAAGGTTAAAACGCTTTATCATCTTTTTGGCGTACTTGCTTTGAGAGATAAAGATGCCCTCTAGTCCTTGTTTAACTTGAAGTCCAAGGAAGTATGTGAGTTCTCCCACCATGCTCATCTCGAACTTTGTCGACATTGCACCTGAAAAATCATTGAGCATGTTACGTGAGGTGGAGCCAACAATCATATCATCAACATAGATTTGAGTAATAAGAATGTGTTGATCTTCCCTTTTGATAAACAATGTTCGGTCAGCAGCGCCTCTCACAAACCCGTATTTGAGAAGGAAGTTTGTGAGATGTTCATACCAAGCACGTGTGCTTGTTTTAGTCCATACAATGCTTTCTTTAGTCGAAAGACATGATTTGGCTTGTGGGGATCCTCAAATCCTCTTGGCTGTTCAACATAGACTTCCTCTTTAAGTTCACCGTTGAGGAATGCTGCCTTCACATCCATCTTATATAGATTGATGTTGAGATGACATGCAACAGCAAGCAACAACCATATGGACTCAATTCTTGCTACTGGGGCAAACATGTCATCAAAATCCACCCCTTCAACTTGAGTATACCCTTGAGCCACCAATCATGCTTTGTTTCGTACAATTGTTCCCTTCTCGTTAGATTTGTTCTTGAAAATCCACTTTGTGCCGATAACATTTCTGTTGGCTGGTCTGGGAACAAGGTATCAAACATCACTGCAAACAAACTGATTTAGTTCTTCATGCATAGCATTTATCCAGAACTCATCAGTCAGTGCTTCCTTGACATTTTTTGGTTCAAACTTAGAGACAAAACATGTTACGCCATCAATTGTAGAGCACACAGAGTACAAGCATGCCATTTCTCTATAGTTAATCGGTTGTTTACGTCTGGTATGAACATCATCCTCGACATTTCATATTACTTGAGACAGTGGATGGTTTTCTCTTACTCTTCCTGGAGGTTCTCTGCGGTGAGTGATCTCTTGAACCTCATCTTGTTCTTCTTCTGGTTCCTGTTATGTGACATTGTTTTCTCCATTACTGTCGGATGTTGTGTTAGGTGGGGCAGTTTGGACTTCAACTGGAGGTAGAACAACTCCCCTTTGATATACGTCGTCTTCTGCTTCCACCTCTTTGTCTACATCACCTGCGTCATCAAAGACAACATTAATATATTCTTGTATTGTCTTAATGCGAATATTAAATACCTTATAAGCTACGCTGTTTGTTGAGTACCCAACAAATACTCCTTTGTCGCTCTTATCGTCAAACTTTGTTAGATACTCGCGGTCATTTAAGATAAAGCATACACACCCGAAAACACGAAAATATTTTAGGTTAGGTTTTCTTCCCTTAAGCAGTTCATACAGTGTTTTGAATGAGCCTGGACGAATGTTGACTCGATTGTTGATGTAACAAGCGGTGTTTACTGCCTCAGCCCAAAAACGTTTTGCCATTTGTTTTGAGCTCAGCATAACCCTTGCCATCTCAATCAATGTCCTATTCTTGCATTCGACAACTCCATTCTGCTATGGAGTTTTTTGTGCTGCAAACTCTTGGCATACTCCCTTTTCATCGCAGAAACTTATGAATTGCGAATTTTCAAATTCACGACCATGATCAAATCTTATACGAGAGATTCTAGCATTAAATACATTAGCAACACGAGCAAACATATTTCTAAACATCTCAAATGTTTTAGATTTTTCTCGTAAAAAATAGGTCCATGTGAATCGGGAGAAATCGTCTACCACAACTAATACATACATTTTGCCACCAATGTTTTCAACTTTCGTGGGTCCTAAAAGATCCATGTGTAGAAGTTCAAAGCATCGGTTGGTCCCAAAGTGTTGTTCATGTTGTTGTAGAGTAGGGTGTGATGCATGTAATTGTTTTCCTCTTTGACAGTCTCCACACACAATTTGGTCTGCCTTCCCAAGTTTGGGTAGGCCTCGCACTGCATCCATCTTGACTAACCTGCCAAGATTTTGAAAGTTAGTATGACCTAAACGTTTGTGCCAGAGTATAACATCATCAACTTGTGCTTTGTTACATTTTAGGTTATCAGTCATATAACAATTGTCTGATGACCTTTGTCCTTTCATAATGCACAAGTTTCTGTTATTGTATACTTCACATGCATCTTTAGTAAATTTCACAAGCATGTTACCATCACATAATTGACTTATGCTGATCAAGTTTTCCATAAGCCCCTGAACATGATACACATTTGTTAAAGCAGGTAAATCAAGTACATTAAGTGTACATTTCCCTATGATTTTACCTTTTGAACCTCCACCGAAGGAAACATTTCCCCTGTCATAAGTTTCATAGTTGGAAAGAAATATTTTGTTACCTGTCATGTGACGTGAACATCCGCTGTCAAAGTACCAAAAGCCTGAAATGTTAGTTTTCAATGTTGTGTAAACAACATTACATGTTAGATCAGCTTTCTTTACCCATATCATTTTGGGTTGCTGAGGCAGCACAGAATATGACTTGTCATCCCTTTTCTTTTAATAACAAAAAGGTTTTATGTGGCCTGGTTTGAGACAGTAATGACATACATATTTCCTTCTATGTCTCTTTCTCTTTTTTTTACCTTTCTTACCTTTTTCTGCTTGAGAGTTGTCATGTTTTGTCTGTGTTGGTGGATCTGTGAGCACAACATCTGCTTTGGTATTGGATGTTTCTCCTGCCGATGTGGAGCCATGACAAAACACAGTTGATGCAGAATATCCAAGGCCCTTTTTGCTTAGGTTTGCGCTATTCGTGATCTCCTGTAGTGAATATATCACAGTATTCCATTTACGAATTGTCAGTTGTACTTCTTCAAGTTGGGAGTTCACCTTGGTGAGCTCTATGTCACGTTGTGTAATCAGCACTTCCTGTTTTGCTTGAGATTCTTTGAGTCGTGTTATCTCAGCTGTTGAGGTCTCCAGATCTCGTGCTTGTTGCTTCCATTTGCCCAACAGCTCGTCATACAACTTCTTAACTTCTTTAATCCTTGTATTACAGCGAGAGCATGGTCATCACATGCAGAGTCTATGTCATCTTCAACACTTCATGCATCACCAACAAAGGCATTTAAGCAGAACAAATTAGAATAATAGTTAGGGTCATACCTTTCCGAGAGTGGTTCGGAATTGATGTTTTGGCCTGCTCTGCCCGGTGGTGTCATTGTCACATGCAATGTTATGCTCTCGAATGGTCCTTCTTCATCAACATCCTCAAAGAACTCGTACTCATCATCATTCCACGATACCCAATAGGACTTTCCTCTTTTTCGAAGTGTGTTGGCACACTGATTTGCAAAGTGCTCAAATCATCTACATTCATGGCATTGTACATTGTCGAGTTTAGAGGAGCTGAACTTAAACACTTTGTTGTGAGGTGTTTTCCTAGCAGGAGGTTTTCTTTGACTGTTTTCATTCTTTGGAGATTGGTAGTACTCCAAACGTGGTATATCTCGTTCCTTGGGCCTTTCTTTGTTCTTGTCTCGGTTGAATCCTCTTACCATCCGATTGAATTTTCTGGTGATCATGGCAACATCATCTCCTTCTTGAATCTCTTCCACTTCTTCGAACTCATTGGATTCCATTATGTCAGTTAGCCTACTACATGAAGGTGATGGGAGTGTATCCGCAGTGAGAGCCACCGTTTTCTTCTTGGTGAATGTGCCCCTTGCCTCTAAATTCATCTCATAGGTCTTGAAGGAGTTCATGAGATCCGTGAACTCAAGTGTATTCACAGCTTGTGATGTTTCAATGGCTGTTACCTTCATATCAAACCTAAGCGGTAACGTGCGAAGTACTTTGGACACAAGGGCTTTATTACTAAAAGGATCACCAGATCTTGACACTCATTCGAGACGTCAAGAATTCTCTTTGTGTAGTTGGAAATATCTTCATCTTCCTCCATCTTCATATTCTCGAATTGAGAGGTGAGAATACGTAGACGTGACTGCTTAATGCTGGTGTCGCCTTCACAGTGCCTTTGCAGAATATCTCAAGAATCTTTAGCACACGTACAGTTTTTGATCAGTTTGAACATATTTGTATCAACTGCTGAGAATATTGCGTTCAGAGCGCGATCATCAAGCGTAGCAGCCTCAACTTGTTCACGCGTCCAGGAACTTTGTGGAATTGGGACCACATCACCCTGTGCGTCAGTGGCCTTTGGTGGTGACCACCCATTTTCCACAGAAATCCACGCTCTTCTGTCTAAAGACTTAATGTATGAGCGGGTACGAGTCTTCCAGTATGAGTAATTCGAACCATCCAAGACCGGAGGCCGAAATACTCCAATGTTGTTGGGATCCATTGATGTGTTAGAGTCGTGATACTGTCAGGACCACACTCAGTGTGTCGAGTGATGGCTCTGATACCACTTGAAAGTGTATCAACCACTCTAAATGAAAAACTTGCGGAAGCTAAAATAGAAGACCAGAGATATTTTTGCGTAGGTTATATAAATCAATAACCTACACGGAAGCCTTACGGCCAAAAAGAATAATCAAAATAAGTGTTGAGCTATTACAATGTTGAGAAACACAATAACATCAACACTATTACTAAAACACTAAATGTATGTTCTTAAGATCTAAGAAACATACAGAATGAAAACTACGAAATTAATCTGCAAAAAACATCTATCTACTAAAAGATTGAATCTAGTATTTATAGATAGACTACATGGGCCTAGATCCACGAATATAGCAACTGTCAGCCCATGTCTTCCACAATTCTCGCAGTTCAGTTGTTGGCTCCGCATATCTGCCTGGAATTGTGGAACCTCTTCAGTTGGTTATTGACTCCTGGATTTGTGGAACAGAATTCCACTATCATAAATATCTCAACTGCATGGCAAGACTTGGTCTTCACTCCGGTCTTCGTGTGCTATTTGAATGCTGTCGAGTCAGCACTTCACGTGGCTGTTGAGCTGGGTGCCAAGTCATCACCACTTGTCATGTTGAGCTGGAGGTCTAACATTCCTGTGAAGAACACAAAAACACAAATGTTAGGTCAACATTCCAAATAACATCAAGACTAAAAAACCTAACAACTTTTATGGTAAAAAGAAAAGAAGCAAATTTTTATCTATATTCTTTCCAGAAGAGTGTTGCTTTGTCACTTCATCGTGAGCAATTCTATCCATGTTTTGTTCTCTATGAGAGAAAACCTCTTTGTTTATCTTTTATTTTCTTCTAGTAACATAACAAAAGTATTTTTAGTCTTCCACTTTTATTGATATAGTAAAAACGGAGACAGGCGAATTTATCTTTCAATCTAAAGAACATCCTAATTTATTTTCTTGATCTTAACTCTTCTCAATCACTATAATTTATTGGTACATGCATAAGCTTAGAGCATCCCTAACGGCCTAGCCGGGGAGTCTTATGGGCAATGGCGAGCAAGGGGGCTCCGGAATCTGCAGCGCGAGGACCCCGCTGCAGGAGGCGGCCTCTGGAGGTGGGACTTTGGGTAGAGAGGCCAGCCTCGGCCTCCGGAGGCAGCGAATGTTTTGCTGCTACAGGTGGGGACTCCGAAGCCCCCACCCACCATTTTCTGTTTTTTTATGTTTTTTTTCTTTTTTTTTAAATTCTTTTTAATACATAATTTTATCTATAAATACTTAATTTCAATCCACATTTTCACACATTTTCTTTTTTTTATTAATGTATTTAAATTAAATTTGTTTATTCAATTTAATCTAATTAAATAAAAATATTAAAGTTAAATTTTAATTACATATTTATCAATTTAAATTAATAAATTTAATTCATAACAAATATTCAAAAAAAATACATAAATCATAAAAATACAATACAAGTAGAGAGCCTCAAGTGAGAGTCTCCCACCGTAGGAAAACAATACAAACTCCTTAAAATCTGTGGATCCCAAAAAAAAATTCTTTTTATTTACGCAAATGTCATGCTTTTAGCATGCCCCTTTTTCCAGCCCTCCTTTATTAGATAAAACAAATTCAGCTTAATTGGTGTAAATTGTTGTAATGTGAACATAAACAATCAAAGAGAAGGGAAGAAGAAGAGAAAACCGCATGAGCGGCAATGAGAAACTGTATTTCCTTTTTGATAGATTTTCTTTACAAGTAGGGTTACAAATATATATACAACGGAATAAATTGGTACAAAAACCCTAATCTATCCGGCTCATAAGTAATGTCCATATAATAATATATTTTATAACACTCCCCCTTGGACATTACTGCGTGATGTACATACCTCGTTAAAAACCTCGCTGAAAAACCCTATGTGATAAAATCAGTCGAGGAAAAGAGTATATGTCATACACTTAATTTGTTGCCTCATTAAAAACCTTCACCAAGAAAACTCAATGGGAAAAAACTTGGTAAGGGAAAAAGAGTACAACATTATATCGCCTTCAATGCGTAAAGTAGACATTCAGGTCTAACTTTCAAACTAGTTTCGGAATATTCGCTCCCCCTGAAGATAATAATCTTCTAAATCTATGTATTCAATTATCATGAACATATTCCGATATAGAAAATGGAGTGTTGATATACAATATATATGTGTATTGCACAAGTTGCCTCATTAAAAACCTTAACTAAGAAAACCTCGTGGGAAAAACTTAGCAAGGGAAAAAGAGTACAACTAATGGTCTTCAGGACATAATCTTCGGGATTATTTATATGGTCTTCATGACCAAATCTTCTGGATTATGTACAAATTATCTCTCCCCCTCAATTGAACAATCTAAACATAAGATTTTCAATATATTTCTAAATATAATTGTGGGGAGAAAAATTGAGTAGACATATATGTCGTTGCTCTACTAGAGCTCATTTGTGCAACACATTACATTATTCCTTATAGGGAAAAAGTGGGGATATGTTTCATATCGTTATACCAGTTCAGGATCAAATTACATGAGGATCAAATTATTAATTATCATCCGAGTAGCACACCAATGTCAATCTCAATCTTTGTACCAATATAGACACACAACTTGTGTATCTTGAAGGATAACCAATTATATGCTCAATATATTATTTAAATACCTCCTCCAAGGAGTAAATAATATATTTTGCTAGAAAAATCAAGTTTTCTTGAATCAGGCCTGATACATTAATTTGTGCTTCTAGCACTTCAAACAGTGAACTTCTGGTCCAACAATATTTGGTTATCTTCTTTTGGTCTAATTGAGATATCATCGGGGCAAAGTGGATGTTATCTATCAAAGGTATGTTCTATATAGAACCTTATTCGAATATGTTCTCTATAGAACCTTATCGAATAGTTCGACTGGTAAAAACAAATTCATCTCGATCTGCAGGTCGAGATACTAGTTAGACTTACTTAAGTCTTTCAGTTCAAAATCTCCGTCATTAGACACGAATTTGATATTCTCAATTGCTATGTGTATTCAATAATACAAAAACTCACTAACATGATTATTTGTAATCGCATAAATATGCATTTCATCATTATTATACATCTTCTTCTGGAAGAATTCAATTAGTTGAATTTTCAACTAAAACATGTAGTGATCTTATTTACAAGAATATGTTGCGAATTTATTTTTCCTAATTATAGGAACTATCATGTCCATCAGGGACAATCATATGAACATTTGTCTAGTGACTTTTTGCAAAAATTATAGTCACAACTTATACTGGAATGGATATTTATATCCATAGTTACTGCCATAGATATTTTATAACGGAACATTTCGTTTCAACGTGAGAGTATGTAATTAATTAAAGATTTCTGCTAAAATCCTTGAGTTATTCTCGCTTTATTCATCACCAACTCATTCATTTCAATTATCATTTTGTACAAGCACTCAATTGTGTCCTACATGGACCACATTATTTATTTCTAATTGTACAAATATTCATGTGTCCTGCCGGGACCACATTCCTTTGTGCATGTACTACAAAAGACTTTTTTGTCTATTTAGCGAGTTAACTCTGCCTCGATTGCTTTTTTTCACTTTATTTAGTGCTTCTGGCACTTATCTTTCAAGTTTAGCTTTTGGATCCAAAATAATCAATTAGTAAGCAAGTCTTAAGGCAAAATTTTGTTGTCGACAACTATAGTATATTTATTTTACTCTCCTTATATTGACAATCTTCAAGTCAACATTAATATATATTTAAACCAGATTTATTTCATTTCCCATAATATTTCAATCTGGTCGCTCCGTAATCACAGTATTATAATTATTTAGTGCACGTGCAAGTGTACTGTGATTCCCGTCTTCAAGACGATCCTCTTCGGGAGGTTTTTGTAGTGAAGTGATTTATTAAATTTTTTTATTCCGCGGATTATCACTTTTAGCACCAATGTATATCTCACGCTTCTATTGTTATGCTTCTAGCATAGATGGATTAATCTCATTAGAGATCTCACGCTTCTAATGGGATGAATTGATCTCATTCAGAGATCTCACACTTCTAGTGTATGCTTCTAGCATATAGGAATTAATCCCATTCAGAGATATACATATCGATCTCACACTTCTAGTATTATGCTTCTAGCATATAGAAGATGATCTCATTCAGAGATTTTCAATTTTTAATGGTGCATTTGGCAGTTAAGAATATATTGAACTTCTGGTTCATATTCATTAGTGTGTGTTTTAATCAATTAAATCCAACAAGATTTTCACGGCATTCTTTTATCATATTGTATTCTCCCCCTAATGCCGGAAATATTATTGTAGTTGGATTAAATAATAAACGTACCATTAGAAAATGATCCTCAATTATTGACTCTAGATAATACTTTCGACGGAGTATGAATTTATTTTTCTAGAGTCTGTTCGGTACGTTTTGGTGATGATAAATAAGCAGCAGATGGGAAATGATTTATTTATATCACACACTAATTATTAAGGGGGGTGACCCAACATTCATGCCTTTATAATATGTTAATAATTTGGGTCTTTAATTTTTCGCAACATGATATTAAATGATTTTTATAGCCAGATCCGCTAATCAGTTAATGGCAGTCTCTGATTCTTTTCCAGAGACTCCGCTATCGCGGGAATATTCTCTGATGGCACACCCAGATTATGGGGCCAAAGATTGCAGAAGAGCAGTATCCGAAGCAGTAGTTGCTACAAGAATTGAATATTCTAAAACGCTTCAGAAATAATTTTGAACTAATTGTGCCACAATTGAACGTTTCTGTCCAATTACTAAATAGACATAATGCAATGTCTCACTCTCACATGTGGCATTTTAATTCAATTGCTTTTGGTTATGCAAATATTTGGGTAAAGATCATTTTAATAGATTACATTGATGAGCTCTTCAGGAGCCGATAATGTAAATGTGCTCATTGTCATTATAAAAAAAATGTGGTAATGCTTCTTATTATGATAACCTTCAGGATTATCAAATATTTATTATTAGAGAATCCTAAAATTTCTTATATTACGGACTTGCCATCATAGTAAGCTAGAAGACAGATTACTGAGAGATAGAAATATATCATGACATTCAGCAAAACGTGTGACAATCAAACTTTACAATGAGTGTACAATAGATTAAGATTAACGAGCTATTCTAAAGCCAGACTCTGGTGACAAACACTCTTGAAGGCATGTGATGTCAAGTGTTTCCAGTTCGAATGATCTATTAATGGAGCTCTTCAGGAGCCGATGATTTAAAATATGTTCATAGTAGTAGGTTATCATACAACAATAAATAGAACAAGGTAGCATATTTATAGTTCATCAGAATGCAGCAAAATTTAGAGCAAAGCAATGAACAGTAATTATAAAGCATGGTATAACTTTATATATGTTAGGGGAACTGACTTCAGGTCTGTTCCAAAACTTTTCAACATGCTAAATTTATGTTAAGTTGATACCTCCACGAGACATATCAGATAATCCATTAACCCATCAGAATATGACTCATATACATAAAGAAAGATTTCTAATTTAACGTGTCATTCAAATCTACTAATATCAATGAATAAAAGATAATTGAGGGAAGAATACTACAGATCAGCGGTTCATGATTCAATGTTTTGATTCAGAAGAGACTCGAAACACAAAGCCATGGAAAAATCAAAAATATATAAAATGGTACCTTGCAGGAAAGATACGATTCTTTCCTACGGCAAAACACCGTACTCAATTTGTTTCTTAGCTCCGTTGATTCTTCCTCATTATCAAAATGTTTGACTGATCTGTGCTTTTAGCGTCTTGTTTCTCCATTTTTGCCGATTTAATGGATGCATGTCTGCCCATCATAAAACAAAAAAACAAGGCAGTACAAAAAATAACAAAGATGGGTCTGTAAAATATAGCAATAAAAACCAAAGAAAGTGGTACAGATAATTAAAGAAGTAATTAACAATTATAGATCAACTAACTCCAATATAATGGGTCAAAGGAGTAGTAAGTCGCCACAGTGTAATTGATTTCAAATGCCCATGATTTACCATATGCATTCATAGAGGATTACCAGTGGAGAGAGAACGATAAATGATCAAGGACGAGTGTTACCTAATATCATAGTATCAGACTCTATTCTGATTTACTATATATAAATAAGTGGTCACATTATCTCATAAAAGCTCGCAAGGCAGACACAAATCCAGGTATAGCTCACAAGGCAAATACAGAAGTTTCAGCAACAATGCAGCAGTACAGAGTTGAATAAACTATACTCAGAAGGGCAATGCAGCAATTAAAATGTCTAAATCAGATTCTCTGATATGCATGTAAATTCAGAGGATTACAGAAGCCACAACTCAGAAATAGAGTTTTGAACAATTGCAGTCTGTAAGCACAATATATCAATCCAATGAATCAAGATCAGGTTTAGAATCAGAGAATAAGTCAAGCAATATATCAATCCAATGAATCAAGATCAGGTTTTGCAAGCAAACTTCAATGTTCAGTCGGAATTCTCAGCAAATTACAGATAATCAGAAAATTCCAGATATGAACAGTAGGCAAGGGAACAATGAAAATCAGACTACAATTCTTACAAGTAGATCAAGATAATCAGAGTTTAAGCAATCTAGTTTCAAAATTAATCAAGGCTAAGAGGATAATCAATTCAATCAACCAATAATGTTTAACATGCAGATTAAAATGCACGCAATCAGAGAGTTCAAGGCCAGAGAATGGTTTATTCGAAGTGTTGAGAGACTCCCTGAGAAGATTCGTTGAGACCTCTTTCTGAAATTGTTCATGAAATCCTCGCAAGCTCGAAGATGAAGTGCCAGGGATTAGATCTCTGGGCAGCGCGTTCGAATCAAGGTTGCGACCAATTTAGAGGGGTTGATTGCAAGAGAACCTCCTCATCGAACACAAGAAGGCACCCAGCATTATCACAAGCTGTTCGCATGGATTGCAGGAATTATTTCGTTGAGCTGTATATATCGCCTTCACCGTACTCTAAAAAAAAAACCCATTGCCTTGAATTTGTTTTTCCGTCACCGACTCCATGGCAATTCCAATCGGAGGTTGAATGATCGATCCACCGACTCTTCTACCTCAGAGCCTCCGATCGCCGTCGTAGAATGGAATCGCAGCCGTTCCTTCTTGAAGACTTCGGACAGAAAATCGATTTGACGCGCAGGATCAGAGAGGAAGACGAGGCAGTTGGGGGCCACGAAGGCGACGGCGCCTAATTGGAGGAAGACGCCCCATGAGTCGTACTTAGCCTCATAATCTTCTTCAGCACACCGTCAGAGAGAGCACCGCCTTTCCCCATTTCTTCCGGTGGCGGCGGTGGAGATTTGCAGAGAAAAGCATAGAATTAGGAATTAAGGTTGGGACTTGGGTCGTTGAGACTTGAGATTAGAGGTGTGTGGCTGTTGCTGCCGGAGACGAGAGAGAAGGGAATTTTTAGAAAAAAAAACAAAAAAAACAAGCTCAATTGATTAGAGACTCGTGCTGATAACGTGTTGTAATGTGAACATAAACAATCAAAGAGAAGGGAAGAAGAAGGGAAGAAGAAGAGAAAACCGCATGAGCGGCAATGAGAAACTGTATTTCCTTTCTGATAGATTTTCTTTACAAGTAGGGTTACAAATATATATACAACGGAATAAATTGGTACAAAAATCCTAATCTATCCGGCTCATAAGTAATGTCCATATAATAATATATTTTATAACATAAATCAAATAATTTATCTATTTACTTTACTAGAATTAGTCCGAATATGCGTGGATCTATATTCAACGGAAGATAGATGATTTGGCTTGAAACATAAAATGTTTGAAATAATTCTACTCTATTTGTCCGAATACAATATTACGATGAAATTGGCCCAAAACCGAATACATTTGTCTTATTGATATTCATAGTGTATTATGATTAGGGGTGAGAATTTGGGATCGGGACTTCGCAAATTACTGATTGTCCCAACTCGAGTCCTGACAGAATTTGAGATTCTGAGTCCCGAATTTTTGGGACCAAAACCGGTACCGGGACTTGACATTTGAGAAATTTCGGGATTCATGAGTCCTAAAATTCAATTGCGAGTTCCGATTTTCTGAAATTAATTTAAATTTAATTATAATTTAATTTTGAATTATAATTTAACCTTTTAATTATATATTTAATTTAAAATTATATATTGAATTTTAAAAGTATAAATTAAACTTTATATTTTAAAATAAATTTAATTTAATTTCAATTATAAATTTATAAACTTGAGATTTTTTGGTCCCGTTCCGAATATTTCATGACTTTTGAATTCTAGATCGAGACTTTTTTCTCATTTCGGGATTTGGGACTCCCAAAGTACCAATTGGGACATTTTTGGATCATGACTTTGGGATGAATACCCGATCCCGTCTCAATTCTTACTCCTAACTAATTATGATTCATTCGAAAACAAAAATAGGGATGGAATGTTATACATGGAGATCAACACTTGATTAGAGCTTTAATGACGAGATTAACACATTAAAATTAAATGAATATACAAAATAGTTAAATAAGATTATAAAATACAAATTAAAAGCCACTAACTTTAATACTCCATACTTAAAGTTATTTCTATAATTTTCTATTAAATAATCTTTTTAATTATTTTTTACATTTATATGGTATAAATCGTATTGAATCATATCATGCATATGAGAGATTGAGTTTATAAAATTGTATGCACTATAAATAGTATTGAATCTTAAGATGCATATATGATATTCAGTTTTATAAAATTACGTGTGTACGTGTATCTTTCCTACTATTTGTATCACTCGTATATTAAAGTTAATCAGATGTGAACCAATAAAAATGTGCTGCTTAATAAAGGTGTTTTTTGGATCTTGTTATGCTAGCATTTATTACCTGCGCACTTGCAGTTGTATTACATTGTAAAATTATTAACTTCACTCTCTCTCCCTCTCTATCTATTCTCTTCTCCTTTGATATCTTCTTATCGGCTTAGTAGCAGGCTCGGCTAATTGTCTGTCCAACATGTTATACAGAAGGACTTTCAAAAATAGGGCCCAAAAAAATAAGAGCTCAAATATTAAATGGTGGGCTTGATGGGTTATAAAATTTTAATGCGTAAAAAAATCTTCTTTTTGAAAATAAAAAACAGCTCAAGCAGGAAAGTAGCAAAAACAAGGCCCAATTTTTATTAACTTCTTTCTTTCTTATTCTTCTTTTTATTTTCTCTTTTTCCAAAAAAATTTAAAGATCAATCCAATATTCAAGGCAACATCTCTTGCATTAATTTTTTATGGAATTCAAAGAGAAAATTTCACCATATTTACAACTTAAATCTCTCCATACTCAACAATCAAAATTTGATTATATTCTTCATCACAAAAAGATTTTGTTTCAATTTACAACATCCTAAAAACATAAAAAGTATCATCCAACAATATTTTAGAATATTTTAAAGTTATATTTTAATAAAATATAAGGGCCTAATTTTATCATTAACACAGAGTCTCGGTATTGATTGAGTCGGGCCTACTTAGTAGTTAGTAGTGAGCACATTTGAGGATCTTGAAGATGGTGGTTGCATTAAAGTTGAAGAAGACAAAGTGGAGCCAACGATGTTGGTTTCAATTGCATTTCTCAGTATTATTTGAAACACACAACTATATCTATGTTTGTTTCTTGTTTAGTATGTTTTTGTCATATTTTAGTGTGTCGTTTTGTCGTGTTTTGTATGTTTGTCTTTTGTTTCGTGTCATTTCGTTGTTCGTTTTTACACCGGTTTGTTTGTTTTATGTTGTGGATGTAGGAGGTGGAAATGAGATGGAAATAGAGCTAGAAGAGGTGTTTTATTCATCCCGTTGACGAAGCCGAGTGGAGCATAAAGGACCGAGGAGAGCACGAGAAGAAAGACCAAGACGACGAGGCGAAGTTTGGAACCAGCGCCTGCTGTGGTACCGCTGCAGAACTTTTCAGAGGGCAGCGGCCGCTGGCCCTGCAGGAGAAACGTGGTCAGAGGCACAAAGCCAGCCGCTGGCTGGCGGTTCCATGCTTGATTTAAAATCTTCTTTGGCGTTATTCAGAGGGGGGAATTAGATTAGACTCGAACAAAAACTTTAGAAACACATCTTTACTTGCTTTAGTAGATAGGTATTGGTACTTCAAGTGGATTGGAACTATTTCCGACTTATTTTGTGAAGATTCTTAGTAAATTTATTATCCTTTATCTTTCTATGGATTCTTCTTTATTTATGGTTGGCTAGATCTTCCCTAGGGTTTGATTACCTCAATTTTTCACTTGATGTCTTGATTCGATCTTTGATTGGTTGTTTAATTCGTGCTTAAGAGTTTATATGATTGATCAACATGTATGCTCTAGGTGTAGAATTAGTTGATGAATTACTCTACATCTCTTTTATTAATTAAACAACCAAACCTTATAATCGGAAACGTAAAAAGGAAATCGTGTTTTGAATTTGATATTCTTTTAAGTATGATTTGGACACATGAGTGATAATCACCGATTAGTTTTAAAAAACACGAAAGTGATTGGTTAATCAACTTAGGAGAATTCTATTAAAAACTCGAGATGATTGAACAAGCATTAAGTGTAGATTGTGGATGATCTCTACCCTAGTCTTAATTCATTTGAGTACCTTGTTTATTGCTTTTCCTTAGTTAGATTATTATCACATCTTCAAGCTGATTTAGAGTGTTAGGACTTCTTTTATTTCATTCAAGTACTTATATACTATCGTCCTGCATAGTCTTCCTTTGAGATACGACATTCGGGTTGACTTTATGCGTATTATAATTCGGGTTGCTACCTTACAGACTGTTCTTGTTTAAAATTTTATTTGATTCCAATAAATGTACAACCTCCGTCACAATATTTTTAGCACATTTGACTAAAACTGTTAGTATTTTTTAATCAAAGAGACTAAGAATAATGAGATAGAGGGAGTGCATTTTTTTCCTAATGGGATAGAGGGAGTACATTTTTTTCCATCTTAGGTTTTTCCTGCATGTGTTGTCTGGTGCTTCTGAATATGATGATGAGCTAGCTTCCTGTGCGGCACGATGAAGTAAGTTGTGCGCATGTTCTCTGTTTTAGCTACAAATTATAGACGGATGATATTATTATATTGCAATAGGTCAAAGATGATGCAGCTCCATGGTTGATCATGGCAAATACTACTTCCTCCTCTCACCTATATGCATTGAAAAGAGTTTCATGATTTGCCAAATAGATATCCCAACAGGTATTTGAATTTCATGATTTGCTGACTCGTGCATAATATTAGAAATCCAGAATCTGTTCCTTCGGGGACATCCGATAAAATTGGAACGATACGGAGAAATCCAGAATCTGCTTTTCTTGTGTTTTATTTGATTGATTCTCCCAAGAGAAGGAAGGTCTGCCCCATTGACATTGTTTGTATTGTCTTGGTCCTCAGCCTCCTCAGGGTAAGAAGTTGATGGTGGTTTCGGATTGTTATATTGGTTTTTTATCAAGACCACTACTCTGTTCAAAACCTACTGTGATGCAAAGAGTGTTAGCCGATTCCGGATTTGTCTTTAACATTTGATATCATGTACAAGATCAAAATCCAAATTCAGATTGTCGTTACTACAGTCATATGCAACTCTACTGGAGCGTCAATTGATGCAGTTTCAACTGGAAGTTATTTACAAGCCTACCATATCCTTGATGTACATACCAACAACATAGAAAATACCTCCCCTAATCCCACTCAGTGTCGAAGAAACCAGCATCTTTCATCTCTGAGTAATAAGCATTGTCCAAGAGCCAGTCTTCCTCCTGCATAATTAATATTTTAAATACAAGTATCTAATCATGTCGTACTTATCTACTGAGTCAATATAAAGCGACAATTACCTGGAAAAAGTCAGCAAGGAAAGTTACATACAGGAAAGGAAGATAAAGGGAATGCCTGCAGACGACTATAAAATTGTACAACCTGAAAGAACAAATTCAATTGCCGAATTAAAATTGTTACCTAGCACAAGAATGAACATAGTTTTAAACAGTCAGAGGAAAAGTTAAATACCAAAAACCAATGCTGAAACCAATTCCAGCTAATCCAGCAGCAAATAGACCCAAAACATTTACTATAAACATGATGACCGCATAGTTGTAGAATGATGGCCTAGCTGCAAAACAATTTTTAACAAACCAGAAGCAAATTAGTCCAAGTATATAGCATAAACATAAGTCAAAGCTATTGATATAAGAGAGTGTAGCACTCACGCGGCAACTTATCCCTCCACTTTGAATAGTGAACAAATAGTATGTAGCAGTAGACTGCAGTCAGGACCAAAGTATGAAAAAACAGTAAAGTCCACTTCCCCCAATGTACAGAATCAGCATTAGTAAATAGGGGCACCCCAAATCCAAATATGAAGATAGCCTGCATAAAAGGGTGAATGGGTGATCCTGTTCTTTTCAGCAAAAACGAACCGGCAGCAAGGGAACTCAATATACTTCCGTAACTAGTACTTCTAATATTTAGTCCAGCAGAAGTGGAGTAATAAGTTTATGAAAAAAAGGACCTTATTCTGTTACATTTGGATTTCACAAGAAAAGAAGAAATAATGAAATTCTATGAAGGGGTGGAAAAAGATGTGGATTTCCTATTGCGGTATGTGCCTATGTGGTTATCTGTACGTGACTTTATTTGGATTTTGGATAGTACTATCATATCCTCGAGCTTGTTCTCAGACTGTAAGTAGATTTTCCATCTTTATCTTGATTACATAGAAGCCTAATTTAACTAGAAGTTTAAACTATAAGGAAAGAGATGCATTCATTACCTGGATAAGGACATCGATAGCAACAAAAGAGCCTGAAACAAGGAAAGTGTGTGCTAGCGCTTCCAATCCATTAGCATAGTTCTCTTGAAGCAGGAATGCCACTATACTAATTTCTAAAGATAGCATTCCACATTCTGTGAGTAACGACATCAGGTTCCAAGCAGTCGCCTTTTCAGAAGCACATTGCCACCCCTGATTTGTCAACAAGGTACCAAAAATGAATTAAAGAAAGAAATAGAATAAGGAAATGACAACAGGAAGAGGGTGCTTTATGATGACAAGTGCAGAATGTTAATAGTACATTGAGACTATATATAACCAAACTTATTTGAAAAACCGGGGAGATTTAACATCAGTATAAACACAGATTTAAAAGTAAGCACTGAACAAGGTGAGATATACAAAACATATCTTTAGATGTAGTTGTATAGGCCAGTCACCAGTGTAATTTATTCACTGGACTAGATTGAGCAAAACAAAAACTCATTTTGACTATCATTCAGTTTGGAGTTTGGACAGTCACAATAAAGCACACAATATAGTATTGAAAAAGTATCTAAGAAACAAATAAAAGTAATAGCTTTCTCTAGAGAAAAAATTCCCCTACTGATTAGGGGTGATATTACAGGCTTACAGCTTGTTCTGTCTTCCCAAAAAAATATTATGATTGTTTTGTCATGCATTTCTGAGCACAGCATACCTATATTAACTACGGTTTACAAAATAATTCGGCAACAAGGCATCTGAAGACTAAGTATTTGCAGAACACTCTTTACGAAAGCCATATCTAAAGACTAACGTTTTTCTTGATGAAAAATCAATACTTGGAAATGCTAAATCTGCATACTGTTGTGTCTGTGCTGTCAACTTACCAAGTACAGATATTGCTATCGAAATTGTATTGTAATATACAAAACCAAAGCCCTAAGATATTAGTTTTAGAAAACCTTGCGATCTACACAGTAACAAAGCGAAAATTCGCTCAACTTAGTTATTTATAAACATGAACACCCCCTCCCCCCCAAAAAGAAAATCCAAAAATTGGAGAGCGAAATGCACCTGAAGCAGAGCCCACGCAAAATTGAGAAGAGCTGACAGCCACAGGAGCGCGTAGTACGCAATCATGACGTAAGATTTCCGGTGGCGTAGCTTCTTCAAATTGCGCCATGCCTGGAACCCTAAGTATAACACCAACAAAACCGAGGGTACAACCAGGGCAGCTTGGCGCCAAAAACTGTTGCATACCTCGCTTTGGGAGCTGTACCATCCGGAAATCCTGACAACTCTGGTCCGCACAGGAAGATCGGTTACTTCCTGCGCTGAAACAATCGAGAGGGTTGAATTAGGGCTTGACATTCGTCGAATTAGATTCAATTCAGAGGAGCGATAATAATTCGATCAATCATGGGCGAATCGCAGTACTTCATCGATCATCATAATCAAATTTGTAGCTGTGAAGATCAGTAATGATTACCAAATAGTAGCAAATTTTCAGAGAGAGATGATGTAATCGTATTTTGGGTGGGTTTATAATTTTCACATTTGACATTTGACCCTTTTTAATTTGGTGTTTCGTATTTTTGCCCCATAAATAAATTAACTACTTAAGGAGGCGGGAGGCATTTAATAGTAATTAAAATAGTGGTATTGAGGTTATTGCCGAAAGACAATAGGTCTCGGGTTCGATCATCCGCGACGTGACTACGTAATTTAATGTTAATGTAATCCAATTTTTTAAAATATCTGAAAGTAAATAAAATATAGCATGAAAGAGACTTTAGTGAGAGAAATTGAAAATGTGTTTTATGATCATATCATAATTTATTACTTCCTCAACACTGATAAAAAGCAGTAACAAGTAATTAGATATGAAAATTAAGAAATTAAAGTATTGTATTTTAAAAAAGTAAAAATATTGCTGGCATAAGAGAATTAGTAGTATTTACCGATATGAATATTATACTCTCAGCTTGTGTCACTCATGGCGTAGGCGTGTGCCAATCTCGTCCTAGGCATGTGCCGCTCTCGGCACCCCAGAAGCACTTGGCCAACATCCAGCCCGTGGCACGCAACTTCCTTTGAGAATCTTGGCCATAGTGCCTACCATACAAAATCAAAAACATAGTCCATTACCTCAAAATCTCAATATGTGCACCGTGTATTTTTAATAGAAGTTATTTTTCGTGGAAGGTTACATTTTATATAGTTTATAAAGCTAGCAAGTTGATTTCCTTTCCTAAGCTAATCTGAACTAATCACTTTTTTCATCTGATATATTGATGAGAGTTGCAAACCGATTTTTCATTTCTAGATGTCAATTTGAATATGAATTTTTTACGTTTTATATAACTGTGAAATGATCAAACTTAATTTTCCTTCTTAGACTTCGATTTAATTTCAAAAATTGACATTTCATATAATAGTGAAATTCATACAATGAACCGAGACATCTTCTTTGTAGTCAGATGTTAACATCTCATTCTTAAACAATCCAAATTACCAAATAAATCTCCTAAATGATCGCTCAAGGTTTTTTTTTTTTTTTTTTTAAAAGGGCCGCGCGAACACAGGCCCCTACTGTCACAAATTATGACGCAGGCTCGACCACTTGAGCCGACCTTAAGCGAGCGCCCCTCCAAAGTGCAATGGAAGTCGCTAACTTAGGCCATGGGCCTTCTAGATCGCCCATCGACCCCGTCCAGGTAAGTAAATGATCGCTCAAGGTTGTGTGGTAGGTGTTTCAGCAGGTGTTTTGTAAATTTTCTACACAAAATAAGAAGTGGGAGTTTACATTCTCGTTATCTTTGGTACATTCTCATTATCTTTGGTAAAATTAAGTTAAAATTGTCACAAACGAGGCAATAGACATGTGACAGCATTAGCATATATACCTAGGTCAACTAATATGTAATATTTCAATCATAACAGAACCATATCATTAACCACTCAAGGGCAACCACTTTTGCATCACAATATACTTGGACGAATTCCATACGAAGTTTATCCAAAAAATATCATTGAAATAGGAAGGTACGATAGGGGGCAAAAGTAGTTATACCTTTATATTGCAAAATACATATTATTACATTAATATTTTCATGACACTTGATGTCTTTGCAGTCGGAACACAAAGAAGGAGATATACATCCACAAGAGAACAGCCCTCAGCTTTCGCAGTTTCATTCATCCATCTCATCATCATCCATCTCTTGAATCTTCATCCTCTTCACTGCTTGAGCTGCATCCGAACGATGCACCCCATTGGGGATCTGGATCAATATATCGGACTTCTTCCCGGTCGCAGCATTTACAAGTCCCCCATTCGTCTCAACCCGATATGTTAGCCCTGTGCCATCAATAGCAGCATCTATATAGACAGTTGAATTCTCATCAATCTCCTCTCTCACAAGCATTTTCGACAGCTCTGTCACCACCCTCTTCTCCAGCCACCTCCGTATTGGTCTGGCACCATATGCCTAAGAGTATCAACAACACAATCAGCACCTAGTTCAGAAAGAGACTAAGAAGCACGATCCGTGAAACACTGGTACTTTTCTTACCGGATCATAAGACTCTGCTAATATCACATCGAGTGCTGCTTCCGTTACACCCAAGGCAATCCCCTTCTCAGCCAAACGCTTTGCAATGTCTTTCAATTGGAGACGGCACACCTTCCTGAGCTGGTTGTGTGAGAGTGGGTCGAACACCACTATCTCATCTAGCCGGTTGAGTAGCTCTGGTTTGAAGTGCTTCCTCACCTATCCAAGTATCAAAGTTTGAGAACTGAGTTAAGCTACCATTTTCACAAAGAAAAAGGACTAAACTTTTTATGTATTGCTAGTGCTGGAGTACATTTGATGATAATATATACCTCTTGCATCACCATCTCCCGGGCGCTTTCCATAGAACTCTTTCCACTCAGTCCCCTAAGTAGATACTCAGCTCCAAGATTTGAGGTCATGATGATTACACTATTAGTGAAGTCCACTGTCCGGCCTTGGCCATCGGTGAGCCTGCCGTCATCCAAGACCTGGAGTAAAGTATTGAATACCGCAGTGTGTGCCTTCTCCACTTCATCGAACAGAATAACACAATAAGGGCGTCTCCTCACAGCTTCTGTCAGTTGGCCGCCTTCATCATGCCCCACGTAGCTGCAACAAGCAAACAGAATTGAGTAATCAGCATCAATATCATTCAAGAATCTAATAATCAAATCGATCACCTTATGGGAGCCCATACTTACCCAGGTGGAGCACCAATCAGTCGAGCAACAGAGTGTTGTTCCATGTACTCCGACATGTCGATTCTAATCATCAAGTTATCATCATCAAAGAGCTGCTCCGCAAGAGCCTTAGCGAGTTCAGTTTTACCAACACCGGTTGGACCAAGGAACAAGAAAGAACCAGTCGGCTGCTGAGGCCGACCAAGACCGGCCCTCGACCTCAGCACAGCCTCTGCAACAGCAGTTACTGCTTGATCCTGGCCTACGACTCGATGGTGCAGCCTATCAGCAAGGCCGATCAATCTCTCCTTGTCATTCTGACCGAGGCGTGTTACTGGTATACCAGTCCATCGGCTCACAACTTCTGCAATTTGATCAGGCCCCACGGTTTCCGTAAGCATCCCATTCTCAGTAGCACCTCCTTCAAGCTTGGCAATAGCAGTTTCAACTTCTTGTATCGCTCCATATCTCAAATCTGCAGCCCGTGCAAGATCATATCTCCTCTCAGCTTCTTGCAAGGCATACGTGAGTTCATCTCTCTTCTGCTTTAGCCTTCTCAGCTCATCGATCCTCTCCTTCTCTTTTCTGTATTTCATCATTAACGGCTGCAGCTTATCCCTCAAATCATCAAGCTCTTTTCTCACCTAAGAATTCATCGAAAACATCAGATCAGCAATCAACTGTATACAGCACTAACAGAAGTAAGCTTATCATAGGAAGCATACTCACATCAACAAGCCTAGCTTTGCTAGCTTTATCTTTCTCCTTCTCTAATGCGTGGAGCTCGACTTCAAGCTGTATCCTCTTTCTTTCAAGGTTGTCAATTTCTTCAGGCTGGCTATCGAGTTGGACCCTCACATTGGCACAAGCCTCGTCAACTAGATCAATAGCCTTATCCGGTAGATGTCTTGCTGCAAACACACGCACATAACAAATGTTGAATAACTTGGCGATTAAAGAAAAACAATACTGAAAACAAAAGCAGGATCACATAATATGCACCAGTAATGTAACGAGAAGAAAGTTGAGCAGCAACAACGAGTGCTCTGTCCTGAATCTTAACACCATGGTGCCCCTCATACTTTTCCTTCAAACCCCTCAGGATACTAATCGTGTCAAGGACACTAGGCTCTGCAACAAACACCTGCTGGAAACGCCTCTCGAACGCGGCATCTTTTTCGACATACTTCCTATACTCCTGGAGGGTGGTCGCGCCAATGCACCTCAACTGACCCCTTGCAAGCATTGGTTTGAAGAGGTTGGCCGCATCCATCGATCCCTCTGTCCTTCCAGCTCCAAGAACAAGATGAATCTCGTCTATGAACAATATAACTTTGCCTTCAGCTTCTTCAACTTCTTTCAGAACAGACTTCAATCTCTCTTCAAATTCTCCCCTATACTTCGCCCCTGCAATCAACGCTCCCATATCCAATGCTACGAGCCTCACATCAGCAAGATTGCTTGGAATGTCACCCGCAACTATTCTTTGAGCCAATCCTTCCACAACCGCAGTTTTACCTACACCCGGCTCTCCAATAAGAACTGGGTTGTTCTTAGTCCTCCTCGAAAGGATCCTAACCACCCTTCGAATCTCTTCATCTCGACCGATGACAGGATCAAGCTTGCCAGCCTGCTCAACAAGATCACGGCCGTACGTCTTCAATGCTTGGAAATTCATATCTCCGGAGGCACTCTCCACCTTCCTTCCTTCCTTACCCCGCAACTTGTCGACCTCTGCTTTCACCTTAGCAGTAGTTATGCCGCTCTCTTTCAAAAGGTCTTGGATCTGGGAATCTTCAAGAAGGCCTAGGATCAGCTGATCGATCGCCAAATGTGTGTCACCATGCGATTTCTGCAGCGATTGAGCTCGTCGGATGACCTTGATCAGCGATGTGCTGGCGGGAATCTCATCAGGAGCTGGGGTCTGCGAGGGAAGCTTCTTCATAGCTTGGTTGATAACCCTTTCCACCGAATTCACGGCCTCATCACCTCCACTGGAACCAGCTACCGCTTGCCGGAAAATGCCATTTGGGTCGGAAATCAATACTGCAGCAAAATGTAGAGGAGTGAATTGAGCATGGCCAGAGCTCATTGCGAGCTCGTGAGCTGCAGCGAGGGTTTCATTGGTCTTATGTGTGAACTTGTCGGGATTCATCGCTGTGTATGCTGATTAATCAAGATATTCTGCAACAGAATTTAAGGATACAAGAAAGGGGGGAGCATCAGATGTTGAAAATGAAGAATTAGTACGGAACCACCCACGGTTCATCGCATTCTTTTATTCACGTCATCACCGATGCCATTATTAACTGTAAATCTTATCTGATCGTAGTCAATATCAACATACATACAAAAGGAATTCAGGATAATGCAGTGCGTTGCCAATTCGGTTTCTTCAATTGCATTAATGATAAGAGTTATAGAACGAGAGAGTGAGACTCAATCCATATATCTACCGCAAACAACAGAGCATGCAAACAGCATAAAACCAAGAATCAGAAGAAAAAAGAAAAAAAAATCCCAGGAAAATACGCACATAGATCATATTATAGAATGAAGAATATAAATAGAAACATATGAAAACGCAACAAAAATAAGAAATGAATGAATAGCATTCGAAATCATGATACCTTCAAACAAAACACAGGCGCAGTGCGATCACGAAGAAAGAGTATGACGAAATGGGTTTGGGAAATCAGGAAATCTTGCGTCGAAAGAGCGGATTGATTTTACAAGTGTAAATGCGATTAGAGATTTTAATGTTTGATATTTGCGTTGGAAGTGAAGAGGCAGGAGTGGCTGAAGCGGCGATTTTGTGGAGTGGAAAGACATGTCTGGAATTCCGAAGTCTCAGCTAGAAACTACTAGAAATTTCTATTCTCCTCATTCTTTGAATTTATTTTTTTTTCGTTGTTATTCTTTTTTTCTTTTAGTTTCTGAGAACTTTTCGTTTTTCTTGTCGGGACCTTTCGAGACTGACGTAGAGTCTTCTACTCAATCATTCCAATAAATTTTACTACCCACTTCCACTAACTTGCCACAATTCTCTTATTTTTATCACTCTTTCACTATTTTATACACTATTCTTAATAATCGTGTCCAAAATTTTGTGTCATATGGAGGAACTAATACTTATTCGTTCATTATAATAATTTACATTTTCTTTACCTTTGAACATTGATAAATATAATTTATATTTCAAAATTTACATTTATACTAAGTGAGCCACTATAATTAATATTCACGATTTAAAGGGGTGTATTGGTTGTGGATTCTTTAGGATTTTTTTGGACTTTAAAAAGTCTATGGATTTAGAAAATCCAAGTAAAATTTTACAAACTTTTTTATTGATTTACATTGATTTCTATAGATTTGATAGGATTGTAAAATACATTTTTTACAAAGACTTTTATAGAATACGGGGATAGGGATGACAATGGGTCGGGTTAGACCGGACTTCCCTATGCCCAGTCCCGACATGCAGTTTTGTTGATGGGCCCAAGCCCAAACCATGGCCCAACCGAACTTGTAATTCAAGGCCAAGTTCAGGCCCATATTGATTGAACGGACATTCATATTTTATTTTTAACATATTTAAAAATATATATAATTAATTTATTTTAAAATATATTTATATATTTATATATTTTAATATTCATTAATATGTCTATTAATTTATATTTATTATACATTAATAACAATGATGATATTTATATTATTTTGCTCATACATTTTATTTAATGTCTATTAATTTATTTTTATTACACATTAAAAATAATAATTATATTTACATTATTTTAAATTTATGTTTTAATATAAGATATTTAAATATTTGGGTCGGACTTGGGTATGTCGGGCCTAAACATTAGCCCAAATCCGACCATAACGTCATCGGGTCGGACTTGGACAGATTTGAGTCGGACCGTGTAAAATTATCATTCATAGTAAAAGCTCGAAATAGGAGAAAGAGGGTCGGGTTTAGGGATGACAATGTGTTGAGTTGGGCTAGACTTCCCTATGCCCAGATCCGGCCCACGGTTATATGTACAGGTCCATGGCCCAGTCGGGCCCGAAAATTAGGCCCAAGCCCAGACCCATATGAATAGGGTGGACTCGGGTCAGACCCATAATTTTTTTAATTAATTTTTTAAGATATTTTTTATTTTTAATACATAAAAAATATGTAATTATTTTTTAATTGCATTTTATATATTTTAACATTTATTATACTTTTAAATGTAAATAAGTATTAAATCCAAATTTATTTAGTTGTACATGTTATTTAATATATATATATATTAATTTATATTTATTATATATTAATTACAATAATAATATTTATACTATATTTAATTTATAATTTATATATTAATTATATTGATGTCGGATCAGGCTTATGTTGGGCGCGACTAAATTGTCATCCCTAGTCGAGGGTTTGTAAAATTCTTTGAGAGAATCCATTGAAATCTATGGTTATTAGGAGAGATTTTGTATAGTAGAATTTATATATATTTTTGAAAGAGAATTTATGAAAACCCATAGACTATTAAAGTCCATAAACCGTTGAATACCTAAAGATTTTAAAAGACTTTTTAAAATCTGTATTGAATACCTCAGGATTTTGAAGGACTTTTTAAAATGTGAATTGAATACCCCATATTTTAAAAATCTATAAAAATTCTACAAAATCCACAACCAATGCACCCCTCTTAATTAAAAATAATAATAAGTAAGATTAAGACTCAAACTCCACTTACTATATAAAACTCAATTTATGACAGTATATCAAGTATAATATTTAAACTTCACTAATTATACATTATCATTAAAATCAAAACATATCATTAAAACTTATGTTGAATTAAACAATAAAATATTTTGTTGGACGAATATAATAATATATTTTTATTTTAATGAAATGTATAGTTATTGGAGTTTGAATTTCACTTTATATATTATTTTAAATTTGAGTTGTATATGGTTAGTGGAGTTTGTATCTCTCTTAATATATTTTTTAAATTGTATTTTGTGTAGTAAGTGTGGTGAGTGCACTTGCTATAAATATAAAACTTAAACTGTCCTCCCTCCGTCCCAATAAGCATGACATAAAACTTTTGGGTACGGTTATTAAGAAGAGTGTATAAAGTAGTATAAGAGTAATAAAGGTGGTAGGGTCCACACATTGTTAAAGAGATTACTTTGACTATTTTAGGAATGTGCCAAGTTTAGTGGGATGTCCAAATAAATGAATTGTGTCAAACTTAGTGAAACGTCCAAATAAGAGAATTGTGTCAAGTAAGTAATTTTTTTTCGTAGACATTACAAAATGACAAAACGTAAATTATTTTCATAAATCGAGAGAGTATATTTTTAATTTTTAATTGTCTCACCATGCTTAGTCTATTTCAAAAAAATATAAAAATTAATACACAAAATATTTAGGTTATCAACTTTAAACTTTTATAATAAACGAGTCATTAATAATGAAACATAGAAAATACATATTTAATTTTAGCACCACATATATATGTGAATTAAATTGTCATATACATGTAAGTTGTAATATTATTTCATCTTTATACAGTTTAATAATATTTTTTTTTGCACCACACATATATGTGAATCGCATTGACACATGCATGTTAATTGAGTTGTCATTTATATTAGAATGCAATGTTTCTGTGCCATCCAAAATATTTACGACGGTTGCTCAATTAGTGAGATTCAAATCAATTTGAATATGCCATCAAAACCGCCCAGTAGGATAAGTAACAATTTTTACCCTTATTGCATTGTATATTGACAATGCAACACGCCTACAATAATAAAATTCGAAAATTTATGCATTAATTATAATAATTAGATCTATTCTAATCGACACACCTGATCAATTTTTATATTTTACTATATTTTTTTTACCTAGACCCATATGTTTGATATATATATATATATATATATATATATTGAAATGTTTTTATTCAAGAAACATAGCTCACATGGTAATTCCTCTCTTCAGTCTTGGTGTTATTTTTCGAACAAATAAAGATTCATGCTTTAATTTGCTCAAATAATTAAAAAAATTTAAATAAATAAAGATTCAATTTTTTAAATTGTATGTGTAGATTACGATATAAAATAATTATGTATCAATAGATATTAGTCTTGATGTATCACTTATATTTTATAATATTATAATTTTTCAATTAACACAAATTTCCAATTATGTTAATAAATTACAAGGTAACATGATTTTCACCAACACATTTTATTTCTAATAAATTATCAATTTATATTACTTTTAAATAAATTGGTGTAGTTTTAATAAAAAAATTATAATTCGTTAACATATATTATCTCAAAAAATATTATAAATTTATATTATACATTATAATATAAAATAATTTTATGTCGATTTTCGACGGGTTACCTAATAGTTTTTTTTTTCATACGATTTACCCCTATACTTAAGATTACAATTGAAATTCAAAAGTCAAGTACAAAACCTAAGCATCATTAGTCTAATTAGGGAAAAATTAATTTCACCAAATCTAAAGATTATTAGTCTAGTTAGGAATTCTAATATGATTCTACCTACCCAACCTCTACCTAACCGCCGGATATGCTATAGAGCAGTGAAGTTTTTGCCGGCGGTAAGTTTCCGCAACAAAATTTCACAAAATCTTAATAATCTAAAGTTACCATATCTCAAAGTCAAATAAACCTCCCTCTCCATAACATTCATGCAAATTTGATAATTAGCATAACAAATTTATATGTTTGATAATTATTTTTGTTGGTCCCGAAACGAGTGAACTGAGTGTATGGGGGGTACACCAGTCAGTTTTTACAAATTAAAACTTTTGTGTCTCCTGAACTGAAGGGAGGAACTTCAGTTGAGAGTGAATACCTTCAGATAGGAATCCTTCAGTCTACACTGAGTGTTTGACTGATGGACTAATATCTTAAGTGTGCGGAATGTGGTGACTTTAAATCTTACTCGTTTGTTTCAGAAAACTTAATGCAATGTTTCTCTTTACACTTAGTCAGTATTCAAGTTAATGAAATATAATGAATAAACAATACTGAAATTAAGAGAGAGAGAGAGACACAGAAGTTTGGTTTGCGTGGTTCGGAGATAAAAGCTCCTACGTCCACGAGTACTCGATGTTAGTCGAGGGTTTCCAACTTAATGGAGAGATAACAATCTTACAGTGATCAACCGTGAAGGTTGGATATACAGTCAAACTGATCACTACTAGCTTAGAACTAAGTCTAATACTAAGATTGTTCTTCGGTTACAAGAGAATCGCTATGAACACTAAGAACTGAAAACTGAGAGCTTCGTGTGTTCTGAAGTAGAATGCTTGAGAGCTTGAGAGCATAAATAGCGATAGCAATTTGATAGCAGAGGTAACCGGTGTCTTGAAGTGTAGAAGCAGCGGGGTATATATAGTGCTCTCTCAAGGATATAGCCGTTGGAGATGGAGCTTTAATTTGAATTCTTCCCGTTGGTGTCTTCGTCCTTTTTGCCATTTTTGGTGTCTGACACAAGATCTTGTCCACCTACTGAGATCTTTGCCATAAAAGGAAAGTCCTACGTTGTAGACTGTGACTCAGTGGAGGCTTCAGAATCTAGGCTTCAGTGCAGACTTTGACTGTGGTGCTTCAGTGGTAGGAAGACATTTGGCTTCTAACTTCAACTTCAATACTTCAGTGGGGACTTCAGTAGAGAGGTCCTTCAGTATTGGGATACTTGAATCTTCAGTGTAAGAGTCCTTCAGTGTACCTGAAAAAATGAACTCCCTAACAAATGAGTTCTTAGGGAAAATACTAAGATTCAGTACTGGTCTTATAACATCTTGCATGGGAGGTATTGAGATCTGAATCAAAACACTTATAAATATTTCCCAACAATTTTACATGATAAGATTAATTATTAAAAATAATTTAAACTAATTTAATATTTATTTTAACATATAAATGATAAATTGTTTAATTTTAAATTACAATTTTATCAATTTAATTTATCATAAAGTAAAACACCATCTATATATAATATATTATAATATCATAAAAAATGAAAAATAAACATTTAAAAAATTTAATAATGCAATCTATACAAAGAAAAAAAAATCCAAAAAAATTATAAAAATCCATGGAGCAGGTGGTAACCTAACGGCCGGAAAATTTTAACACACCAATATCCGACAGTTGAAAACTTTGGTAAACAATCATCATCTATGCCTGGCAACGATCTTGGAGATAGGGTTCACGATTTCTTTGCTCAAGACGATTCATCGCAGGGGCAGCAGCATCAATCACATGTTCTCGAAGGAAACTGGCCACTGCTTAACAACAATTTTTTCCCGATACCTGCTGATGCTCTGAATTCAAGTAGAAAAAGCTTCAATGAGCAGAACCCAGGCAGGCATAACCTCTCTCTCTTCACTGTTAATTGAATATGCCTTTTTCCCCCTATTTGTTTGTTGGAATTCCCTCACATTTAATCACTTAGGTAAATCTTTGCTTCCGATTTATATGAAATTGCTTCTGTTTTCTTCTTTATTTGTTTGAGCAGAAATAGATAGAGGGCAGTCTAGCTATCCGGTTCATGCTGCCCATGGCTTGAATTATTCTCAATCTGATCTGAGACCTGATTTGTCCAGAAGTCACCACCAAAATGAGCAGCAATATTCTAATGGCTATATGTATGACAATCAATATTCCCAAAGTAGGCAGAATGAAGCAAACTTTCGGGAGATGGATACATATTCTGATCAGCGTCATCTATTAGCCTCAAGAGGCTTACCAGTGAATGGATCACAGAGAGCTAGTGGCCATGAGCAACAGCCTAAAGCTTCAGATAGGTTGGGAACGTCTGTCTCCCATGTTAGTTTTGATCTGTTTGGTGGTCATCAGCAGATGAACCATCAGCAAGCAAGCATGCTGCAAGCATTACAGCGTCAACAGTCTGGCCTCAATGACATGCAGCAACTGCAACAGCAACTAATGATCAAGAACACGGAAGATCTTCAAAGACAGCAACAACTTCAGCAGTTGGATTCAAGGCGTAAAAATCCGATTAATCAGGTTCCTTCAGTTGCTAAACAAGCATCTGGAAGCCAATCGTCTCTGTTTAATGGTACTCCAAATTCTGATGCATTACGTAATCCTTGGACAGCTGAGCCTGGTACAAACTGGCTTGGCTGTGGTCCATCTGTCATGCAAGGGACCCCTAGTGGCATTGCCTTTCTACCAAATCCTGGACAGACACACCCATTAATGGACGTAGTGCACCAGCAGGTTGATCAATCCCTTTATGGGGTACCTGTTTCCAATTCAAGGGGTTTGGCTGTGAATCAATACTCTTCGATGGTGACAGAGAGATCTTCAATGCCTCAAATGCCAACATCTGGAAATTCTCTTCATAATAATCAACTCAATTTTTTGCCTGATAGACTCAGTGGACAGGAGGGAACTTCCATATCTCGGCAAAACTTTCAGAATGAAACTAGTTTACATGCTTCTAGCCAGTCAATCAATTCTGGCATAATGGATATGGGATTCCACCAGCAAGCGAATTCGTTGCAAAATAATGCAACACAGCATGATCATACAAGGAGGCCGGAGCTGTCCCTTCTACCAGAGACCTCACACGAAAGATATACAATGCAAGTTTCTTCACCACAGAATGAAGCATCCCTAGACCCCGCTGAAGAAAAGATCTTGTATGGTTCAGATGATAATATATGGTCTGCATTTGGTAAGCTGCCGAATATAAGTAGAGAATCTGGTAACTTATTTGATAGTAGTGGGATATCAAATGGGATTCCATCTATTCAGAGTGGAAGCTGGAGTGCTCTTATGCAGTCTGCAGTTGCTGAAAGTTCTAGTGCTGATGTAGGGCCAATGGAGGGATGGAGTGGTCTGAATTTTCATAATAATGATGGACCTTCAGCAAATCAGCCTCCCTTGGTTCGCAATGAAGATGCCAAACAATCACCGTTGTTGCCCAATGGTGGTGTCCGGATCACATCAGCAATAGGTGAATCCAATCGCTCTTCTAATATGTTTAGCCCTATGGGATTGAATCAACTTGGGCACACTTTCCAGGGCCAGCCTAGTGAGATGGTGCAGAGTGATGTTTCTCAAAGATTTGTGCAGTCTTTATCAGGAACCAGGCTAAATTACAGCCAAATGCAAAATCAAAATGCCTTGGAGAATGCTCTGGGTCCAGAGAAAAATGAAAAGGCAAATTCTGCAGACTGTCCCCCTGGCCAGGGTGGAACTAAACCACCACCAAATGGTTGGAATACTCTAGCACCGGTACTTCCTGATGGAGAAAGAGCAGTGAATACTCTTGATGCTGAGAAAGCGTCTCAAAACCAGAAGAACCGAATGGGGGCAATGCAGGGACAGATGGTAGATGAAGGTTCCTTATGGAAATCCAGTCTAAGTAGTGCTGTTCATTTTGGCTCTGTAAGATCTATGACTGGAAATCACCAAGCAAATAAATCCAAAGGGGATTTGACAGTTCATGATGCTACAGTAACGGATTCATGCAATATGGTAGCGGGTGATGGAGCCAATCCATTTTCTCAGAATAACTATTTACTCAATCAGTGGAAGCAAGCCTCCCATTCAACAAAATTTCAAGGCGGTGAAGTCAATGGGAGAATGATGGACCAGGCTAATGATCAGAGTCAAGGATCTTGGAAGAACTCTGACAAAGATGAAATGAGAAATTATGACTCTGCTGTGAAGGAGAACTCTAATGACAGTCGCTGGTCATACTTATCTAATCATGCTTCAGGTGGCTTCAGAGAAAGTGGGACAGTAGATGCAATTGATTCAAGGTCTCTATCTTCTGGGAAGCAAAAATCAAGCAATCAGCTTGCCAAAAAAGGTTCAGCTCCTCGCAAATTTCAGTATCATCCCATGGGAAATCTGGATGATGATGTGGGGTCTACCCATGGCCTGAAGCAGCCTACCCAAGCACAGGCCATACATATGCAGAATGCCCATCTTGGTCAGATGAAATTGTTTGGTCAGGTTCCGAGAAATTCTATAGAAAAGGTAATTTGAAATTGTATTTGTATTAGACACTGGATGGAGACTTGATATTTACTTGCTAAAAAGTTAAAAACTTGAGTGTTGTTTTACTAACAGGGTGAGCTTCCACAAGACAGTATACACTTTGAGAAAGAGCCTTCTGGTGGTGATTTCCCTGGTTATGCACCTGGGGTTTCTAATCTTTTTAGTCGTTCCTTTGATTCAAGCACAAACAAGGCTTCATCATCCGGGTAGTTGAAATTTCCATTTTTATTTTCTTAATAGATTACACGCTGTCACTATCTTCTGATTTTTCTTTTCTTTTCTAACCAATCCAGTCAAAACATGCTGGAACTTCTTCACAAAGTGGATCAATCAAGCAACCAGAGTTCTCTGATGCACTTAAGGTCGTCCAATGTATCATCTCTACCACCTGAAGCAGAAAAATCTGATGGGTCTGATGGTCGTCTTCAGCGCAGTCAATCTTCTTTCTCTAAAGGTTTTGGATTGCAACTTGGTCCTCCATCTCAACTGTTGCAGATTCCGGACCTTTCATCCTCCCAGAATGCTCAAAGCATGGTAAATGCAACACATACCAGTCTTTCTGGTATAGGAATGGGAGAGAAATCCATGCACTTGGCATCTTCATTGCAGCCTAGGCAGTTTCCGTATGAAAAATCTGAGATGGCATATGAAAATGATACATCTGCAAGTCCAAGACATCTTGGGAATGATAACTCTGTCAGTAAGGCGTCAGGGAATTATCATTCGACATTTACATCTGATACTCCACAAGTGAGAAGTCAGCTTCAGAATAAGCAAGTAACAAGGCTAAGCACTAGACCGACTCTGAATCAGCACACTGACTCCCCATTTAGCTATAGTACTTCGCACTCTATCGAAAGAGGTTCTATGGAGACTCTTCTACCTGATACATCTGAAAATCTTCAGAAAAATAGTCTTCCTTCAGCTGGGGACACTGGTCAGCAAAGTGAACCTTATGGTGTACAGGAGATAGGTCCAGCTGGAACTGCATCATCTAGGAACCAGTGTGGTTCTCAGTCTCTTGGTTTACCAGGTATTTCCCTACAGGATTCTTCTGGACAGGTCTTGCATAACATGTGGACGAATGTTCCTACACCTCAACATACTTTGGTGGCTCAGTATCCAAAGGTCTCGTCACATATTCATGATATACCACAGCCCAATATTTTGGAGTCTAGTTCTCGTGGTGATCTCAATGTTAGTAAAGGGGCGCATATTTCATCTACTGCAATTCATGCTGACTCTTCAATTGGTGTTGATGGGGAAGAGCACAGGTTGAAGGAAAGCTCTGGACAGTCAGGCTCGGCCTCAAAAACAGAAGTGTCTCTGGGAAGTGCGGCTTCTATGAAGAATCAATTAGACGCGTCACCTGCTAATTCAGCTTCTACACAAAAGGACATCGAAGACTTTGGTCGATCTCTGAAACCTAATACATTTTCTAATGAAAAATTTGCCTTACTAAACCAGATGAGGGCCTTGAATAATGCAGAGAGTGAACCAATCATTAGGTCCTCAAAGAGAATCAAAGGAGCAGAAAATGTTCATGATACTCGTCAAGCGCATTTGGTAGCAGAGAAGCAAAATCAAGTTAATTTTAGTAACTCAATAGGTTTGAGTTGTGCTGCCGTTCCTCCTGAAGGTTCTACGGTAATGAGCTTCTCCACACCATCTGATACATTGCAGAGGAACACTTTGCCTCATGGAAATGCTGCCTCAGAGGATGTTGCAGTGGCAACTGGTCTGCATGATTCTCGGAGCAAACCTTTATGTGATGGTACTACTGTTAGAGTTGAGCATAATACAGATAATCTCCAGATGGCACCATCTTGGTTCAACCAGTATGGATCTGTTAAAAATGAGCAATTATTGCCTTTGCAAAATTTACGACATGCCTCATCCTCAAGACCAGAAGAACCTCCATTTACTCCTGGGACGTCTTCTAGTGCTATGGAGGCTCCTTATTTAGAGGATAAATCCACTGCCACTCCTGTTGAGGCATATCAAGGCAGTGGTGCCCTTATGAGTTCTTCTCCTGCTGTAGAAGCAAATCAGACCTTTCCTTCTCCGTCATTGCAGATGAATGTTTCTGTTCAGCATCAGGTGATTTTGAGACCCAAGAAGCGTAAGACTGCTACTTCCGAACTTATGTCATGGTACAAAGAGATATCACATTGTTCACAAAGTCTTCCAATTCTCAGGTAATCATCATGAATCCATTATGTTGTCTTTGATAGATGAATGTCAGCTCGCGTTAATCAGTATTGTCTGTGACGTGCTGCAATCTTACCTGTAAATATTCATGATATTTTGCTGGATGCAGTCTGATGGAAGCAAACTGGAGCAAAACAGCAAATCGTCTTACTGAAAAGGTATTTTTGGGTTCTATCGATTCACTCATTTATGTCAAAAATATAGATTGTGTTAACCAGGCTCTTTATCTCCGTCTTTTATGACAGTTTGAAGATGATATTGACCTGATTGAAGATGGACGTCCAGTGCATAGGTCAAAGAGAAGGCTTATTTTGACAACACAGCTTATGCAGCAATTATTTTGCCCTCCACCAGCCACTATTCTATCTGCTGATGCTTGTGCCGAATATGAAAGTGTGGCTTATACTGCATCTAGGGTAACACTTGGAGATGCATGCAGTGCCCTATCCACCTCTTGTAATCTGGGTTATCACCGTGATGAAATAGACCTGTAAGATCTTCTTCCTTCTCCGAATTGTTTCAATCTCGCTAAATGCCATTATGTATATTTTTCATCATTTAGTTCTTAGGTATAGTCCATGTATTTGTTTACAAATTTTCATTTATTTCTCTCTCTTAGACATGCTGTCAAGCGCAAACTATGTGGCCATCCACGTTTAATGAAAGTGATTAAAGATCTGTTGGAAAAAGCGACAAAGCTAGAAAGTGATTTCTTGAGGTAAATCAGGCCTTTGTCTAGATTCTTCTTATTCACATCTGTTGTTGCATATCTAATCAGATTTGTGTGATTTTATCTTGTTAGTGTTACATAAATTGGATCCGCATCCAGCAGTTTAGATCTATTGTATTTGTACCTTTATGCTAGTCTGAATAATCTCATATATGCGCCTTATTAAATGATTTCAAGCTTCCAAGTATCTACTAGGGAATCCAGTTAATGCATGGTACATTTTCTTCTTCTTTGTTTGTAAAATTGAAAATCATCTAGTTTAGTGGTTTATTGTTTTTCTCGTTGCAACTTCTTTTAATTCATATAGCAGGTAATGCTAGTTCAGTTCCTTTGCCACTGTCAATACAGCTCTTAATAATTATTCATGTTAGAACTTCTTGGTTTATCATTCTTTATCTACCCTTATGGTTTTGTGCTTTTATCCGGATAGTGATCACGCTGACCTTTCTCTTTAATGTAAGTATGTGTTATCTGTGTGGCAGACTGGACAAGAGTGCACCAATTTTGGACTTGAGATTGGAATGTCAAGATTTAGAGAAGTTCTCTGTCATCAATAGATTTGCTAAATTCCATGGGCGGGGCCAAACTGATAATGCAGAGACATCATCCACTGATGCAACATCAGCTACACACAAACCTTTTGCACAAAGATATGTAACTGCTGTTCCCATGCCTAGAAATCTTCCTGACAGGGTACAATGCCTCTCATTATAATAATTGATTGATTTATTCGTCGTGATCTGATGTGAACTGTGTCAGTACTTAAGTGACTGGCTCTTTCACCAAGGCCAGTTGAGTGGCATGATCGAATTGGAGGAGTATGAACATGAGGTCTCCTCAAATGTGCTGGAAGCTATTTAATCTTTTGGATTAGGCATTTATGTCATTATTGAGAAATACAAGGTTCAGCTCATGTACATCTCTATGAAATGAAAAGAATATGGGTTTTCCCCATTATTTTTTTGCCAAAACGGGGATAATATTATGGTATTTCCAAATGGATATTTTACATGTAGGTAGAGAAATATTTTATATGTATATCCAGTGTATTTCTTTTTCTGGGGGCTTTTAATATATGATATCCCGTTTTGCATTCTGCAAATTATTGGTTTCGTCCAAGCCTGGATATGGATATGATGGTTAGCTGAAATGAAGTCTCGCTCTCTATAAGGTAGTCTCGTTTAGTTTCTCTGCATTAGAGTTATATTATATTAGGGATAATATGCTTTGCTACTGATCTGCTAGGAGCAGCAACTCGAATGTTTTCTCTGGTAATATGTAAAGCATCATCCTTGAGTCTGCTTGATTCAATCTGTAGCTCCAAATGAAACTTAATAAGAAATTGGTTTCAGTTTCCTCAAATTAGGTTCCTTAGTTTGAAAGTTGGCTTTACTCTTTTCTGGGGTTTGAATTTGTGGACTTCACCAAGCAATTTTTAGTTGATCAGTGCTTTTGCAAGATAATTGTTTTCCTATATATGTGGGCTTGCTACAATGATACGTAACTTGAAACTGGCACAATTATTTCTTTTTCTTTGGAATTATTGTATCAAAGTTAATGTGTATCCTGAATTCGTTGAACTTAAATGAGTTCACTGCTTGTATTGCTGCTCTTTTTTAAGCCTGATTTCTGATGCGGGTAGCTTTGGTATGGAATGCGTCACAGGCCTGCGAACCGGATGATGGGTAGCCTTAGGGTGGGATGATTTAGCTATGGTTACTGATTTTAAATAAATATTGAGAGTGAGACAAAGGGAAAGAGAAACTATAATCCTGCAAACTTACAAGATATGGTTACTGGTTTTTTATTGAGAATTCCTCTTACTCCTTATGATTTATTTCTTGCTTCAAACTTACATACCTCCCTCTTTATTCCACTAGCTTTTATATAGGCTTGAAAATTCCTAAATAGAAAAACAACAGAAAAGGAAACATAATAATTCTAAATGCAGGAAAAATATCAATGTTCTAAAAATAGTTCAATCTTCCAAATCAAAGATTCTTGATTGTCTATCAGTCAATCATTTTCACAGAATGATTGCTTTGATTTGCTTGATTTATGTTCTTCTTTCTTTTTCCTGTAGTGATGCCCTATGAATGCATCATTACTCTCTCTGTTGAAATCGAACTTGTTCTCAAGCTTGAAGTTAGGGAAGTGGAGTTGGAACTCCTCTAACTTTCCCAAGTAGTGTCATCCTGATGATGTATGTGTCTTGTTCTTTTGACTCTCCTCAACTGGGTCAATGCATCGGGCAAGGTCAGGTTCAGGAGAGCCAAGACACGCTCAAAGAAGAGAACCATTGTTTGATTCAATTTCTACTTCTATATTGTATTTCTTTAGGACATCCCTTTTGGGGCGGTTAGGTCATATAGACTTCCTTGTCAAGATGACCATTTAGAAAATGCGCTATTCACATCCAGTTGCTGAAGAGACTAATCCCTCAGCGTTGAATGAATGACGTGATCGAAGAAGAGACTAATCCCTCAATGTCGAATGAATGACGTGATCGAATAAGCGTCCAGGAAAGAACCTTTAAATTTCTTAAGCATCGAAGCGTGGACAACATCATGGATTTTGCTACCTTTTGGTAAGACCAATTTGTACGCCACTATACCAATCCTCTTGTGAATTTTAAAAGGACCAAAATAGTGGAAATAGTTTAGTTGATGCGCGCTTGACCACCGTCAATTATGATTGAAGGCGAAGCACCCACTGACCTTCTTCAAGAATAACTTCCCGGTGGTGATTATCATCAGCCAGGTGCATTTTCTCTTGAGCTCGAATGAGATGATTTTTAGCATAAGCCAAGATTTCATCTTTCTTTTTGTGCCGATCCTCTTGAGAATTTTGAAAGGACCAAAATAGTGTAGATAGTTTAGTCTTGGCCACCGGCCCACCGTCAATTGGCGATATGGTTGAAGGCGAAGCCAAACCCACTGACCTTCTTCGAGAATAACTTCTCGGTGGTGATTATCATTAGCCGAGCGCATTTTCTCTTGAGCTCGAATGAGATGATTTTTAGCATCAGCCAAGATTTCATCTTTCTTTTTTAGTGCTCCATCAACTACATCTACTTTGGAGGAATCTGGTTCATATGAGATAAGTCCTGGTGGTTCGCACCCATATTACAAAGAACTATCGAGGGTTCGAATCCCTCTCTCTCCTTTTTTGTTCATTGAATAGATTTATTTCTATTGGTTTTGCCCATATTGGTATCATAAAGAAAAGGGGAAGGGCTCGACTATCCCACCTAGCCAAGCCAAAAAAAAGAAAAATCGATTGGATATTATACAGAAATGAGTTGAAATAAAAAGAATAAGGAATACTTTTTTAAGTATAACCTAATCCCAATATATATGAGAAATCAAAGTGATTCCTACTTCAATTCAAGCCAACCTTGAAAGGTGAATTGTCCATAGCCGAGTGAAAAGATGTGTTGTAGCAGAATAATACCCACGACAGCCACACTACCCAATTACGAGGATGATCCCTAACAATGCAACGAAGATACATTTCGAGGGTACGGTTGACCACTTATGTTTGTCCATCCGTTTGTGGGTGGTAAGATGAAGAGAAGGACAATTGTGTGCCACATAACTTAAAGAGTTCCATCCAAAACAAGCTTGTGAAAAGTGCATCTCGGTCACTCACAATTGTTTCAGGCAAACCATGTAGCTTGAAAATGTTTGAAAACATGATTGTACTACTGATGTTGCTGTGTAAGGATGACAGATGGCCAAAAGGTGGGCATATTTTGAGAAACACTCAACTACCACATAGATAGGTAGACCGCCAATAAAATCCATGGACATGTCTGCCCAAATATGTTATGGGATTGGAAGGGGATGTAATAAACCTGGAGGGTGCAAGTTTTTCCATTTGTTTTGTTGGCAGATTGCACAACTAGTGATGAATTCCCTTACCATCGATGCCATGCCTTCCCAATAGAATTATCGTTTCAATTGATGTAAAGTTGTTTTGAATTCCTTCATGAGTTTCATTGTGGACAACATCAAGAATATTGGAAACGTAATTTGAATCAGGCCTAACATAGATTTTTCATTTGTAATAAACGAGACCATCTTGGATTGTCCAATTGGAATTATCTCATTGAGTTGCTTTGCTGAAAACAACTCGTGCCTCCGTCGAATGTTGGTAGTCCTGTCTCAAATCCTCTAATAATTGAGAATGGACCATGGTGACCACCATGAGGGTGCCTTATCTGCTGTTACGCCGAGATAGAGCATCTGCCGCTTTTTTTAATTTGCTCGATGTATATTCGACATCAAAGTTGATACCCAAAAGTCTACTCATCCAATGTTGTTGTGGGAAGGTAGTTAGCTGTTGTTGCAGCAAGTATTTGAGGATGTAGTGATATGAAAGCGTGTCCTCGCAGATGGTGTCTCCAATTTCTTATAAGCTTGCAACAAGCCAATTAATTCCCTTTCATATGCTGGAAGTTTCAGATGACGATCAACAAGTTTCTTGCTGAAGAAAACAATGGGGTGACCCTCTTGTTGTAACACTGCTCCAATTCTCACTCCAGATGCATCACACTCGATTAAGAATGACTTGGAGAAGTCGGACAATTGTAACACATACGCAGTGGACAGGGCATGTTTAAGCTCGTCAAATGCCTTATACCTTATGTTTAAGCTCGTCAAATGCCAGGAGAAAGAATTTCTTCGGAGAAGTGAGGTTAAGAGTGCTGCATGGACTCTGAAATTTCGAATAAAGCATCGGTAAAAACCGGCTAAGCTAAGGAATCCTCAGAGAGCAGTGGTTGTGGTATGTATTGGCCAATCAAGGACTGCTTGAATTTTGGAGTTATTCGCTGCCACTCCTTTAGCATTAATCTCATGTCCAAAATAAGTGACCTCCGACAATACCGAAAACGAACTTATATCGTTTAAGAAATAAGTGATGGAGTTGCAATAATGTTTAGTAGGTTTTTAGTTATGTTTTTGTGTGTCATTTTGTCGTGTTTTATATGTTTATCTTTTGTTTCGTATTGTTTTATCGTTCGTGTTATGCCGGTTCTTGTTTTTGTGTGTATTATGTAGGATGGAGTGAAAGAAGATGAATTTGAGTTGGAAGTGCTGGAAAAGCCGTTGGAGCAAAGCCGGGCAAAAAAGAGGCGTACGAGCATGAAACGGGAAGGAGAAAAGCACAAGGAACTGAAGAGTGCAGCCAGCGATCGCTGGGCTGCAGAATCAAGCGAAAGCAGAACCACGCTGCTAGCGATCGCTGGGAAGCTACTCGCTGATGGTCAGAAGGCTGTAGCCAGCGACCGCTGGCTTCCCAGCGGCCGCTGGCTAGCAGTTATGTGCGTGAGTTTTAAGTGTTCTAGGCGTAGTTTCAGACATTCTACACCTGTAACTCAGAAAATACAGTTCCCAAACACTTGTTTATTGTTTTCTTAGTTTAATTCCTTGGGGGTATCCAAGGATTGAAGGAATTTAGCAATCGAACGGTGAATTCTTAGTAAGTTATCTTCAATGAACTTTTCTATGGATTTGCTTTTCATTATGGTTGGCTAGATTCTTATCTAGGGTTGATTATTTCTATTCTATGGTTTGATGCTTGAATCGATCTTATTTTATGGTTGTTTGATCCGTGCTTAAGGGTTTTGCATGCTTGATCACCATGTACGACTCGAAGATATAGAATGGATTGAAATGAATTATTCTATGTCGCATTCATAATCAAACTTCCTAATTAACATAGTAATCGGAAACGTAAAATAGGTAATCATATCTTGATTAGTATTACTCTAGGTGTGTTCTATACACGAAAGTGCTAGACACGAATTAGTTTCAAGAATACGAAAGTTATTGGCTAATCAACTTAGGGGAAGCCTATTAGAGATTTGGTTTGATTGAATAAGCATCGACCTAGATTAGAGATGATCTTTACCCTAGACTTCAATCACTTGTGTACCCCTGTTTATTGCTTTCCATTTTAGTTTAGAGGTTCTTCTATCTAATCTTGATTAGAGTGTTTAGGATTTACATTCCTTTTACACACTTAGTACTAATAGTTGATAGCCCGACATAGCTTTCCTTTGAGATACGACATTCGGGTCGACTAACATGTATTGCACTTCATTTAGGATACGTTTATAGTCGAACATAATTGAATATAATAACTGGAAGTATATTGGCTGGAAACATTCCTCGTGCCCGATACTGATTCCCTTTATAGGACAGTGGGTCTAGACTTAACAACGCCACGTACTACAGTTATAAAATTTAGTCGAAACAAATAACTTGAGCACACATCTAATATGCTGCAAATGTTCCACCCAACTATTATTGTAGATTAAAATATCATCAAAAAACACTAACATGAATTTGCGTAGGTAGGGGACAAATACTTCATTTATAAGGGCTTGGAAGGTTGACGATGCATTACACACGAGAGACTCAAAATGGCCGTGGTGGGTGCTAAAGGTTGTTTTTTCCACATCTTCTTGACTTATTCGAATATGGTGGTATCCCAAGTGTAAGTCGAGTTTTGTAAAGAATTGAGATCCATGAAGTTCATCTAAATGCTCATCGATGATAGAAATTGAAAATTTATTCTTAACAGTCTGGGTATTTAATGCTCAATAATCGATGCAGAAACGCCAAGAGTTGTCACTTTTGGTGACCAATACTACGGGCGAGGAGAATAGACTGTGGCTAGACTGAATTTTTTCTTTGGCGAGCATCTCAAAGCATTGTTTCTCAATTTCATCTTTTTGCAATTGTGGATAGCGATATACCCTTACTACAATTTGGTCTGTCCTGACTTTTCAAATGATTAGGTGATTGCACTTTCGTTGTGGAAGCAGTGATGTGGGTTTCACACAAACAACGGTGCTGAGAAGTTTTTATAGTTACTCGAAAGTCATGGCGAAGAGTGATTGACAATGGAAGTGAGAGAGCTCTATTGGTATTAATAATGTTGTGTGTGCTCCTAAAACCGATCATTATAAGCACATAATGATCTCCTAATTGACACGATCTAAGTTTGTAATTTAAATTTAAGATTACTTGGACCAACTTCCTTACTAATCTTTCAATCGTGTTCCCTATAGTGCCTTCAAAGTTCAAATAGAGGTAGGTACTATTGGATTTAGTAAATGGCTCCACACCATTTTTTTTAGTTGATGATTACTTTTAGTGTAAACTAGACTAATAAAATATAAAAATGAGTATTTGAAGAATAAAATTATTAAATTAGTTCAAAATTAAACGCTTCATTATTTATCGATCAAAATAAATATTAGATTAATTTGAACTATTTTTATCAATCAATCATATTATGCAAAATAAACGACATATTAAGATTAATGATCACTTATGACCTAAGTGCTTAAACTCCTAATTATCTTTTGTCACGAGATATAGATATAAGAGGGTGTATTAATTATGGAGTTTGTAGGGTTTTTTTAGATTTTCAAAGTCTGACGGTATTCAATCCAGTTTTAAAAGTCTTTAAAAATTTTGAGGTATTCAATATGAATTTTAAAAAGTCTTACAAAATCTTTAAGTATTCAACAATTTATGAATTTTAAAAGTCTATAAATTTTATTTAATGTTCTTTTAGAAATATAAATAGATTTTATTTTACGAAATATTTTCTAATCATCAGAGATTTCAACGAATTTTCCCAAAAAATTATATAAATCCAACCCTCTTTCTCCTATTTAGAGCCCCTAGTGAGAATGATAATTTTGTCCTGTTCAACCCAAGCCCGACGACAATGGGCCTTCCAAGCCCGACCCAATTACATCATGGGCCGGGCTTGGGCTTAAACTTTAAGTTCGATGGGCGGGCTTGGGCCAATATTTAGTCTCGGCATACCCAAGTCCGCCAAACCCGATCTGAATATTAATATTTATATTATAAATTTAAAATAATATAAATACTCTTATTATTTATTATTAATATATAATAAAAATAAATTAATAGACATATTAAATAAAATATATAATTAATATAATAAAATACTATTATTTTTTTAATGTATAATAAATATACATTAATAGAAATATTAATGAATATTAAAATATTTAAATATATTTTAAAATAAATTAATTATATATATTTTAATATATTAAAATAAAATAAAAAATAAAATATGGAGGCCCGGCCGAAGCCCGTCCCATCCACATGGGGCTGGCTTGGGTCCATTCATAAAACTGTAGTCCAGGTCTGGGCATATGGATGCCCAACCTATTGTCATCCGTAGCCCCGAAATTTATGAAAATCTATAATGATGTACTCCCTCCGTCCACCAAGTATTTGTACACTTGAGTTCGACACGAGTTTTAACGAATGCGAATAGTTAGTAGTTGATTGATAAATAAATTAAATATATTATGAGTGAAATGAGGGTCTCACATTATTTATAGTTAAATATGTAACGTGAGTGATTAAAAAGGTAATGATTTGTCCAACAATATAGTATATAACTATTAAAAATAGAAGTGTGCAAGATTTTCGTGAACGCAATAAAGTGGACAAATGTGCAAATTTTTCGTGGACGGATGAAATATTTATTTTTGAACTAATGTATTTTTGGTAATTTTTCTAAAAAATTTGGATAATTTTTTTATGGGTAAATGCTAAAATACCCATTTTGATAAGTAAAAAATAAAAAATACCCACTTAAAAATAAAAGATGGAGTAAAAAATACCCACTTTTTACAATAGCATGATGAAATTGATCATGTGTTCATGTGTTCATGTTATTCAAATTTAAAATAACTTGAATAACATGATCACATGATGAAATTCATCATGTTATTGTAAAAATAACATGATCACATGATGAAATTCATCATGTTATTGTAAAAAGTGGGTATTTTTTATCTTTTATTTTTAAGTGAGTATTTTTTATTTTTATTTTATAAAAGTGGGTAATTTTACCTATTACCCCATTTTTTTATATACAAATGTGTTTTATATATATTTGTATGAATAATTCCCGTGTTAAAATCTATGAAAATTTATATAAATAAATAAAAAATATTTGTATTACACAATCTGCAAATTTATGAAAATTCATATAAATTAATAAAAAAAACCAGTTAAACTCTGAACTGAGTGTATGAATTCTTTAAATCTATACATTTTTTAATGTCCAAAAAATGCTAACAAAATCTCAATTGAAAATATGAATGAACCGTTTCATTAAATCATACTAGTTGAGTATTCATACTATATTTTAATTGACTATTACCATATTCTACTTCTTGTTAATTGTTTCTATTGATTAAACATTTTTTGTCCTCCACATATATTCCATTTGATTCAAGTGTCTTGAGAGAAAGTTTGACATAAATTTTAAAAAATTACAAAGTATATATATATTTTTGATAAAAAAGTAAAAGAAATAAAACATTCAAAATCTTTAAGGGTGCGTTTGGTACACTAGATGAAGGCAGATAAGATAAATAATCTGCCTTCATCTAGTGTTTGGTAGGAAAATGTGTTAATACGAAGGGCCCGTCAGAAAAGTGAAGGCCCTCTACTAATTCACTGTTTGAAGCTTAATAATAATGAGAAGACTTTGGGCGGATTATTTGTAGTGATTGAACAGTAACATACCTTCTACAACAACCCGCATCGATTCCCATACCACATTCCCACTTTGCCTCTTTCTCCCACATTGCTGTGAGACGCTCCGTCGAGTTCTCCTCGAAGAATTTCTTTTTTGTTTCTTTGTTTCCTAGGTAACACATACGTTTGTAAAATCACTGATTTGGAAGGTAGTGTTTTATATTTGTAGCTTCGAACTGATACTGAATGTTTGGGAGGTTTTATATTTCTAGGGTTTGCTGTTCGTGTGTTCTCCATTTCTACAAATTTGGGGCAAAAAAGGTTCTATTAGAACCTAGTATCCCAGGTATGTATGTAATATTGTAATTGCTTCGATTATTTTTTTTAGATATAAATTTTAACGTTGCAAGGTTTCTAATTTCTTGCTCGTATCTATTTTGAAATTGGGTGGAAGCCGAAAAATTGGGTTAAAGCTGGATTGGGTTTTATTTCTTCCACGCTACCAAATTGGGTTAAAGCTGAATTTAAAATCAAAGCTTTGAAGGTATGTACGTGATAATGTTTCTTCGTTTTTTAAAAATCCTGATTTTGTATGGTTTATGATTTTGGGTGTAACAGGTTTCGAAATTGTGAAATTACTAGTGTTCTTGGTGTTGCAAAGGAAATATGCATTTTATTTGAAGGTCACTGACAATATATGTCTCAATTTCCATATACTTTCTTGCATTTACAGTTCCCGTTTGAGGCTGCAATGTACGTAGTATTTACGTCTCGTCATTTGTTTGTGTTCATATTTATTTGAAGGCCACTCACAATATGCTGCATTATGTTTGTGTTTTCGAATGTTTACGTCTCGTCATTTGTGTGTGTTCATATATTGAAATTTTGGAGCTATTCCTAATTGTGTTGAAATGGTACTGAAGCACCATGTTATCATTGTTTTAGTTAGAACTATGGTCATAATCAATCCCACATAGAACTGCTCTGCACCTAGAACTGCACTGCACCAAATCATACAAATAGAACTGCACTGCACCTATTGTTACAATTGTTTTAGTTAGAGTTATGCTTTTGTGCGTTCTTGTGCTGCTGCTATTTGTTGTTATGCTCACTGCACCTAATCTGACTGGTTAGTTCATTAGTAGGTTTATATATGTTATGTTATAAATTCAAGAAAATTGATTTGTTGTCATTAAACTCCATCTGGTAAACTGCCATATGATATATATTCAAGTAACTTGGCTTCCTCATCTATTGTTCTTATAACAAGTTAAAGTGGTAACTCATTATCTGATGTTTTAAGAACAAAAATGACAGCCATGGAACACAGATTCGAGGTCATGGAAACTTCTCATTTGCAAATGGTGCTATTGAGCCTTGGAGCCGAACTGTCTGCAGAGGATGATTATGAAATGGTTTTAGGCTCGGAGAATGATGGCCACGCTTAGTATAATAAAGCTCAATTGCTCAAATGGTGGATGATCCACAAGAAGGAGCAACGGTGCTACTAAACACTGCAAAGGGTCATTTCTTGTTTGAAATTTCTGGTTATTATTAGCTGGTTCAGACATCTAAGAATTTTTTGTTGAGGAATTTGAGATACTCTATTTACTCTATATATAAGGCCCTTATGTTATTTGGTGTCTCAATTTATAGATGATTTAATGCTTTCAAGTTTCTGTTGCATATTTATTTCCTTGATGATTAAAAACCAGTTTAAAGTGTTAATCTTTATTTCTTTTTTTGTTGAACTTCCAAGTCAGGACTGATCAAACTTCAACCACATTAATACGTTCATTATCTACGGTAATTTCAGCAAAATGGTTAATCGTTATATAAAAGAATCCAACCCTATGAATTAAATCTGAAGGCAGTACACTCATATCAAACCCTAGCCCAGAAATGTTACCTTCATTCGATGTCATCCTATTGCAGTCAACTGGGATATGGGATTAGAGGGAGATGAAGAGAAATGCCAAATTTTATAGTTCCTGAAGCTCGCCCTTCTGTTCGATTGGGATATGGGATTAGAGGGAGATGAAGAGAAATGCAAAATTTTCACACCTCTGACTTCTGCAAATGAGCGCGACCGACAAACAATTGGGATAGGTGATTAATAATCTTGTTTGTAATCTATCTACCAAACAACATAATAATTATCTCATCCCTTCTCATCTTATCTACCAAACGTCATATTAAGTTATCCTACCTAATAATTATATCTACCAAACAGAATATTAAATTATCCTACTTTTTGAAACTAGCTACCAAACAACCTATTAAACACTATTCACATTATTAATCACTACACTATTCACATTAATAATCCTATCTTTCTTCATCTCATCACACGTACCAAACGCACCCTAAGGATATAACTTTTTTAGGAAGGTTTTAGTGGTCTAGTTTCTCTCTATAAGGGGTACAGAGGTAAATTAAGACATTATTGGTATTTTGGTTATGAATTCCCAAAGGAAGTTCTGAAGTAAAAATCTGCGCCGCTGAAAACGAAGGTTTATTATACTTATAAAGTTGCAGTCTTGCAGATGCAGGGTTTTACATTCCCGCCGATGCTCTCCCTCTCTCTCTCTCTTTCACACATAAACTTCAACGCTTCATAGTCATCTCATTTCTTGTGGTTTTGGAATTAGGAAGCTATTTCTTTTTAAGGAATTGTTCGATGCTTTTTTCTTCAATCAGGTCAGTATCTCGTATCAATGTCTTCAAAAATCTCCAATTTATTCGATTGCAATCAGTTCCCTCCCTCGCCCATTTCACTCCTTACTATTCGGATTCCAGCTCCGAGGAGCTGAATCCCAGTTCAAAAAATGACGTTACCGTAACAAATTACGGTGACAGCACCGTAAATGAGAAATCTTTGGAATTGAGTTCACATGGGGTCGTTCAGATTCTGCAGAATATGAAAATGGATCCCGTTAATGCATTATCATTTTTTCATCAACTGAAGGAAAAGGGTTTTCAGCATGATATTAGAAGCTACTTAGCTATGATTAAGGTTCTCTGCTATTGGGGGATGGAGAGGAAACTGGATTCTTTATTTACGAATGTTATAAACTTGAAAGGGGAGGATTTGTGTTTTGAGGTATCAGAGTTGTTGGATGCAATGGTTGATGAGCTTAAGGCTGATGGGCCTAGCTCACTGCTTCGTGCTTTTGATGTCCTAATTAAGACTTATGCTACTTTGGAAATGTTTGATGAGGCTATTGACACTCTTTTTGCGGCTAGAAGGCACGATGTTGGGTCTTGTTTGTTGTCGTGTAATTTTTTGATGAATAAGTTAGTTGGGCATGGAAAAATGGACACAGCTATTGCTATTTATAAACAGCTGAAGAATATTGGGCTGACTGCAAATGTATATACTTACGGAATTGTAGTTAAGGCGTATTGTCGAATGGGAAATTTGGAAGAAGCTTCAGAGGTGTTTCGGGATATGGAGGAAGCAGGGGTGGTGCCTAATTCTTTTACTTATACAGCTTATCTTGAAGGGCTCTGCATGCATGGCCAGTCAGATTTAGCTTATGAGGTTTTACGATCTGGGATTTCCATACATGCCCCTGAAGATGCTTATGCTTATACTACTGTGATTCAAGGCTTTGTTAGTGAAAAGAGGCTGAAAGAAGCAGAAATGCTGTTACTTGGCATGAAAGAATGTGGAGTAACCCCCAATGCAGTTAGCTATCATGCCTTAATTAAGGGGTATTGTGATTCTGGGAATATTATTAGAGCTTTGGCCATCCACGATGATATGGAGTTAAAGGGTATCAGAACTAATTGTTCGATCCTTTCCTCAATTCTTCAGTGCTTGTGCCAGAAAGGCATGCATTTGGAAGCAATAAATCAGTTCGATAACATTAAAAAGACTGGCATCTTTCTAGATGAAGTCATATATAATGTTGCTATCGATGCTTTATGCAAACTGGGCAAGTTAGATGAGGCAAAAATATTGTTTGATGAGATGAAGCTTAAGAAACTCATACCAGATATTGTGAATTATACGACTTTGATAAACGGTCACTGTCTGAATGGAAATATTTTTGACGCTGTGCGTTTATTTGAGGAAATGAATAGAAGTGGCCTCAAAGCTGATATTATAGTTTATAATGTCCTTGCTGGGGGATTGTCTCGGAATGGACTTCTGGAAGAGGTATTTTGTCTTTTGGATACTATGAAATGTCAGGGTTTGACTCCCTGCACAATTACTCACAACATGATCATTGAAGGCCTTTGCTTTGCGGGTAGAGTGAAAGAAGCTGAAACGTATTTCATTGATCTGGAAGAAAAGAGCTTAGAAAATTATTCTTCCATGGTGAATGGTTACTGTGAATCAGGTAAGGCGATTGAGGGCTTTAAACTTTTTTATAGATTGTTTAGCCAAGGAATACATATAAGTATGAGTTCTTGCACAAAGCTTATTAGTGGGCTCTGTTTGGAAGGGGAAAATAATGTAGCTATTAAAGTTCTTGAGATTATGCTTTCTACCGATGATGGTCCTAGTAAGGCAATGTATACCAAGCTAATTTCTGCTCTTTGCCGTGCTGGAGAAATGAAAAAGGCGCAATGGGTATTTGGCCAAATGGTCAGGAGAGGATTAACTCCTGATGTAGTTATGTACACCATGATGCTGAATGGATATTGTCAAGTGAACTGCCTGCAGGAAGCGTTTTCTCTTTTCAGTGATATGAAGGGAAGGGGCATTACTCCTGACATTATAACTTATACGGTATTGTTTGACGGGTATTCCAAAACAACTTTGAAAAGGGCTCGATCTCAAAAAAGTTTAGAAGGAAACAAGATGGTAAAACAGATGGCTTCAACCTTATTTCGCGAAATGAATGAGATGGAAATAAAGCCTGATGTAATTTGCTACACAGCATTGATTGACAGTCAGTGCAAATCAAATAACCTTCAAGATGCTGTCATCCTTTTCAATGAATTGATTGAACAAGGTTTGCAACCTGATACTGTCACATACACAGCCCTCATTTCTGGCTATTGCAAGCAGGGAAACATGGACAAGGCTTTAACTCTAGTGAATGAGATGTCATCAAAGGGGATTCAACCAGATAGCCGCACTATGGCAACATTGGATGACGGTATCATGAGAGCAAAGAAAGTGCAGTTTCACCATTAAATTTTCACAAATTTCCCTTGGTAAGATGTTCTTGATATATGTTTACCTTTTTTCATGCGCTGAGCTAGTTTCATTATTTGCGTGTCCTTTTGTTCTTATTATGGGTAGTCTTTTTTGCTCAATTGGATATATTTAGGGGCTATAATTCGAGGACTTTGAGTAATTTATGATGGATTATTAGGGAAAAAAATGTTTTTCATGTAGAATGATTACGATTTGTTGTAGCTTGGAAAACTCACTTCATCTGGGTAGTGATGGAGGATCAGTTTTTTTTCCTTTAAATTTAGATGAGACGCCAACTTTGGCCCTAATGTCTAAATTTTCTCTATTTATTAGTCCCTCCGTCCCGCTAAATGCGGCCACAAAGGGTTCGACACGGAATTTAAGAAAGTAAAGTGTTGTGTTTAAATAAAGTAGGAGTGATGTATTGTAAAGGTAAGACCTTTTTCTTTTTAGGAAAATGACCACTTTTAATGGGACGGCCCGATAAGGAAACGTGGCTACATTTAGCGGGACGGAGGGAGTATGACTTATGAGATACATGTACATGAGCCCGAGATACATAAGGTGTAACTGTAAATTATATGTAACACTTGGTGTGGTCTGTATGACATTGATCGTGTCAAAATGTTGTCCCCACAACTAGACTCAATTTTGTTTTTGCAATGTGTTTTCAGAATGAGTTTTACAAAGCATTTGATAATCCATTCTAGAAGATAGATTTGTTTGTTAGATTATTTTTTAAGTGTGTTGACTGGAGTAACATATTTGAAGTCAACTCCAAGAATCATGTTTGGAGAAAATAAACTCCAGTCTGCGCGTGCACACACACACACATATATGTATTAATATTATATATATATATATATATATTTATTTTGTAGCAAAATAAATTTGATGGGAGAGGATGAAATTTAAGAGCTCACCTGGTCCTAGACTCCTCGAGTTAGAACTAGGGGCCTAGATGCACCTTTGCTATTTTGAGATGTCAGCAGTTTACACCTAAACTTTGTAAATACCTCTTAGTTAAGTAAGCAATACCTCTCAGGTCCCTCAACTTGCTATTAAGACTGATAAATAAATTAATAAAGAAATCGTATTGGCTGGTTTGCAAAATCTTCGTTGTTATCAAGCCAATTTCTCTTAACCTATACTTATGCACAAACATATTTTAGTTATTGATATTTAAAAAAAAATCAATTCTATAGGTGTTCTCTTCAACTGTGCTCTGATTAAAGAACTTCAACCAATGCTTGAATATTGCATTTGCTTACAGGAATTTTCCAATTTAGGAAGACGCACATGTGGCGATTCCAGGATCACCATGCTTTTGTGTGGTTAAGAAAGAACTTAAAGTTTCGGCCATGAGTGCAACTTCAAACATGGTGATTGGCGAGTACTGCTGCGTTTTGCTAGTAGACATCCTGAGGTACCATTATAATACTAGTATTTTTTTGTCCCCTTACTTCCATGAGATGATTAAAATTTGCTATATTTCTTCTTTCTTTTTGCTTTTCCCTTAACCATCATGTATCTTGATCAATTAAACCAATTGCGAATGATATATCCATCTTTCCAAAATTTATATAACTGAATGACATCTTCAATATGCACATCTGTCTTCATTAGGACCATGTTGAAGGATCACTTACAGCAGAAGCCCCTCTCAACTAAGCTATATATATCTAATAAGAAGCCAAAGAGCCATAATGCACACTTCATTACTTGTTTGATCCAGCTATATAGTTTACTGCTCATTTGGTTGGGATTAGTAGACTTGAAATTACATAATCCAATCCTTATCATTGTATTTTCCGGGCACAACCACTACTTATGATCCTTTATCCGATAGCTATATCCACTAGTAGTTATCTGTTTTATATTTATACATCTGTACAACTTGATTCTGTATTTATCTGTGCTTAATTTGTTATCAGATCACTGCAGCTGCTTCTGGTTCAGACACTTGGCTTATGTGAAAATGACAAGGTCTAAATAAGCTATAATCTCTCACTTGCCTTCTCCCACAATCAACACGCTAAGAAGTGATTCAAAAATATTATTCTTGATCAATATAAGGGTCAAGGGAGGATCATCATGTGAGTAAAGTAATGAGAAGATGGAAGCGTGGTGTAGCTATGCTACAACTGCATGCTCTGGCGTTAAAGGTTGGAATTTCTAATCTCTTTATTTATTTTTAATGTCGAAGAGTTTTGCTCAATTCCGACTAGAAAAAAGATCTACGTCTATTTCAAATGATAAGTTTAGATGGGAAAAGTTTGATTATTTTTTCTTGGCAGGGTGGGTGGGTTTTGCCCACGAGACATGGCTTGGAGGAGAGCTGGAAACAAGAATGACACCTCAAAGAGTCGATCAAAATTGGCAAATGAGAGGCGTGTTGAATATTTTCATGCAAATAAACAATGCAGAATTTTTTCTGAGAAGTTTGAAATAAGTCTTTGCAATTATGTTATTGAGGAAATTCCAAATCATTGAAGAATATGTCGTGTTGTGTGCAGAGGCGGAGGCAAGGGACTGACAACTCCAGGCCCTCTCTCGGGCAGTTATTTTTACATATAGATATACATTTCTGGACGATTTCATTTTTTATCGCCATGAATTATGTTTTATAAATCAAGTTCTAATTCGTCCTGTCATTTTAAAATTCATGGTTCCGCCTCTGGTTGTGTGTGGCTTGGCTTGGATTTAATTTAAGTTGCAAAATGTTTGTTTGTTTTTTTTTTTTTTTTTCAATTTTCTTAATATGAAGATCCGTTTAGCTATAATTATTTGTAACACATTAATAAATTTGTACAAGTGAAAAAACGAAAGAATAATTAATGAATTATTTGCCATTTATAAGACCTAAATATATTACACTTGTTTATGGTGTTTCAATTTTGTTGATTTTCTTGGAACGTAGGAATCGTTTGCCAAACATTCTACGAATAGATTTGATCACATTTTATCAAATTTATTAGACACGTTAGTTTTCAAACTTGTTCATCCTCTAATAAATAAAGAATATGTTGTTTACTATTTACGTTTGGCCAAACCATGTATGCAGTATGTTATCAACGACAATGTAAAGTTACAATGGGATATATATAGTTTAATACACAGAGGATATAAAGGTAATAAATATCATAGATCTAACAACCTAACGATCAATAGTACCGTCCAAAAAGTTTAGACTATAACACTTTTATAACTTTTACATACTTTATACACTCATTTTAATTGCCGTATTAAAAAAAATACCATATTTATTAAGACGAAAGGATTACAATTCCCCTCCACAAAATTTCTAGCTACATCAATTTCAATGACTATTAAGAATGATGATTCTAGATATAATATCGATTTCAAATAATAAAACGGAACAAGGAAAAAAACGGAATAGAGGGAGAAATATGCATTCTATGGATCAGTGAGAAGGATCATCTTCTTTCCTATCGGCATACCTGGTCAACGCTTTTCCTGTTCACGGCTCCGACCTTCTTTCATCAGCTGTTCTTGATAGCGTCTTCACTTGAAAGGGAGAGAAGGAACCCGAGACAACAAGTCATTCTTCATTACATTACATTCCATCCAACCAACCAAATCTGTTTCTTTCATTTGGATGCTGTTAGCCATGATTTACCTGTTTACTTTATGTTCTCAGGCTGCTGTTAGGCATGCTTCATCTTGTTTTTAATTGGGACAAAAGCTGTGGTAATTCTGATCTTATGTTTCTTTTGGTTGTCCAGTACAACCAAAAGATAGGCCAGGCCAGCAAACATTCTGATAAACTTATGCTTCAGTTGTACAAAAATTGCTATATTAGTAAGGGGCCGTTCACTAAGTAAGATAAGTCACAATAAGTCGGGATAAATAAAAATAATACAGGGTAATCTAGTATATTTATTAATTAAGATTAAACTCATAAGATATCCTAAAGCCCTGCAGTCTCCTTGAATTGTTGAGAAATCTCAGAAAGAGTCGTGTTCCTCGAAGAAGCAATTATTTCCAGCTGGGCTTCAGCTCAGCTCAGCTCAGCTCCTCCCTTAATTGTCATTCTGAAAGAGTCGTGTCTATCCTCCAAGCCACATTCCGATCATCAATCTTCATAGCTTCCATTTGAGTACTGTAATAAAGTTAATACAAACTCTTTTGCATTCAAATGGATATTATATAAATCCTTCACTTCACCAAACTTATATATATATATATTATTCACCCCTGTCTGTGCTACTGGAGAGCTTTGTTTATCTAAACTCAATAAATTGAAGGCATCCTAGTGTAAAGTACTAGGTTATTTGGAACATATGAACGTTAGAGTCTCTCACATCTATAGAGAAGGTAATAGAGTGGCTGACTTTATGGCCAATCCGGATACAGAGAGTGGCCGGTGGCCCTGTGAGATTCCAGCCATATCAGAGTCAGTATATGAAGATATGATTGGAGTTGTAAATCTAGGATTCGAATTTAGTTTTTCGCAAATATATGTTCAATATAAAAGATAGTGGATTAAACTTTACGATCTATATAATATATGATACAAATATATATTGGAGCTCTCTCCTTGATCAAAGGCTTACATGGTATCACCAAAAGCCTTCATTTATATTTATGTCAAACCACAAATTTTTCTAGCAAAAATTAATATTTTTATATATGACAATACATACAATTTAATGATTTGGAAAGAATTATTTTATGTAAGTGTATAATTAATATCTTATATAATTAATTGGTCATGATTCTAGTTCTATTTAATTAATTATTCAGTCAAAATTGTAATAATAGATTAAAAATAATTTTAATAATTATATAATATATATATATATATAATATATATTATAGATATGATAGTAAGCACATTCCATAAAAATGTTCAATGAAAATACAAAATATTATAATAAAATGTGAGAGCATAAACCATTATAATGTACAAAAACTTTGCTCTTGCGAATCATTGCAAATAAGAAAGGGTTTGTGGCAAAAATATCAATTCACCAAATAAAGCTTTAATTTGAGGAAGAAAATATAATGTCCATAAATCTTTATGAACAAAGCTTATTGCAGGTAGGGGTCTACGTGAGTCGAGACAGTTCACGAGCTACTCGGGATTGACTCGAGAAAAACTTGAAATTGTCTCGATAAACATTGAGTCGAGTTCGAGCTCGAGTTACTCAAGTATATATCGAGTCTGAGTTCGAGTTCAACGATACTCGACTTGATAGGCTCGCGAGCCTAATCGAGCCTAAATTATGATTTTACATTTATACTCTTTATTGTTAAATGAGCATACATGAGCTTAAACGAGCCTAAACAAGCTTAATCGAATTAAATTCAAATTATATCAACATTAATCGAGCCTAATCGAGTCGAGCTCGAGCTTATTGAGTTTTTCATCAAGTCGAGCTTGAGCTCGAAAAATTAAAACTCGATCGAGTCGAGTCGAGCTCGAGCTTGACACCTATGAACCGAGCTCAAATTTGAGCAAGCCAATACTCGGCTCGACTCGGCTCATTTACACCCCTAATTGCAGGGGAGTCTAAATCCATATATCTTTCTATATAATATATTAAAGGAATACATATTGGTGCTCTATATTTATCTTAATTCCTAAGGAATGAAGTGGATCTCTCCTTGATTCATGACAATCCACCATTCATATTTATCTTAATTCTCAATTTTTTCCATCATTAATTATAATATTTATTATACAATTTATCCCACATTGATTTAGATAGAGGTGTTCACGGTTCTGAATTTTCAAAACCGGAATCGAACCTTAGTTGTGGCAGTTCACAGTTTGGAACCGAACCGTGTAGGACGGTTCCGGTTCCGATTCCAAACTACCGGTTACGATTTCGAACCGTCTAAAAAATTAATGCTAATATATTTAAAATTTTGAAATATTAATTATATAACAATGCATATCATCCTTTAATTTTGTATCACATAATTACCTTTTTAATGTAATAAGTACTATAATTACTAGGTAAATATTTATTTTAATTTAGTGTTAATTATATATAATATCCATATAATAATATATTAATAATGAAATAAAAAAAATATTTTGATGTGTTATTATGTCATGAATACTTAAATTGAATAACACATTAAACACAAATACATTAATGAAATGAAATAAAATAAAATGTTAATCTTCATAAATATAACAATATAAGATGAACACTAATAAAAAGTTAATTATTTTAATTTATAATATTATAGTTTAATTAGGTTCTCATCTAGTTAAGTTTTATTTTATTTAATTATTAATGTATTCATAAGTTTTAATGTGTTATTATGAATTATAAAAAGATTATTATAAAAAATGACTCTTTATAATATAAGAAATACATTAAATTTAATAATAAAATTGTGATACGGTTCCAAATTGACAGTTATGGTTCCGAACCTCCGGTTCACGGTTCTAAAATTTTGGAAGTGTAACCGAACCGTCGTCTACACGGTTACGGTTTGAAATTGAACCGTCGGGTACGGTTACGGTTCCCGTAACCGTAACCCCCGGTTACAGTCCGATTACGGTTCGGTTCCAACGGTTCCGGTTCCTTTGAACACCTTTAATTTTAGATAATACTCCAATCATTATTGAATGTGTATAAATACTAAAAATCTATGTACTACACATCAATATTTAATTTTGTTCAATTAATAATTTTAAATTACTTAATAATTAAGTTTTGAAATACATAATTTGAATTTTGTTGAAAATTTTAATTTAGTAAATTATTAAATTTATCAAATAAATCTGTTATTAATTGAAATTTCCAACCAATATTCATCTATAATCTATATATCTATATAATTAATAACTAATACAATCACAATCCACAATTCATATTTATTTAGTTTATTCATTATTAATTTGAATATTTACTAAAATGTTAATTAAAAAAATTAACAAAAACCATTATTTTTATTGAAAATTTTAATTTAATCTATTTTTAAAATATCAAATAAAGAGTTGATTAATTGAAACTTTCCAATCAATATTAAACTATAATTTAATTTAAAATTTTTTGTTGTTAGACTATATGTAGTAAAATATTGTATGTTAAATTTATACCTAATTTTCAAGACTCATGTTACATGGGTGATATTGATTTCAATCTATCTAACATCACTTCTATTCAGCAATCTTATTTTTCTTAAATAATAATATTATTCATTATTAATTCTAATATTTATTTCAATCATCTATCACATATCCATTTAAGATAAGACTCAAACTATTAATCCATCCAATGAGCTCTCCAATGACACTGGAATAATAGTTACTAAACTTGGGAAGCTCGAAGTTGAAGTCCAACTAATTTCAAGGAGAATGGCTGAACATAAATTTTCAATTGCAAGAATGATCATTAGTCCCTTAGATTTCACTAAATTTCTTGTTCGGTTTCAAAAAAGCCAATTTTCCGTCATGGTTTGCTTTGCTTTGACCATAAACAGGAGATAGGGACAATCTCTTACGCACGTATGACTATTATCTGTCGAGATCCGTATTTAGTCATAGCCAATTGTATGTTGCTATTTCAATAGTAGTTAACAAAAAATGTATAAAAGTCTTAATGTTTGATGATGATAATGAACACATGCATGACTCATCGACTAACGTAGTGTATAATAAATTTTTTGAAAGATTGTAAAATGTATATAAATTTCATTATCATATCTTTATGTATATAACATGTCTTATTGTCTATAATATTTAATATAATATATTTATATAATATTTATTACATATAAATTAAGTTAAAATCATGTAAAATTTTAAATTTTAAAATTTTATTTTATGATTACTTCTTTATAAGTTCAAAATTATTTTTTATATATCAATTTAAATGAAATATTTTTATTATTATAGTGACCACATATAGAATATAATGTAAATTAATTTCTAGTTGAATCTTGACAGGTTACAATAATTTTTAGATTAAATGAATCAGAAAAATCAAATTGAATAAAACTAAAATACAAATTTCAATACAATTATTTAAATTTTTCGATTTGATTTTGTTTTCTATTTTAATTTTAATTCGATTGGTTCGATTTCAGAAAAAAGCAAATCGAAAAATTCAAAAAATGATAGAGTATTATTTTATTCATATATTTCATGTTTTACTCCCTTCGTCTCACGAATGTGGTCCTATTTTTCCGATTGAGAAGTGCCACGAATGTAGTCCTATTTATTTCCTTTCACTACAAAAAAAAAATTTAATTTAGCAACGGAATTTTCTGCTACTAAAAAAAGAAATTTCGTTATTAAAAGTGTTAGTAACAAATTTATTCGTTGTTATATCGATGGTTGCTAAAAAAATTTAACAACGAAATATATTTCGTTACTATATAACAACGGAATTGTAATGAAATTTCCATTTCTAAAATAATTTATTCAATTTTAGTAACAGAATTTTAACGGAAAATTTTGTTACTAAATTTTAATAACAGATTATTCCGTCACTAATTCTGTTATTAAAAATTGAACAATAATTTCATAGCAATTCCGTTGTTAATCTGTTATGTTTTAGAAACAAAAGTTTTTCCGTCACTATTATGTTATTATAAAATGCATTCTAGTGTTTTTTTGACAAATTTTATAACTAAAAACAAAGGGTATTAATGCAGATTTAATAAGTAAAAAGAATAAAATAAGATATTAGTTTGCGTGTAAAAAGTAAGGAGGACCACATTTGTGGTACGGAGAGATTATTAAATAAGATTATTTCATCTTATATGTATATATTTCTTTTAGTTATACATCATAGTATGTTTTAAAGTTCAAAATTAGAAAATAAAATTAAACGTAATATTAATATACTTTGTTTTTAGGGTGATATATGAAAAATGCACACTTGCATAACTTAAAATGAAAAGTGCCCACTTTGTAACTTTGCTATGAAAAAATACCCACTTTTATGTTGAAGTTCCTAAATTACCCTTCATCAATTTTTGTTTTATATTAAAAGTGGGGAAATCAATGTAATAATTGACTAATTATTTGATTTAATCATTGTGAATTGTTTTTTAAATGATAAATTTTATTTTAAATAATCTACAAAATAATTTAACTTTGTTTTAACTTTATTAATAATTGTAAATTTATACGTAAATAATCTCAAAATAATTTATTAATAAAATGAATAAGCATGAATGCTTAACTTTATTAATAAAATAATAAAATTAATTAAAGTTAATAAAGTTAAAACAAAGTTTATTAACAATTACAAGACATATTCGTTTTATTAATAATTAAAATAATTTATTAATAATAAAGTTAATAAAATAATTTATTAGTAAATTTTTTTTGTAGATTATTAAAAATAAAGTGAATTGTAGATTATTAATAATAAAGTTAATAAATTAATAAAGTTAATTTAATAAAATAATTTAACTTTGTTTTGATTTAATAAAGTTAATAAATAATAAAGTTGACTTAATAAACCAATGTACGTACCATTTAATGATTGACTAATAAATTTGACTTTGTTTTAATTTTATATTATACACACATTTTTATATACATCGATATTTTTTCTGTCATTTGAGTTTTCACAATTGAAAATAGGAGAGAGAGAGGGAGAGAAAAGAAGAGAGAAGGAGAGAAGGAGAGAAGAGAAGAAGAGAGAGAAGAAGAGAAGGAGAAAATCCCGTCGCGTGCTGATTTAGGTAAACAAAAGAGGTAATGCTAAATTTAAACCCGTAGTTTCAAAGAATAATGTGTTATGAGTTTGATGAGCTAAAACCTTGTCGTGAAAACATGAATTTTTCTAAAAACCCTGTCATTATTTTTGGAAACAGGACCTTTTTACATTCAAACGTTCGGGTTTTATCATTTATACAAACTGTGACGACATGATTTTCATGATATAGCAAGTACATAACATAAGAAGTTGACCGAAAAAAAATACAAAATTCGATCGTGAAAATCAAAAACCCGATCATGGTATGGCCATGTTTTATGTTTGGTGATAGATATTGCGACCGAGTTTTTTTTTTTGGTATTTTGATTATATTCTGATTCAAAATATGTAATTTATTGTTTAGATGGACGGATGAAGTATATAAACGTAAGGTAGAATGGATTTTGGGAAGACAGTGTGTATGTTGGTGGTAACGAATGGTCCACTCCTGTTACCATAGACCCTGCTCGGATTGAAGATTTGATGTACAATATACGACATATGCGCTCGGAGCATCTCGTCTCACCTTTCCATTATTGATGATGCCCGTCATAATTGTGGATGGAACGCACTTTAAAGGTAGGAACAAGGGCATATTGTTTGTAGCAGTGACAAAAGATGGAAATGAGAGTGTTTACCCTTTGGCATATGTTGTTGGTTCAATAGAGAACGACGTGAGTTGAACTTGGTTTCTACAGCGTCTCAGAAGTGCGTACGGTTGTCCACCGCAAACATTAATAGTATCAGATGCCTACAAGTCCATCGCAAATGCTATACAGATAGTATTTCCGGAGGCAACTCACGGTTTATGCTACTTTCATCTCATGGGAAAGATGTAACAATGGGAAAAACATATCATATTGCTGTATCAGAGAGCAGCATATACATATCGTCCAGTAGAATTTCAAAAAAGAATGTCCCAAATTGCTGCTGCTAAACGAGAGGCGTACGAAAAGTTGCTGCGTGTAGGTCCTGAGAAGTTGGCTCGTTCACAGTGTCCCGTTAGTCGTTATAGCACGCTTATGTCTAACGCTGCAGAGTCATTGAACAACAAATTGTTATGGGCTCGAAGATTGCCGATATGTTCTATGCTTGAATCAATAAGGATAGCTATCAAGGAATGGTTCAGATAATGAAAGACGGCGGCTGTGCGTATTCAAGATATTTTTACTGAACAAGCATCTTTGAAGCTCGAAATACAACGGGAGAAATCGAGGACATACACTGCACAACATGCCAGGGATGAGGTGTACACTGTTTTCATAGTGAGCAATCCACAACCTCATATGGTCGATCTTGCATCTAGGACTTGCACGTGCCGAGAATTTCAAATGGACGGTATTCCGTGTTCACACGCCATCGCTGCAATAAGGTATGAAGTTTACTCATTTAAATTTTGCTAGTTCATTACAAACAATTGATTATTTTATTCATTATTAATATAGGAAAAATTTAGAACCTGTATCCGAATATGTGAGTCATTATTACACCCGAGAAGCACTAATTCAAACATATGTTGGCTCCATTATGATCGTGCCTCATCGAGATAATTTGATGCTTCCAGTTGGAATAGCTACAAGAGTTGTATTACCTCCGGTTGTTATCCGATTGCCGGGTAGACTTAGGATGACTAGAGCTCGAGCAGGTGGAGAAAGAGCACGTCAACAAACTGGTGAAGCAGAGCGTAGTGTGCCTCGTCGAAGAAAATGTAGTAATTGTCGTCAATTTGGTCATAGGCGCCCAAAATGTTCGTTGCTAGTTGACGAGGTTAAGTCAAATTCAGAATGATTTTTTCAGTAATGTAATGTTCGCAACTTGTTTAATGTAATGTAATATTTGCAACTCGTTGACGAGGTTGAGTCAAATTCAGTAATGTAATGTTTGTTGAATATTTATGTAATATGCTTGTTGAATCTTTATGTAATATGTTTATTGAGTAATATTTATGTAATTTGTTTTTTCTATAATGTAATATACGATGCTTGTAACTTAATAATATGATATTAATAATAAGAATAAGTTTTAAGTTTCAAATAGGAAAAGTATTTAGTAATTACAATAAAACGATCCTATAGTTCGTCAAAAATTGAGAAACACATAATCGCTATATGGTTTCGAAATTCAGGAACTTTGGATTGAGCATATGGGAGCTTCGGTTTGCCACTGATGAATCGCTCGATTGCCATCAGTGCTAGCGGGCCGCTGTTAAGCAAGTGATTGTTTTGTTTACCCTGCTTGAACTGTTTGTTTTTCGGGAGCACACAAAATTGCAGGGGGTCGGTTCTCATGGGAACTGCAGTATTCTGACACGAGAGGTGCTCGATCCTCGCCATTTGTGCACTCTTTGAGCTTGTATACTAGGATGAGTCATAGAGATATGCTATCCAATCAATCAAGCAAACTCTAACAACGACCCACTAACGGTCCAAACAACAGGGTATGATAATCTGTAAAAAAAAACATATTATTAAATAAAGACATATTAAATTAAGGATTAGAAATATAAAATACTTACATCAGCAGCTCCCCATCAAGGCACTGATGATGCCGCCTGATTCACACATGTCACGTGGCCCGTCAAGTAGTCAGACATTGTAAAGTTCTCAATCACGTTACGTAGTTCAGGTGGATTCTGCACACTTTGAACGTTAGTGTACTTCAAGTGGCGGTAGGTGTTCACCTGCATACACATTAATATAATTAGAAATTATAAGTTAGAAAATAATATAACATGTGAATTAATTATAATTTCAGCTTACAAAAAAACTAGAGGTCACCAGGATGGTGTTTCTTGCTGAAACACCTACAGACACGCCCTCCCGATCATTCAACCTACGCCTCAGATAGAAGAGATACAGATCCAAATACTACATGAAACACATTTTAAATAAAATTAGTAGTAATTAACTGATGGTTGTGTGTGCTGTAAATAACAATTAATCTTACATACCTCGGCTTCTTGTCATAGCCCGATCCTGAAGGACGACGTAAGTCAGGGTGTGACCGGGGGTTGGAATTAAGAAGCGGGAAAGAATAAAAGAATCCTACTAATATTAACATAAGAACTGGAAAGATATATATAGAAACGTTCAAGTAGGTTACAACCTCATATTGTACTTCACGAAAAATAATAGAAGTATCTCTGTACGTACAAACAAAAAATAACAAAACCTCAAAGTGTTGCAGCGGAAAACAATAGCTGAGACAAATATATAAAGATATCTATCTCTGGGCCATAACAAGGAACATCACAATTAAAATAACTCTCGCTCAACACTTCGCCATCACGTCAGCACACAACCTGCATATTTAGAAATACATGCAGCGCTGAGTACCAAAAAGCACTAAGTCGTTTAAGCCTATAAAAACATTAAAAATATAGCCATGCATTCTCATCATAGTGAATCATAGAAGACTTGGAAATACTCTTATATTCACAAAACATTTTCATTAGCATTACTCTCGCAGAACACACCGCTCTTTCATTCATGTCATCTGTTTGTCATGTTTTTAGTGTGTTTTTAGTTGATGTTTCGTCGTGTCTAGGTTTTAGTTTAGTTTGTTTTCGTGTATTTTTATTTCGTATTACTCCGGTTTTTGTTGTTTTTGTGTTAGGTGTAGAATGGTGAAACGAAGGACGAATAAGAGCTTAATTGATGCCGAAAAGCCGAAGATGCTAAGACGAGCGAAGCCGAGGAAAGCAGATGGGAGCTTCCGAGGAGTTACGAGCAAAAACGAGAGGAGAAAGAACGCGAGAGCAGGGTCATATGCAAGATTGTTGCGCAATGCGCAACAGTTTTGTTTTGGCTCGTTCTCCTTCGTTACAACTCCGAATTCAGATCCGTCTGCGGCCACGGATTCCTATCGAGACGAGCATGAAACGGGAAGAAGAAAAACACAAAGATGCTGGCCGTGCAGCCAGCGATCGCTGGGTATTCCAGCGATCGCTGGGCAACCACTCGCTGGGAGGACAGAAGGCAACATCCAGCGACCGCTGGCTTCCCAGCGGCCGCTGGCCTGCAGTTATTTGTGCGTTTTAAGTGCCCTTAGGCGTATTTTCAGAACAGATCTTCAATCCCTAATTCTGTAACTCGAGAGAGAACAGTTCCCAACACTTATTTACTGCTTTATTCAGTTTAGATCCTTGGGGTATGCAATGATTGAAGGAATTTGGCTACCAAACAGTACATTCTTAGTAAGTTTATGAAAATAACTCTTTCTATGGATTTACTTTTCAATTTGGTTGGTTAAATTCTTATCTATGGTGTGATTGTTTATATTCTATGGTTTGATGCTTATTTTTATGGTTGTTTGATCTGTGCTTAAGAGTTTGCATGCTTGATCACCATGCGTAACTCTATGATTTGGAATGGATTGATATGAATTATTCTAAGTCATCATTTATAATCAAACAACCTAACCTATTAATCAGAAACGTAGAATAGGTGATCATATCTTGATTGGTATTACTCTAGGTGTGTTCTATACACGAAAGTGCTAGACACAGATTAGTTTCAAGAATACGTAAGATATTGGCTAATCAACTTAGGGGAAGCCTATTAGAGGTTTGATTTGATTGAATAAGCATCTACCTGGAGTAGAGATAATCTCACCCTAGACTTCAATCCCTTGTGTACCCCCTATTTATTGCTTTCCGTTTTCTTAGTTTAGAGTTCTTCTATCTCATCTTGATTAGAGTGTTTAGGATTTCATTATCTGCATGTTAGTACTAATAATTGATAGCCCTGCATAGCCTTCCTTTGAGTACGACATTCGGGTCGACTTAAATATAGTAACTGAAAGTATATCGGCTAGAAACATTCCTCGTGCCCGATACTGATTCTCTTGTGGAACAGTGGGTCTGGACTTAACAACGCCACGTACTTCAGTTTAGCACACGTTTTAGGTCGAACATCATCCATATTTGTTTCACGCCGGGGAAGCTATACAACTTCCGCAAACGCTTAACTTCTTCATCAGGACTGATCACATAAAGGTTCACAGTTCACAAAGTACTGACCCATATGATATACTGTACACCGACTTCACGTGTACACTAATTTTGGAAGGTAAATTTCAACCAACTCAAGATCTGATCGATTTTTCTTGGCAAGCCAACACAGATAGGAGTCATACATCAACCCATTCAAAATAAAGTTTATGCATGACACAATCATAATTGACTTGAAATCATTTCAAAACATAACTCAATAGCTTCAAACATATATTTCTTAAAAACGAAGCTCAATAGCTCTAACTTCACATATATAAAGCTCATTTGAAAATACTAATCATATTGCCCACCTGGTTGAAGTGTAACCACTTATCTCGTTCTCTTTAATTCTCTTGTCATAACAATCCACGTCCTTTACTTGATCGTCCTTCATCGTAATGATATTCATTTAGAAAACGTAAGAGTCTATATAAATTTATAGATCAAACTCATGAACTAAAATTCTAAACTTAGAATCTCATCTTCGTTACTAAGAGTTCAAAATATAAGTTAAGACTTTCCAAATCTTAGCTTATTGTATATTTTAAAATATCGACATTATTGGATGTATACATTGTCTTATTAAAGCTAAATTGACAAATTAATAGGTGAAATAACTAAATTAAATTTCCTTATATAATTAATTAATCTGCTTAGTTGTGATTAGCCCATCTTAATTACGTAAATAGAAAACTTGTACTTGTAATTTGTTTATTAGTCTTCTTAATACTTTAACTAGTTTGGGCTCATTACTAAAATTAGTGGACAACCAACCCATTAAATTACATAAATAACACTCTTATGAGCCCAAAACTAACACTCTCTTATACGCAGACCTCCCCTTCCTTAAAATTTATCTTCTCTTCCTCGTACCTTCTCTACATCCCTTCTCTCTCT
>JAPKLX010000011.1:3217143-3231963 GCA_026898415.1 Leonotis leonurus
AATTTATCTTCTCTTCCTCGTACCTTCTCTACATCCCTTCTCTCTCTACAACACACCAAGATCACCCATTTCAATTAAATAGAATCCAAACCTTAATTCCCCTTCTTAAGCATTACTTCAAATACACTCTCTCACAAATTCTCTTCTTCAGCTAAGAGTAGAGACACATGCCCCTAAAATTTCTCTTCTTTATTTTCTTTCTACAAGTACGGGCGTAAGTCGCCGCCGCCAACGCCGCCACGACACCGTTTCCCCTCTGCACTTATGCCCTTTTCGACCGACTGAGCAACAGTCCAAGGTGGTACCTTAATTTGTCGTCTCTCTCGCCTCAGCCTTTGGAGACCACCGCCGTCTACCTCTGCTCCGAACATGCAGCAACCAAAGCCCCCGCCGTCACTGTCCGGAGCAACACCCGACTGGAAGTCCAACAACCCGGAGCCACTGCGCTCGTCGCCATCTCTCCCTCTTCAACAATCGACGACTCACCCTCACTTTCTCTTACTAACTACTCAGTCTCCTCAATTCAGTGAATCAATATGATTCATCCTCTCGGCCAACACAATTCAGATTTAATTTATGCTATAGAGGAATATTTGCTATGTTCCTTATTTCTTTAAATGATTCAAGCTCTCATGTATATTTTCAGATATGCACATTTCTATTTCTGTAAGAGATGAGTTTATGAACTCTTTCTGATAAATTTGATTGGCTCTAAAGGTGCAAATTTTAAAGCAAAATAAAGGAATTAAACTGCTAAAGATGAAATCTTTATGCTAAATAAGTATAGATGTTCATGAGTAGATTTGGTTATAGACGATCCTACCTTTGACTGGATAAAAATTGAAGACGGTGAATGATTTCAGCAGTGCTCTAACTTCTGTAACTCTTTCCATTTTTCTCTCTCAATTCCTTTGATACTAAGAGGTTGGATATGATAAAGATTTATGGAGTATACATCTTCCCAAGATGTTGATTCATTTAGAGACGTTCTAAATACAGCAGATAAGAATTAGTAACTCACTGTGTTGACACGAAGGTCGGCACGTGGAAAGTGGGCAGCAGAAAGGCGGTTGGAAACAAAATAGTTAATAAATTCTTAATCCAGCAATTAAGCAAGTCTTAATTTTTAATTCTTGATTATATCTTTGGGCTTCACATAATTCATCTGGTAATTTTAAATATAGCCTTTTTTTTCTCTCTTCATATCCTCTTAATTTATTAAAAAAATTAATATTAAATCAATTTACTAATTTATCCCTTAATTGTCGTTTAACCATCTTTACAAGAAAGTATATGCCATAGCCCCTCAAAGACTCGACAGTTTTTAATTAAAATAATATGAAAAAAAAAAGTTTAGGATGGTATTCATAAAAAGATTAAAGCAACTTGGTGATATTTTTCCACATTTAATTTAAACATTTTGATTTTTCCCTCATCTGATCAAAACGAATGTTTGTAGTAAATAAATCAAGTTTCATTACCACAAACATGAAGTCAAGATAGATGAAAATTTTATAGCAGCATAGCGTCAAATAAAATTATCAAGTAAAATTTTATTTTGATTATGAAGTATTTCGTTTCATAATTTATTTTTATAAAAAAATTAAACATAATTTAAATAGGTAACAATTCTTTGTTTTTACAACATTATTTAAGGAACTTGATTTTGAACAATATTATCAAAATTTAAGAGTTAAACAATTTAATAATATTTTTTAAAAAATGATTTTTTATTGCATTTCTAAAAACTACAATATTTTTATTAGTTAAATGTTATGGCAAAAATTACAACATATTTTAGAAGAGGCTACGACATTTAAAACTGGCGAGCGCTTTAGGAGGGGCTATGACATTCCTATAAAGTTTGTTACATTGCGTAAAATTAAGGGATAAAATAGTAAAATTAAGGAATAAAATAGTAAAATTATTAATATTTATATTCAAAATTACCCGATTCATAAGTTCATAACTATAGTAACCCAATAACTTTCAGTTGGGCTTTCTTTGGTGCAAACTAGCCGAGGCCCAACCTCATTAGATTATTAACACATTACTTAATCTTAATTAAATTTCAACTTATTTGATACTTATAAAAATTGGGATATTACATTCTATCTCCATTAAAATAAATTTCGTCCCGAAATTTACTTACTCTTTTTTCTTATTTTTTTCCACATAGTTTTTTATGCTACTTCTTGTTCATTAGCATTCTCAATAAATTTCTAAGCTATAGATTCATTTCTTAAATCTTAGTCTTCTAGCATTGCTTTTGGTCTTTTCTCCTAGCCTACATCTTGATCGAATATCATGATCTAATTCCTTTGAGTTATAGATGTTAATCTTAATTTTCATCTTCTACATGATATAACTCTTCTGGTTTTTAAAAGACACATTCTCTTATTACTAACTATTACTTTACTAACTATTGTTGGTCGTGTAAAATCTCAAACAATTATCTTAAATCTGATAAAACACTTAGCTCTTTATTGTTACAATATTCAATGTTCTTCTCCCAATAACATATTCTTTTTTATTAACTCATCATCTTCTTTTCTAAATAATCTCTTATTTCCATTATCTCGTAACAAAACTAGCATATAATTAATCTCTAGATGTAGTTGGGATATGGTAGGAAAAATTCTTCCCATACTTAGGTATGTAAACTTCATACAATCTCAATCTTCTTAACTTTGATCCATTAATTCATATATTCCCTCAAGATCTTAGGGTGTCAGAGATACTAGAATAGATATTTTATTTCCTTCAACATAATTACTTCGATCTTCAGAGTTCTACTAAATGTTTGAATATATGTTACTAACTCTTAGGTAACTACAAAATCTTTACTTCATACTTTAAACTTACATACACTAATTTTCTCACTCTATGATTAAACTTATCTCATTTGAATTTCTTTCTATCTCCTAACTAGTACCTTGGGTAATTTATCCTTCTATGATAATATCATTTCTCTTTAGATCTTTAAATCCTCCTTAAAGATTTTCTTTTCATATAAGAATATATGGTTACAGGCTCATACATTTTCAGAGTTGGGAGATGAGGATCATTAAATAAGCTCTCTAAACTGATTGATAAACTTATACTATAAGAATTATTTCAATAAATTCTCTTAGTATCAATTGTATACTTGAGTTGTTTGACTCCTTATAACTCAAGAGAGTTAATCATATCATTCCAAGTTATTTATACTCTTATAAGCGTTGTCTCTGGGCTAACACCATACTTTAGATTTACTTTTCATATTCTCCTTATGAATCTACTACCACATTGGTTTTACTTGAGTAAATGGTTGAGAATACGTTCTTATTCTTTAATGAGTTCAAGCCTTTTTCTATAACACCATCTCATTCTATCACATTATCTTAGATGTCTTAGTATACATGGATCTCCATAGTTTCGATTGAACCTTTTTTTTTTTATTCACATATTACTGCATGTGTACTTTCATTTTCCTTTCCATCACATTCCTTGAAATCTTCATTCCTATCAAGTATAAAATTTCTTCTTAATTAAGTTTATATTTCTTACCATAATCCAAAATAACTCGTTTGGAACATTCTTCGGGAATCTAAACATTTAACCTTCATTCTATATCTCAATTATATTATAATCTTAACATTCTTGGGCAAAAATATCACATTCCTAATTACGCATGTGATAATATTTCATTACTACATCATCGTCTTCTATTACCACATGTAATAGATTCAATCATCTTAAAAGGAATCTATCTCTTATTAGGATAACTCTATGGGGATTACGTAAATAAAATTTAATCTCTTTGGATACTCTATCTTATATCCATTCATATTGCTCAAGTCTTACTTAACAAATTTTTCATAAAGATTTAACATCTCAATCATGACAATTCATGTATATTCTTATAAAATCTTTAGCAAACTCTTAGGTGGAGATGGAATTGGAACATGAGATGGCCTACGATGTGGAGAATAGACCGGACTATGTCGTGATCCTGAGCATCGAAATGAGTCTTTGAACTCGTCGAACCACTTCTTCAGAATCAGCAATAACTTACTGTGTGATTTCTCAACCACCAAATCAGCGGCCCTCTTGGAGGCTCTTTTTGCGGCCGACTCTACAATCCGCTCCATCTGATCAGGGGTAATCGTGTATGATCCATGACGCACACCATGACTGTCTCTATTCCCGCCAGAGCTACTACTAGAAGAGGAGGATGACGGCGGCCTAACCTGCTTCCCATCGTCTCGGCGCCTATGAGTTGACGAAGAAGGCCGGCTCGGCTCTGGATGATAATGTGGTGATGGGATCTCCCTCCGTGCACGTGTCACCGGTGAGTCAACGTGAACTCCCTCTGCATTGTCTGTCTGATGTGCGCGTCGTGGCGGCTGAACCCCCTGTCTCAATGCATTATACGGCGGTGCCCACAAGATATTCAAGACCTCCCGCCGATCCATACTCAATAGTGACTGATAATACCATGATAACTGCTCATCAACGCTGACAGTCATCTTAGTCACCTCACTCTGCGATAGAAAATAAATTAGAATGTTAATTTTAATTCGTTTATTTGATATTAAATTATTTCATATTCATAAATATTTAAATTTACCTCTTCCATATGAAACATACGATATATGACGTCAATTGGAATCCTGGAAATGAACTTCCAACAACAACATCTGGGCTAAATCTCCACATCACGCAATCGCCCAAATGTCTGGCTCATCCATGGAAATACCTCGAGCCTCCAGACGTACAGTGCCCATGACGGCCCGTACAAATTGTACTTGACATTATTCCAGTTTATGTTGTTCAAATAATGCCGCATCCAAAGAAATGATATAGCCCCCCACGGGAATAGGCTGAACGCGGCTAGATCGTCTGCTAGCACCCATATCCACGAGTCGATCCTGACTGTCGCATCAGCCCCACGCAAAAATAAGGCAGCAAAGAGCACGTGGGCTGCCTTAAGGTATAAATCACCGTCAGGATCTTCAACCGAGAGGTTAGTGAAAGTCTTTAGTACAGCTCCTCCTGTCGCGGAAGATCTGCCACAAAACACATTATAAAGCTCGACCTGCCCTAAGTCATATGTAGGGCGTGTGTCGAAATCTGAATGGGCAAAGTGAAGACCGCTAATCAAGCAGTATTCCTCTACACCGAAACGGTACCGACCTCCGTTCACAACGAAGAATAAACCTTCGTCATCATCCTCGTCAGGTTCCACCATTCGCTCCACCAAATACGAAAGCGCGCCGGAACACTTCTGTCCCGGTCTCCAGTCAACAAAATGACCGAAACATCCGTCCGTAAACCGCTGCAATAGAGCCTCACCTCCTACATGCCTTAATGTCTTGGAAATTGTTTCTAATATCGATTCCTTATAGTACGTGCTCGCTACTATAGACGAGTCCACAAGCTCAGGTCTCAAATACGGGATCTATTATTAATTATTCATAAAATTAAATCAATCTATTACACTATTTAACAATTTAAATTAAATAATTAAATAATAATGAAATAAACAAAATTTTAATAAATAACTACTCAATTAACCATCACTTAATCAAATCTACACTTACAAAATTTGTTTGATATTGTTTTCTTGTTTACAAAAATTGTAGCACCTATAATTATAAATATAAATATTATATATTAATATTTTATAACTTTTTTTATAAATCCGGACGTAAGTTTCAAAAATCCGGACGTCACATTTAAAAATCCGGACGGTTTCGGTCTCACACACGAACCATCCGCGTTTTTCGTTTTTCAACATGTTTTTACAATTTTTACATAATTATCATATAAGTTTTATAATTTATATGTTTTATTATATTTTTCACCATATAAGGTATTATAACTATGCCCAATTTTATTTTTTTAATTTTTGCACACATCTAATTTGTTAATTAAGTCTTATATCAAATCTTTAATTTGGTGATAAAGCTTATAATTTCATATAAGTTATAATCACTATTGTAAACACGGACAATTTGGGTCCCCCACACGAACCGTCCGGATTTTTAATTTATGCTTAGATACTTTATTTATTTATTTTAAAAATATACCTCCTATATTTATTTAACAACATGCATGACAATATTCTAGCATATTATCATATAGTAATAAGGAAGATGTCGGAAATTATAATTATTTTTCATATGTTATTTAATAAATGGAATTAATTAAATTACTAGAAAAAATTTCAAAAATCCGGACGCCATCTAATATAACCCGGACGTGGTTAAGAAAAACCCGGACGATTTTGTTCCCCCACACAAACCGTCCGGGTTTTAATTTTCTTCTATATATTTTATTTTGTTTTATTTTTACAAAATAACTATATTATATTTACTTAACAACATGATTAATCAAATCAAGACTAAACATATATTAACATGATAATCACATATAAACAAATAACATGATAATCGACACTAAACATGTATTTTTCGTACACAAATTAAATTAAATAAGTAAATTATAATGAAATAAACAAATAACATACATAATCAAATATGCTTTAAAATCATATGAGACACATAATCATACAATTTATATAAAATCATTAATTGTGATTTAATCATAATCACTTAGAAATCATAATAAATTTCTCTATTTATAAAATATAAATCATAATTAAGAGTTTTAAAAAAATACCTCTTGTGCCATTATTTTCCACGTGAAGTAAACAAAAAAAGTCGTTGCTCTCCCGCTTCTCCGGCCTAAATAATTAAATCAAACTCAAGTTTTAAAACAAAAATAAAATGAAATTAATATTTTTTACAATTATAATTAACAATTTTGCAAACCTCGTTGAATTTGAACAATTATTTCGAAAAACTTCTCTCTCGAACTTAATAACCCGGCCAACAAAATCTGGAGACACAATGAATTGAAAAAAATTAGGTCAACATGGATTTTAAAAAATCAAACTGCTGGAATTGATGAAATAAATTTTAATTACCTGGAAATTGAAAAAAAAAACGGCGATAATCAGTTTATGTTCAAAACCCTTTCACTCTCTCTTTATACACGCATGTTATCTCTCTTTCCTTCTAAAAATCAGTGCATATTTGACTTATGAATACATGCATTGGCCGACAACCTCTCACTGGACTGCAACGGCTGACGCGGAGGAGAGGACATAAAGTTGGGCTGCAGGGGTTGACGCGGGACCCACACTTGGGCTGAGGCTGACATAAAGCGGGCTGGGGCTGACATAAAGCTACTTATGCCAATTGATCGAGACCTATAGTGTTAGGTTTAAGGTTATTTTTGTAATTTTGGATATATTTCACATACTTTTTACAATTAGGGTGTTTTTAGTGTAGTAATAGTGTATTTTACATAATTTACCCTTATTTTTTTATGTACATTGTATTCATTTTATTGGTTTATGAATAAGATTACGAGATTCAATAGATTAAGCAATAAATTTGAATATATATATATATATATGTGTGAATGAATGTTTAAATTTTAATGATTGTTAATTTTAAAATTTGAACGAAATAATTACACAATAAAATATTCAAATAAACCGTATGAAAAATAAATTTAATCAATTGATTTGATTGGGTTTTGTTTTGGTTTAATATTATTCTTATAATTTGATATTTTATTTTACTTGATTTGATTTTAGCTAAAATTGAAATATATATAACCAAATGTTCACCCTTACATTTCATATCTTTGGGCGTTTGAATTAGTGTTTAGGTAGAAAGTTATGTATATATTGGTTCAAAGTACAAATTTATGAAAAAAAAAACAAATTTATTTAGAATCCCATTTAAATTGAAATTTATATATTTATAATTGAAGTAAAGATTTTTAAAAAGATTAATATTTATAAATGTGGATGTCTCATCGATATAGATCATAAAAATAAAATTTCAGATCCATACTCAAAATTCAAGAGTTAAGTACAAAATTTACCCAAATCGGCAGGTCCAATCCGTAGAGCAAATCCTTAAATAGAATTGAATTGCAGTTTAAATATACTATTATCATTATCAAGCAATATAAATTTTGGGATTAATATACCATAATAGCAGTTCTTCAAACAATTAGTAAATACTCCTTCCCTCCATGAAATAAGTTCCTAATTTGCCATTTTCGTCCGTCCACAAAACATCTTCATACTTTAAACTTTCCATTTATGATAATGTACCCACCACACTCTCTACACACAACTCAATTTAATATAATACTTAAGTGGGATCCCTATTCCACTCACTACATATCATTATTAAAGTTAAAAACACTACATTAAAACCCGCACCGGGTCAAACTAGGAACTTCTTTCATGGACGGAGCGAGTGATAATTACTTTAAATAAAATATGTTAATTACATTCAATTTTTTTGTAAATTTACTAATAGAGAAGGTAATAGGGTGACTGACTTTATGGCCAATCCAGATACAAAAAGTGTGGGTGGTGGCCGTGTGAGATTCTAGCCATATCAAAGTTAGTATACGAAGATGTGACTGGAGTTGTAAATCCTAGGATTCGAATTTAGTTTTTCACAAAATTATTTTCAACATTGTAACGTGGTAATGTACTCCGTCCGTCCCACCAGTGTAGTCCCTCTTTCCCGATTGTGACGTCCCACGAAAGTAATCTTATTTATTTGGCAAATTTTATAAGTAAAAAATTAAGGGTATTAAGGTAAAATTAATAAAGTAGAGACGATAAATTAAGGTATTTATTTGCGTGTAAAAAAGAAGGGAGACTACATTGGTGGGACGGAGGGAGTATAAAAGATAGTGGATTAAACTTTACAATCTATATAATATATAATACAAATATATTGAAGCTCACTCTTTAATCCAAGGCTTACATGGTATCACCAAAAATCTTCATTTATATTTATCTCAAATCACAATTTTTTCTAGCAAAAATTAATATTTTATATACGACAATACATACAATTTAATGATTTGGAAAAAAATATTTTATATAAGTGTATGATTAAATCTTATATAATTAATTGGTCATGATTGTAGTTCTATTTAATTAATTATTCAATCAAAATTATAATAATAGATTAATAATAATTTTAGTAATTAGATAATCTATATATAATACTACTATATAATATAGATATGATAGTAGGCATTTTTCATAAAAATGTTCAATGAAAATAAAAATATGATAGCATGAACCATTATAATGTACAAAAACTTTGCTCCTGCGAATCATTGCAAATAAGAAAGGGTTTGTGGCAAAAATATCAATTCACCAAATAAAGCCTTAATCTATACAATAATACAAATTCAGTCTAACTATATCCACCTCAATCCTTGAAATCCTTCCGATTTCTCATTTAATTTTTTTCTATTTTTTTAGATTTTTGAAATTTTATCTATATATTAATCGTATATAATATTATATCTTCTTATTTCCATGTAGACATATGATATTTATCTTATATTTTTATTTCTATGTATATCATAGATTGTATTATATACTATTCTATATTTATGTACTCCCTCCGCCCACTTCATTAGTCTACTTTGCTTTTTGCTCGCATACCAATGTTTCACATTTTTCACTTTATTAGTCTTCTTTAAGTACTTCCTTAACCACTTCAACCCATTTAACTATCATTCCTTTATTTCATTTATTTTATGTATTCAATTTTCAAAAATGTTGTAGATTTTTTAATTAAAATAATTACACATAATATTTTAAAATAACACATTAATTAAATTAACAGATTATTTAATTTTTTTTACGTGATTGTTTGAATAAAAAATTTAGAAGATTAATTTATTCATTATTTATCCAGATTAATTAATTTACAGATTAATCAAGACATTATTCATTGTTTTACAGAAAAAATAAAAAGCTGAATAAAAGTACAAGAGTGAAAAAATTGAACTTCTACATTTCAAACTCGAACTTCTTTATTTAAAAAATTGCGCCAATAGCACAAAAGTCATCAAAATTTGAATCTACCACTAAATTTGTCTTACAAATATGACCAATACCTATTTCAAAAAAAAAATTACACTTTACATCATCAAACTTCTTAGACAAAATGGTGAAACAAAAGGATATTACAGTAGAAACAAACGAAGAAATTCTGCAGCTGCTTCTTCTTAATTCGAAGGATGACAAGCTTAAACGAGGAGCCATGAAGGATGCAGCCACGATATTCAACTACTCTGCACGTTCTGTTTCTCGGTTATGGGTTGCTGCAAAAGAGAAAAGTGACATGGGTGAGGTGTTGAAAGTGCAGTCAAGGAGGTGCACACCAAGGCCTAAAAGAGTGCAAATAGACTTGGAACTAATTGAAAGTCTAGAGCTGTTCAAACGATAACCAATAAGAAAATTAGCAGGGGGGATAAATTGCAGCAAGAGCACGGTTTGAAGGTGGGTTAATAGAGGACTGATCAAATCACACAACAAAGCCATCAAACCTGATCTAACAGCTCCTAACAAGCTCTTAAGGTTAAGTTTTTCATTAGATGCATTGTATTTTGATCGTGTTCTTAATATTATGAAATTCAAGAGCATGAATAACACTATACACATAGATGAGAAGTGGTTCTACATCTCTAAAACATCCCACAAGTTCTACCTCACACCGGCGGAGGCCGAACCACATAGGACATGCAAGAGTAAGAAGTTCATCACAAAAGTCATGTTCATGTGCGCAGTTTGCAGGCCTATATTTGATGATAATGACAATGTAGTGTTTGATGGGAAGATAGCGATATTCCCATTTACTGAACTAGTGCCAGCAAAAAGGAATAGCAAGAATAGGTGTAAATGCACTTTAGAAGAGAAATCAATTCATTCTATCAGTAAAGAGGTCATCAAAGAGTGTTTGATTCAAAATGTATGGAAAGATAGAGATCTATGTATATATGGTTGTATTTTAACTTCAATACATGTGTAATGAATGCGATAAATGAATGTTCTTACATTTAATGAATGACTGCAACATTCAATGTTCTTACCTTTAAAGTGTCTTACCACTAATGTTCTTAACTATAAAGTGTTCTTACAATTAATGCAGATTATACCAAACATAATAGCCAAATGGCTTGAATGGGCTTGTAAAAAGATTTTCATCCAACAGGACAATATCAAGCCACACATCAAAGACTCAGATCCTGAGTTTAGAGAGGCAGCTAGCAAGAATGAATTTGACATCACATTAATGTGTCAACCACCCAATTCACATGACACTAATGTCAATGATTTGAGATGGTTTAGGTGCATACAAAGTATACAGCTATAGTGTTTCAAAATTAGTGATTGCAGTGGTGAACTCATATGAAAGTCTATCTCCTATGACTTTAAACAAAGTGTTCTTAAGTCTACAGGGGTGTATGATGGAGATAATGAAGGTGAATGGTGAAAATTCATACAAGATCCCACACATGAAGAAGGATGCATTAATCAGAGCTAATGAACTTTCAACAACTTGTAGAAGAATGCTTTAGCTATTTGTTGGAAAATGGGTAGCTAGTTGGTTCTGTGGAGGAGTTAATGGAAACACTTGGTATTGGGGGCTAGCTAGGTATGGTTTTGTAAATGCAGTGGGGGCTAGGTAGGTTTAATTTTGTAAATGCAGTGGGGTTATATTTTGTAAATGTTGGCATATGTGCAGTGTAAGAAGTCTTATTGAATTAAGATTTCTATATATGCACATATGACATTCATTATTGCCTTTACCTATATATGAAATGCACTTTAACTTTAGAACACTTCATCATTTCATCAATCAAATTTCAGAACTAATAATTACACAATCAGCACACAACAACATCAATCAAAGCAAGCACACAACTTAGCCTAGTTTATATCATTTCAGTCTATAACCTTGGCTACCAAACCGTGCTCATCGCATACAAATTAATCAGCAGAATCTGATTCATCACCAGAATCAGATTCATCACCACAGAAGCCCACACAAGCATCATCATCATAAAGATTCATCAGTAGAATCACAGATTCTTCACCATAGAAGCCCACACAAGCATCATCATCATAAAGATTCATCACCATAATCACAGATTCATCACCACAATATGATTCATCACCAGAATCAGATTCTTCACCACAGCATACAGATTCATCACCAGAATCACATAAACATCATCACCAGATTCATACAGTAAGCATGTAATCATCAGTAGTCAAGTGATTAGGAAAGATCTCACCAATTTTCCTCCTGCATGAGACAAAGCAAGACTCAATTCCAACTTCACAGCTTCATAATCCCTTGGCCCAGTTTCTTTTCCAGCCACCTCCACCAACTGCTGGTAGAAACCGTAGCTCAAAAGATGGTGTATGTCTTGAGGCCACAGGTAGTTGGATAGATGGAGTGAAAGTGGCTGGAGAAGCCCACACAAGTCACATATCTGAGGACTCCAGCTCCCCCCATCGCCACTCTCCTCACTACCGCTCAGAAGAGTCGAAACCACAGGAGAGGGTTTCATCACATGAGAGGGCGAGAGAAACATATCAGTGGAGAGCTCTAGGATTTTTTCATAGATATGTGAAGAGGACTCCGCCGATTCGTCGAAGGTACGCATGGTGGCCATCCACTCCGAGACACGAGTTCTCTTCTTCACCCGTGGTTGGGAAAACAATACATCACCACCTCCAACCGTATGATATTTACGAATTTCATCACGGCGGGGGTAAAGGGTGGCGATGGGGCAGATTTTTGGGTATTAAACTCAAAAATCATCTCCATTTTGGGTGTTTTCATCACTGTGGGTAGGGTTTCAGCCGCAGTTGGTGGAAGAAGGCTGAAGAGCAAAACTTAGGTGAGATTCGAAGAGAGAGAGAATCAGAGTAGGAAAATGAGGGGATGGAAGATGGGTGTACGGGAGTAGGGTTAGAGATTAGAGGGATAATGAGTTTAGGTTAGTATGTTAATTGGGTTGGGTTAAGTGAGATAAGTAAATGAGTTAGTTTTAAAATAGCCCAAAAAAGGAAAATGGACTAATAGTTTGGGACATCCCAATAAGGAATACTAGACTATTAATCTGGGACAGAGAGAGTATTATTTTAATAAATATAATATATATAGTGATACATTAATTTGATATGTATATTTTAATAACTAATTTAATACTAATAATTTATATAGATTATGTACAATATTTTAAAATCTAATGAAAATCATTAAATTATATGAAAATGTCTAGATTTTTATACTAGATTATATGTTTTTCAAATCTGATAAAAATAAATTATATAAAATTTCTAAAGCTCACATTATTTGAAAATATTTTTATAATATATAATTTATTACATATGATTATTATAACATACTTTTAATTATAGTATTATTCGAAAAATCCACGTATATATTTTTAATATAGATAGTAAAAATTGAATGAATCTTTTAATTATATGTATTTTCTTTTACTTTAATCGAAAAAATTAACATTCCTAATTATTTATCGTACTAATTAAAGATATCCAAAATTTATCTAAAAAATGTAGGAGCTAATCAAATATAACACAATACCTCAATTAGAATTCATTTTCAATGGTGATTTTGTAATTAAAATATTAAAAATCTTTTAAAATTTTGAATTTTTTATAACTAAAATATTAAAAATATCAACATAAATAATTAAAATTAAAATATTATATTTCTAATATCTTATATAAATAAAAATATATTGTGCAAAAAGTTTAATTAATTTCATTAAATTTATAAAATTATGAAAATTTTATATTGCATAGACAAGTGAAACGGACCTGTCCAGCAGCCCTTGGAGGACCAAATTGATTCTTATTTATGTTCAAAATATTTTTAGCAAGTTTGGACGGGTTTCAAAACCATAAATAGTCCAATTTGATAATTTTGACGGCTCTAATCACGGCAAAACAAATCTAATGCACTAATAAAGAACTCATTAAGTCAAATACTAAACAATATAAAGATAAAAAAAATTCAAAGTTTCGAATGCACATTAAATACAAGAACGAAAAACTAAAATAAATAACTCTAATTTTATGAAATATGATAAAAAATTTCGAACATAATTATCTTATAATATATATATATATATATAATAAGTTATAATTATTTTTTTTCATGTATCACTTCTAGTGTTTACTAATTAGGATTAGACTCATAAATATCCCAAAGCCCGTGATTAATGCTCTAATAATGAATTATTTGCTTGATAAGTATTTAGCCGCCGACGGAATGTGTCGGTGCATTTATGCTAGTGTATATGTAATTTATATGTATATTGTGTGATTTCACAATGAAATAAGTTATTCTCTTCTGATAAGGAATAACAATGTCTCATAGACTATTTATTTCTTAATCTGTGTGAATAACATTAAGTAAACGCGGTTGATTATGAACTGCTTTGATGTATTTGCACTAGCAAATTTTTTGTAACCTTATACAATAATACGTTGGATAATGATAATTAGTTCAATAAGTGCAGAATCACATTTTGACGAGTTTGAGTTGATTATATCCGCATGAGACATTTATAAAAAGATTATTATATACATTGGAGAATGTTTAATTTTCGATACTTAGAAGGATGTTAGCACTCAATTTTCTGCATTATATTCTTTGTACTTTACATGTTATGTATGCATATTATAACTGCATTTTTATTTGAAATAGTACCTGAAAGGCAATGGGACCGCTAGTCACTACAAAAAAAACGCTCATAGATGACGGATATTTTGCGTCATCTATGTAAAAATAAAAGTGTTAAGAAAGGTGGTGTAATCTATTATAAACACTTTAGATGACGGACAAAATACCGTCATCTATGAGCGCTTTTTTTTCGCTCATACATGACGCT
>JAPKLX010000011.1:3231973-3396200 GCA_026898415.1 Leonotis leonurus
ATACATGACGCTTATTTAACGTCATCTATAATGCTATAAACTGTCATGTTAAGTATTAATAGATGACATTTTATATGTAAATACCGTCATCTATACTATATGATAGATGACATTTTTGTCGAAGTTATAACGATAAATGGTCATATATACTACATTATAGATGACATTTTTTGTGTAAACCGTTATCTTAATGTTCATAGATGACGTTTTTTAATTTTACTGTCATCTATGAAATATTATAGATGATGCTTTTATGTTTAAACTGTCATGCTTGAGATATACCATAGATGACATTTTTTCAGAAACCGTCATCTATTCTATGGTCCATAATATGTAAATTATTTTTTGTATTTTCATATAAACCTGTTTATATATTTGAAATATAAATAAACTAATATTGTGTAAATAATAAAATACATAAACTTTACTAGAAATATCATATCATTAACCAAAAACAATCAACTAACATCCGATACAAATCATAAAAGTCGAGATTAAGCAAATCTAGCTACGTATTCATCATCATATATACAAGTCATCGATCAAATCCAACCAACATGTTTGCAAATTCATTAAATGTCTAACACATGAATTCATAATCAGACACATTAATCGGAACTACTTTGCCTTCATCATCAGGATGCCATCCTTTCCTCCACTACCTTCTTCACTCAAAAACACTCGTTCACTGGCCTAGCATTTCCACAAGTTAGCAATCACAAAAACTCAATTTCACAGTAGCAGATTATGCCCAGATTAATAGTAGCAAAATCACAGATATAGCGTGCTCAGATTATGCCCAGATTATGTCCAGAACAAGCTCAGATCGATGCACAAAAATCAATCCCAAATTATAGCAGAGATCAGTTAAGAATCAAGCTATAATTGCAGAAGAAGATTCAAACAAAAATAGTAATTAAGAGCAGATTTTCAGCAATAAAATCTAGCAATTAAGAGCAGATCATTTTCAACACTTAAAAAGTGTTCACAGTAGCAGATTATGCCCAGATTAATAGCAGCAAAATCACAGATATAGTGTGCTCAGATTATGCCAGATTATGTCCATAACAAGCTCAGATCTATGCACAGAAATCAGTCCCAAATTATAGCAGAGATTAGTTAAGAATCAAGCTATAATTTCAGAAGAAGATTCAAGCAAAAATCAGTAATTAAGAGCAGATTTTCAGCAATTAAATCCAGCAATTAAGAGTAGACTTTTTGAGCAATTAAGTGTAGAGTTTCCAGATTTCCAGATTTTCAGATTTTCAACCGTTTATCCGATTTTCAGCAATTAAGGTCAAGCAATTAAGAGCAGATTTCCAACATATCCTATGCTATCTCCTGCAAAGGATCGATGATGATTTCAGAGATGTTATACTCATACAATACCGAATCAAAAGGCAGAAAGCAAATCTGAACATAGCAATTCGATTTAGATGCACAGAGACCAGTTTCAAACAGTGAAATTCAGATTGCAGCAATTCGATTTAAGTAACGAAGCACATTTGTTCAGATTGCAACAAATTTGTTCAGATGCACAAAGACCAGGTTGCACATTTTTTTACCTCATATATTTTCAAGCACGCAATTGGCCCATTCCCCACGAACCTCATCAATTTGACTATTAGAATATTGTCCTTTTTGAAACTGAAGATAAAAAAATTGTCAATTTATGGTTTACTAATAAGTATTATATAATAAAATTAAACCATATATTTCCTTACCAATGAGCTAATAGACGTGGACTGATCATTTTCCAAGCCTTCTACGATGTCTTTCATAAATCTTATCACGTAATACCCACACTGGCTGTCATCAGGCTGAAGAGGACCCTATATTTAACAATAATTACAATGTTAATATAAATAACAAGTTACTTATAATATAAAAATTGATGAATGCAATAAAAGTTACACCTTTATAATTTCCCATGATGTTGTCTTCTTGAATGTCTTCTTCGTAGTTGCAATGAAACTTCTCAACGCACTTCAAAGGAAAGTAATAAGAAACAAAAATGATTAACATATATTCTCAAAAGCGTAAAAATAAAAAGGAAAAAAAGTAACTTAGCATACAAAGAGAGATATAACTATTATATATATAATGAGATTGCATTAAGGTGCGAGGAAAGTTAAAGAAATTTATAAGCTTACGTATCAACCACACTCTTCCAAGTAAAATCGCGATTCCGGTGAGCAATCGGGTCCATCAGGTAGACACGCTCTTTGTGAGGATCAATGATTGTTAGAATCCAATGTTCACTATGCATATGAGAGTTAAATTAACATTCTTGTAATTCAAAGAAAATAGTAATGAGTTTTGTTCACTTACCCCACATTACAAGGCACCAAAACTAATTGATTTGAGTTTGCAACAAGTAACCTTTCTGCTAAATGACGTGCCCTAACTTCACTTGTTATGTGTGATCCATATGATATGGTAAATGGATTGACGAATAGAAATCTATCATTCCTCATATTTCTACACAAGTGCCTAAAAAGATAATATCATATCAAAAATTCAAAATATTAACTTATTGAAAATATTGATGATTGAGTTTTGTCATTCTTACCATATATAGACCAAAATGCAATTTCCAGTGATTGCTTTCAACTTACAAAACGGAACTACATCGTGATGTAAAATCCAAATGTCAATGTCTGCACCAAACACACCCTTTTGGAATGATATTTTGATTCCCTTTCCCTGATATGAGGTCTCCATCACACGGTATAAAGCTCTAAGTGAAGGAGGTAACGATGTAAAACAAGCTATCAAATGATCCTCGACTTCTTTGTTAGCTTTCTTCTTAGCAAGTGTCTAATTAATCATAATATATTAGAGAATGTCACAAAAAATATAATCAAATATTAAAATTAAAGAACATTTAAATTGAAACTTACCTCATCTTTTAAAGTCACAAATTGCATGGGCCATGCCACATTAGTCCCTAAAGCACTACCAACAGTATATGTCTCATCCGAGATACGATATGGCAATAATGCATTTTCATCGACAACTCCATCAATAGACATACGTAAACAATTATCGGGCATTGGAGCACCATGTAGCATCTCACCTGCAACAAACACACTTCCATATGCAACTATAGAATCTGTCGACCCTAACTTAAGTGCAACTTGTTTCCCCTGCAATATTATATTTTTTAGATATTATTATTATATTATTTAATAAGATTATAAATTTATTAAAAGTTAGACATATACCAGTAATGTTGCTGATTTGTCTAAACAAACCACTTCTTCATCCTCAGCGTTTGTCTCAAAGCGTGAAAGCTTTACAGAGCAACGGCCCTTTTCTGAACCGAAATTCATTATTGGCTTTGATATCAATGTAGCTTCAAATTTTTCAATCTTAGCTACGAGCCCTTCAATGACTTGATCTTGATGATGGATACGTGTCCCATATTCTTCAAGCACTAATGTTTGCTCAGCTAGTTTTCTTTTTGCATCTTCCAAATCTTGTAATGACTTCACTTTGGCTCTTGGATTTCTTTGTTTTGAACATTTGAAGAAAGAAGGACTTACATAATCTCCAATTCCCCGTACACGCCCAGTGTGTTCTCCTTTATCTAGGGCACATGAGAGCAGATCACTCTCGGTACTTTCCAGCTTGAAAGTCCCTTCTTCCTTTTCACGTATGTAGCCATCCTATCATCGAAAGTTTTATTAGTTAATATGAAATGATTAAAAATTAAAAGAAATAGAATATTGTCATACAATTTTCTCCATAACCATCTTCAAATTGTCATCCTCAATTTCTCCTTTCTTAGTCATTCTTGCTCTCTTCCATAGTATGGCTCGGTTTATTTCTTCATCATCATGCAGCTCATCTTTCTACAATTAACAAACATAAATACACATTTCAAACCTTGTTAATGAATTGTAACTAAACTAAATACGTATATCAATCTGTTTACTAAGTTTTTACTATCTCTTCGGCCAAGTTTGCATACCCTTTGCGAGATACTCGATGGGAGTACACATTATAGCTCCTTCTACCTTTTTGTTCCTCACTCACTTTCTACAATAGAATGAAGATATTATTATACTATTGTAAATGAAATTAAACTCAAAACTAACACATATATATGATATTTATTACCTTAAAATCAACAGTTGTGTGACTTTCTACAAACAACTTCCAATCAGCTACAAGAATACCTTCACCGACAGATGGTTGATTCAACTTTGTCGGGTTATTTTCGTTAGGCACAATATGATCAGTGTACATCCTATTTTTCCAAGTCCTCCACTTTACATTTGCTGAGTGTATGCAACCACTCTTCCAATTTTCTTTAACGATGTATGATGACTATACAAAAAATGGACACCAAAAATAAACTTCACATAATTAAAGAAAAGAAAAATATTCTTGCAAACAACAAAGTATATAAAAGCATACCTTTACAGAGTCCCATATCAGCTCTTTCAAATGTTGTGGTACTTCTCTCCAGGACTTAATGTTTATCTTGACATGCTCACGAACAAGCAACCCTGTATAGTTTTGCATCTCAGATGCAACTTCGCCAATCGGTTGATCGTATTTGTTGAACTCCACTTCTAACTTAATTCCTTTAGCTTTTCTCTTTGCAAGTTTGTGCAAACACATTTTCCCCCTCTTTGCCTTACTTGATTGAGTATCACCTTTGGATGCAACCGTCGAGCCATCACCACTGGTAGAAGCCATAATCTTTACAATCCTATAAGAAAATGATTTGTATACAAAGATTATTATACAATAAAGTAAGTAAAAAGTGCTAAAAATAAATAATAAATAATAAATAACTAATTTAATTGTAAGTAACAATGAACATACCACAGTTACAAATTATCATTGTTCACCCAAATTCCATCACAATCATGACGAATGCATGGTGGTTCGTTTTCATCAGATTCATTATTTACATGAGAGTGAAAATTATTTAATAAAAAAGCTAATGTTGCTTCTTAGTATTGTTTTCTTTCTCAATCATATTATATTCTCTTCTGGAAATATATGAAATGGTAATATTTTTAAATGTATTTTTTGGAAGCAATTCGATTGAATAATATCGATTTATTTTGGACCTAGCAGTTAGATATTTGGGTATATTCTCTTCTTAGTATATATAGTAATGTTGTTGTGTGGAAAACATTCTACATATAAGTAACCAGTTAGTTAGTACTACTATGTTGAAGATGGTACAAAGGTCCTCGTGCAGACAACCTTCAGATATTATATATAAAGACCCAAATAATCTTATGCAGTTTCTATATTTAAACGCCCAAGAGGCGGAGGTAAAGGTCAAGGTCCTAGAAACATAGATAAAATGTATGAAGTTAAATGAGAAGTAGCCCCACCCCTCCAACCGCCTGAACATAGAATCGAGGAATTATTTTAAAGACAAAACTCACTCGTTTTCAGCAAAATGGGAGATCCAGTTAAAACAGAAGTTGGAGTTTGAGCCCTAGAACGCATTTTTAACTTTATATGTTGTACGCATCAGGAACGCATGACTTGCGTCTCGTTCCAACTAATGGGATCAGTAGATTTTTGGTGGGAAGCACACAGAAAGACTATGACCCCGAACAATTAGTAAACTAGACCTGAGAAAACTTTAAGGCCGAGATATACGACAAATATATTCTTAAGAGCTATAATAAGAAGAAGGAGATGGAATTTTACAATCTGAAGCAGTGAATGATGATTGTAACAGAATACGATAAAGTGTTCTGTGATATAGCACAATAGGCGCTAATAAAAGTAGTCATGTACGAAAGGATGGTTTAAAAATTTTTGTGTCAGTCTGAGACACGAAATTAGGATGACATTCGCAAACCATGGGGAAATTTTGAGGCTACCATGCCAGGAGAAAAGTATACACCTACTGCAACTCCGATGTCCGTCCAAACACAATCTCACGGCTTTAAGGGAAAGCGTAAATCAGAGGATAATCGGAACAACACCACTTCGAAGAAGCCACGGGAAGGACAAGCACGTTCCCAGAACTACATGAAACAGGACCCGACTGTTTAAAAAGGAAACTATCCACAAAAGTTTCCTACATATTCCAAGTGCAAGGAGATGCACGACAGAATATGCAAAGCATGATGCGACGAGTGTTTTGTGTGTGGCTAGAAGGGTCACAATGCAAACTATTGTCCTACTAGAGAGTAGGGATCATGCCCAAGGACTTATCCGACAGCGTCGAACCAACATGTCCGTGCATTACAAGCTCAGTCCGAAACACATTAGCAACCTTAGCAGTTACCCCACCCCCACCGCTACCACGTCAGTACTAACAACACCAACATCAGAAACAACCCCGGCAGACGATGCCTTTTTCAATGAAACATAAACAACCTGAAGGAAATCAGGGAAACCTGACAGGTAGGGGCACCCTCCGCAGCACACCAGTATTATTTTGGTTGATACTGGAGCGTCCCATTCTTACATTACTAAAGTATGCGTAGAGAACTTAAGCTGGAACTAGAACCAGTAGAGACAACTATGAGAGTTTCTTCACCTTTAGGAGGAACTACGACTCTCACATACTCTCGCTCTAACCTAAGCTAGGATTTAGGATCACTTAGGGTTTTAGCGAATAACCCTAGTGTAATCTCAATGAACGACATGAATATAATCTTAAGAATGGATTGGCTAGCCGAAAACTATGCCACGATCCTTTGCAACGAGAGACAAATATCTTTCAAAACCCCAGGAAAGGAACCCACAAGCTCCACGAGATTGCCATGAACCGGAAGAAGGCAGTTATCTCAGCACTGCAAGCTACGAAGCTAGTAAGGAAATGAGGTTCAGCATACTTGGTTTACTTGAAGGAAGAAGTATAGGAAGAAGGAAACTAGAAGATGTAGCCATTGTACGGGAATGCCCAGATGTATTTCCAGACGAACTACTAAGATTGCCACCAGATAGGCAATTAGAGTTCACAATAGACCTGGAACCAGGATCAGCTCCAATATCCAAAGCACCTTATAGGATGGCCCCTAAGGAGATAGAAGAACTCAAGATACAACTCCAAGAACTGTTAGACTTAGGTTTCATCAGACCCAGTGTATCACCTTGGGGAGCACCTGTGCTTTTCGTCAAGAAGAAAGATGGAACCCTGAGGATGTGCATATACTACAGAGGTTTGAACAAGTTGACTCTCAAGAACCGATTTTCCTTATCCAGGATTGACGACTTGTTTGATCAACTTAAAGGAGCATGTGTCTTCTCAAAGATAGATTTGAGATCAGGATACCACCAACAGAAAATCTGACAGGAAGATGTTCCTAAGACTGCTTTCCGAACTCGGTATGGTCACTATGAGGTTATAGTGATGCCTTTCGGATTAACCAATGCACCCGCAGTATTCATAAACCTCATGAATCGCCTGTTCCACCCATACCTTGACAAATTTGTCTTGGTCTTTATAGATAATGTTCTTATCTACTCGAAGGGTGAAGAAGAACATGAGAAACATCTATGCTAAATTCTCATCTATGTTCTTATCTACTCGAAGAATCACCTTAGAAACCCTCAGAAACGAGAAGTTCTATGCTAAATTCAGAAGTGTGAATTTTGGCTTAGTGAAGTAATTTTTCTCGGACACATTGTGTCGTCTGAAGGAATCAAGTTTATGTGATCTCTAGAATGTAAAGCCAGTTTTCAGGTTTTGAGAGAAAAGTTGACTACCGCCGATACTGGCAATCCCAGATGCCAACAAAGGGTATGTGGTCTATATGGATGCATCCAAGAACGGATAGGATGTGTATTGATACAAGAAGGAAAAGTCATAGCCTATGCATCACGACAAGTAAGACCACATGAACTGAATTATCCCACTCGTGATCTGGAATTAGCTGCAGTAGTGCATGCTTTGAAAATTTGGAAGCACCACCTTTACGGAGTTCAATGTGAAATTTTCACGGATTATAAAAGTCTCAAGTATTTATTCGAGTAGAAGGATCTCAACATGAGACAGAAAAGATGGTTAGAATTAGTAAAAGATTACGACTGCGGTATTAATTACCATCCGGCCAAAGCTAACGTCGTAGCTGATGCTCTAAGTCGTAAAAGCTCGTCAAAGATCGCATTTCTACTAACTCAAGAGGCAGACCTTTTAAGAGAGTTCAGTAAGATGAACTTAGAAGTCTTACAGCCTCTCGAAATTGTAGAAGGAGTTCTCGCCACCTTAATGATAAAACCAGACCTGAGAGGTCGAGTTTTAGAAGCACAAAGGCTGGATGAGGAATTGGATAATATACGGCTCAAGGTGAGAAATAACGACGTCACAAACTACAGTGAAGAAGCTGACAACACCATCACCTTTGAAGGAAATTTGTGCATTCCGCACGATGAGAAGCTCAAAGACGAGATCATGAGTAAAACACACGATACACCTTATACCCCTCACCGGGGAGTACAAAGATGTACCAGGATCTGAAAAAAAAAAAATTTTGGGACGGTATGAAACGAGACATAGCCTCTTTCGTGGAGAGATGTTTAACTTGTTAACAAATGAAAGCATTACACCAAAGACCCTATGGGAAACTACAGCCGTTGGAGATCCCAGAGTGGAAGTGGGAACACATAGCGATGGATTTTGTGACTGGATTGCCCAAATTCAAGAGAGATTAGTCAAATGTACTCTGAGATGCATTATCACAAGTATGAAAGAACATAGAACGATGGATTAGTAGGGGTTATCCATTATTCCGATGAACATATATGTTCGGTAAGATGAATGAAACGGAATAAATTAGAAGGAGAGGGACTCCGAGGATATGCAGAAATGGGACTGCATATCCAAAGAGAGCTTAAAATATATAGTCAAAGAATGAAGGACTCAAAGGAGCAGTGACCCCAAGATGATCTCAACGAATGACATTATATGATTAGTGACACAATCATGGTCACCTTATTCGGTAGTATACCTCAACGAAGATTCGATTCAGCTATTGAATTATCGCTAGATTTCTTAGAGAGTTATAACCCGAACGATGCGTGAGTTCAGTTCACGAGTAGTAAGTTTCAGTTTTAGTTTAATAAACGAAATGTAGTTTCAATAGAACGTAGAGAAAAAGGGAGTTTCAATTTCAGTTCCAGTTTCATTTTCTGTTTAGTGGAACGTAGAAAGTTTTGGTTCAGTTCAAGTCCAGTTTTAGCTCAGCTCATTCAATTCAGTTCAATTTAGCTCAGCTCAGTTCTGTTCTGTTCAGTTAATTTCAGTTTATTCAATTCAATTCATGGGTATTGTCACGAAAAATGCAAGTTATTAAATTCCTTTCAGTAATCAATTATATCATTTGGTTGAACTCTATGATCTTAATGCAATTAAGAAGTCATATGAGATCCTTCTAAACTCTATGGTAAAAGAAGTTCTAGTCAAGACAACCATTGAAATATTATCCATGAACCTAAGTATCTTTATGACTGAGAAGTGATTGTGATGGGCCTGATCACCCCATGTGATCAAGAAGATCTCAGTAGTTGTCATTCTGGTCTCCGGACCCTAAAGCTCAGCATTTTTGAAATTCAGTTGGGTTCATTCCTTTCTTTTTAATATTTAATCGGTTGACGTCTATCTCTAAACAGTTTGTCCAACCCTCGCTTAAGTTATCATGAGAGATGATGGACCCACATGATTGATAAATTATCACAATAAATTTCCTTAAACCTTCGGAACTAAGACGTATTAGGTATATGGCTATCTAGATACCATGATTACATTTTGAGGTTTTATATGCTGAGGACATATAGTAAGTGCTAACATTAGGTATGTATATGGTAACGTGGGTTGTCTCCATGTTACCGTATGCCATTTCGAAGAAGGGATAAATTTTAGAATAAGATTTAGAATGAAGTTCCTTATGATGAAAGTGAGGTTACGCTTATGCCGCCACCTCAGAGAACGGCCATCCTTCAGTGGATGTGCAACCCAGTGATGCAGAACTATGAGTCAAAGTTCTGGAAAGAATAGGTCCAGTGGCGTATAAATTAGCATTACCACCGAGCTTTGGAAACGTTCACAACGTTTTTCATGTGTCACAACTTAGAAAATACGTGTTTGACCCAAAACATGTTATTCATCAAGAAGAGATGATTTTAAAACCCGACTTGACCTATGAAGAAAGACCTGAAGCTATATTAGATCGGAAAGTGCAAGAACTTAGAAATAAGTCAATCAAGTTGGTTAAAGTGTTGTGGAAACATCATGGACAAGAAGAAGCTACTTGGGAGCTTGAAGATAAGATGAAAAAGAAATATCCCTAGTTATTTAATTAGAACGTACAAATTTCGGGACGAAATTTTTATTTAGAGGGGAAGAATGTAATGTCCCGCTATTTCTACTAGTAGATATTATGTATTGAAAATCGGAATAAGAAAATTTCGTTATAAAAGTTTAAAATATCGATTAGCTAATCGATATTAGTAGTTATTATTCGTGCATATTAAAATTTCTAGAGAAATGATAGATATTATGTGAGCGTTTGGATAATGAGGTTATTCAAAAAGACGAACTAAATAATTCTTACAGTGCATAATCGATAGTTAGTTCGATAAGATAATTAAAACTTATGCAAAGACAAGACATATGCTTTAGAAATTATGATACCTTAGTTAGATGCTAATTATTTACTAAAGGATGTTAAAACAAAGTAGTAATATATTCAAATACTATAGGGATATATATTACTTGTAATTATTAAAGTGATGATGCATGAAGGGAATCATTGATTTATTGTTTTAGATAATTGAGAAATTAACTCAAGATATTGCAAAGAAAATAAGATTTATTCTTGCAATAGATAAAGGAATAATATTTGAGAAGATAATTACACCTTAATGAAAATAATACTTAGATATTTTATAGAAGTTTGATTATAATATCTTAATTACTAGTAGATTATGAAAGATTCTATATCATCCTATATAAATCAAACAAGATATTAGTATCAATTCCTTACATGAGATAAGAATGTATATATAGATATATATATATATATATATATATATATATATATTAGATTCTTGTAAGAAAGCAATTGGTATCCCACGTTGCTAAAAGAAATTATAAGACAAAAGAGAAGAGGAAGTAATACAAATCCACTCATCATAGCAAATCTGATAGGCATGCAACCCTATAAATATATATACATACGAAAACAGTGCAGAGGCAAGAGAAAAGAATGACACAACTGCCCAATACAGCTTCCTTTCACACTTTAAGTTCAATTCTGGGAAGTGAAACCGTGTACTCCCTATAAAGATATCTATATGAATACTACAAGATAGTATGAAAGCAATAAATGGAAGGAGTGTCTTCTCAAGGGAAGACCACTGCCTACACGTTTCCCACCCTTCATCCATGCACCTACAAGTAAAGAAAGATATTATCATGGGCATAGCTATACCAAAGTCAAGGTTGCAGAGATAGAAATGCTGTAAAGAGAAGTAGAGATAGGTGTGCAGAAGACTAAAGAAATTTTCACTCAAGTACCAACCTTTGTACTTATATGCCTATAGAAGAGAAACAAACCACACTTCTAAATTTTACAATATCAGTTCATTTACACTAGAACATTACGGAGAAGCTTTTATCCACACCAGAAGCCACCCCAAGTCATCCCAACTCAGGATTCTTAAGGAGTATTGAGGTAAAATCTCAATTTTAGTCTTAACATTTCCATTATAGAAGTTTGAATCTTCTTAGAACTCAAGTATGAAACAAGAACAACACATTAGACTTAGTATATGAAATTAAAAGCTGTTAAATGTTTTAAGTTCAGGGTTGGCAACTTAGAACATAGAAGACTGAAAATCTGATTAGATGATGTCCAGTAGTATTCCTACAGAATGTATGATGATTCAACTACATTCGAGGCTGGCTGCAGATTCAGATGACCTGCCTAGTTTGTTGACTCCTACCGTTACCTTAGAATGGAATGTTCCAGAAGGTTGCTCTCCCAATAGAAATGGCAACGAGTATGTCTGCAGATCAGAAGGTATAATACTAAACGAGAAAGAATTCAGATCCTATTGAAGGAAGCTATTCAGGTAGGCTTTCTTATACTAAAAGAAAATATGCATGTTTATCCGCATTTATGTTATTTCTGTTCAAATAGCTTTTGAATTGAAATTGTTATTTCAAGTATTGTCTTGCCATAAATGTTTTATGTTTTGTATGATACATATCTGCTATGATTATGAAATCGAATTCGGGTTCCAGTGGGTAAGCATCCCCACTCGAACTAGTGTACACAAGGACCGTGAGTCATCTTAGCGGGTTGGCCGGTCAAGGTGTCCGTGGAAGGTGGCCACCTTCCCGGGACACGGAAATTACAGATATGGTTGATTACTAAAGAACTTAGACTGGCCAGTCAAACTTTTAGATCCCACAAAAGAATTTAGTGAACATAGGTTTCTTTCTGACAAAATCCCTATGTTTCACTGTGATATGGCAATGACAATTATATATATGTATGAATGCGATTTCGGCATGTGCCTACTGAGTACTTTTGTACTCAGCCCTGCATGTATTTATAAATGTGCAGGTTGAGCTGTGATGTCAAGGAGGAGTGCTCAGCGATGGTTTTGTCGAACTCAATTAGCGTTAACTCTTGGGGGTTTACATGTCTTCATACATGTAGACTTAGAAAATGATCCAGTTTCCGCTGTAAACACTCTTTTCAGTATTTAGTATTTCTAGACGTTTTGTTTCGTGCACGAAACATTATTCATTGAAGTACTTATCATGTATTCACCTTCGAGCTATTACCTATTATTTTTATTCATTTCTATATTCTATTCCCGGGTCATAATTATAGCCATCGTTACTACAGTTAGTGAAGGTGGGTCGTGACAATAAATGAAGGAATATTAATAATAATTGGGAAAAACGTAGTAGAAAAAGGAAAATGAAAAGAATTATTGTGGTTCAAAATGAATGGAAAGAAAGTATTAGCTGATGCAGTGTGCCGGAGAGATTGGGCAATATATACGAACTCCTTCAATATGTACACTAGACTAGACTATTCATATAAGTTATGTATTAATGAAAGATTTGAATATATTAATTAATACGTACCTCTATCATAAATAATGTCAATTCTTTTTAATTAAATATGCACAGTGGCTGCCCTAAACTCTAAACTATAAAAATAGGAGTGTGCATAATTCCCAAAATTAATGCCTCTATCAAAGTAAAAAATGTGTAAAATATTATGCATAATTCACGAAATCGTGGAGTGTGCCAAAACCAATGATACATATGGATGGAAAGCACTACGATGTCAGTTTAATCCGAAATCGAGAAGTGAGTTCCAATCAAAATTGAAGTTAGTTAAGATTGAAAACTTAATATTTGTTGAATATTATATTCTTAATTTTATGTAAAAGTTGTAATCAAGTGTTTAATAAAAATCATTATTACACATTTTTGTTATTATATGATTATTTTTCTCAATTTGGATTTAATCACTTGCGGTTCTAAAAATGTTATCCGGGAGGGATCGACTTATAATATTATTAAAAATTCATTAAATATATTTAAATTTAAATTATAATCTAAATCATGTGAATATAAAAATATTAACCTATAATAACATATAAATTAAATATTGTATATAGTTATAAAAGTTACTCCTATTATATAAGTTAACTCTGATTAATTGTATTTTGTTTTTATAATCCATAAAAATTAAGTATCATACAAAAAATAAAGAAACTTAATTAAGCAAAAATCAAATGTTTAAATTGTAAATCCCTCGTTCTCAATTAGCTTGAGTCGTATTCCTTTTCGGGTCGTCCCAACTAGCTTGAGTCATTTCCTTTTTAGGAAACCTTTATTACACACACAAATTTAATTAATATATATTCTTATCATCACTTTATACTTTAAATATGCACTCAACATACACTTCTTAACTCCTTAATTCTCATGCCGAAAAGAAGTGCCTCAAGCTAGTTGGGACGGAGGGAGTAGTTCACAAGTTTAAATAGAAGATGATGTTTTGCTAAGTTTATTCTAAAAAGCTTACAAGTTCTTGCAAGAGTTTAGAAGATGTTATACCCTAATAGATTATAAGTTGTCAAGATGTTTGGATAAATAAACTTATAAGTTATTTTAAAAAGCTTAAAAAATAATAAAGTGTTTGACCTTTTTAGCTTTTTATGTGTGATTTTGTTGGCGTAAATATGATAATAACAAAATATTGTAGGGTTATTTATTTAATTTTGTTGTAGCTTATAAGTTGATGGAGAAATAAGTTGGATCGAACTACTTATTTTTTGAACAGCTGGTAAGCACTAAGAGCTTATTTTTACAACTTATAAGCTCTTAAAAAGCTTAATTTGACAAACACAAGGCGCACCTATAAACTCAGTCAAACACCTCATAAATCATGTTTTGCATATAATGTTAAATTCTCAATTTTAAGAAAATATAATCATATTTATAATAACCATTATTTTTCAGAAATAATATAGTAACTTGTATGTTTATATAATATTAAGTGGCATTGCCAAATCAGTCACGTACATGTTAAGTTGTATCCGCCGCAGGCGGTAGAACGATTTTATAAAATACTCTCTCTGTCAACCAAAATAATTTACATTCTACTATATTTAGATGTCTACAAAAACGATTAACATTTGAAAATTTCCACTTAGAGTAAATGGTCTCACCACGATCAATACATACCATTCAAGTTAGATCAAAACTCACTCACTGAACAATCGAATTTAAAATAATATATTAAGTAATATCAAAACTCAACTAATTATACATTTAATTTGATTGTTGTCGCAAAATATTATTAAAAATTATGTTGAGTAAAATTGTATACTTATTTAGTGGAAAGAGAGTGTACTATAGGATATCCATACATGTCGCGGTTGAGATTAAGTGTCTTAATTATTTGTTAAACATTTTACGTTTCATTACCAAATTAAAAGGCTTAAGCCTTAAGTTATGTACTAACCATTTTCATATACTAAAGTACTAAACCCCAAAAATAGCCAATAATATAGAAATAGTAAATATGATCGGAGTAAATCTTTTATCCAAAAATACTCCTTTAACTAGTGCTGTGAACTACCACCTCCACTGTCCTTAATCTTATTTATATAATTTAATCTAAAATATGATTAGCATTTTAATTTTTCATTTATCTTAGTCATGTTAATTATATAAATTAGCCAAAAAAATTGTAAAAGACAAATAATAGCCACAAACATAAAACTATTTAAATTCTAGCTATTTTGAATTGAATTACCATAAATACTCTTATACTTAAAATTTAATTTTATGAAAGGTACGAATGATACGAAATGTATGAATACTATTCATTCGTATAATTCATACACACGTACGATTTAATAAAATTAAGCATCACGTATCAATGATACGATTCGATATAATTCATACTATTCATATTCAGAAATGTAAAATATAATTATAAGGGTATTTTATTAGTGTTAATTTTACAAACTAGCCAAAAAAAATTGTAAAAGACAAATAATAGTCACGAACATAAAACTATTTAAATTCTAGCCATTTTGAATGTGAATTACTATAAATACCCTTCTACTTAAATTTAATTGTATGAATGATACGAATGATATGAAAGGTATACATAAATAATATTCATTCATACGATTCATACGTACGTACACTTTAATAATATTAAGTGCATGTATGAATGGTACGATTCAACACAATTCATGATATTATTCATACTCAGATATGTAAAATATAATTATAAGGGTATTTTAGTACAAATTTTTTGTAAATGATTAGAATTTATATATTTTATTATGTTGGTGGCTATTATTTGTCTTTCACAATCTTTTTTGGCTATTTTATATAATCACTCTTTTTAGTACTAAAAATTTATAAATAACTATAATTTAAATATTATTATGTTGGTGAATATTATTTGTCTTTTATAATTTTTTTTTTGGCTATCGTCTAATTTTTAAGTTTGTTATTTTTAAATGACTATTATACCCTCTTACCTATGGCTATGGTATCCATAAATAGAGGATAAAAAATGAGTGAAACAGAAAACCAAAACATTAAGTCAAAGAGAAAATGGAGGTCATCTTAATCGCAAATCACATTATCCGGCCATCGTCTCCAACTCCACACATATTGAAAACCCACAAACTATCATCTATAGACCAAATTCTGCCTTCAATTTACACTCCTCTTATCTTCTTGTACAAAAGTGATGAATCCATTCAGCACGACGAAATCTTGCAACGCCTGAAACAATCTTTGTCGGAGATCTTAACCATCTTCTACCCCTTAGCAGGTACGATCAAAGAAAACATGCTTGTGGATTGCGACGACACAGGCGTGGAGATGGTGGAAGCTCGAGTTAGTGCTCGCTTGGAACAACTGATAGAAAACCCTAAAATGGAGGATCTGGAAAAATTAATCCCTCGAGACATTTGGTCACACCAGGACAGCAAAATTCTCTCTGTTAAAGCAAGCTTGTTCGAATGCGGAGGAATGACAGTGGGCGTGTGTCTGTCGCATAAAGTGGTGGACGGCACATCTTTTGTGATGTTCATGAATGCATGGGCGGCCACTTGTCGCGGTGAGGAAGATTCTAGAATCACCCGTCCCAACTTCGATCTGTCATTCCACTTTCCTCCCAAAGACCCGCCTCCCACCTCCAGAGTCTTCATGAAACAAGACATAACCACGAAAAGGTTGGTTTTCGGCATTGAGAAAATCGAGAAGCTAAGGAAAGAAGCATCATCATCATCTAGAAACAGCAGCAGTAGCAGAGTGGAAGCTGTTTCGGCCTTTATCTGGGGAAGCTTCATGGAGGCTGCGAATGGCAAGTCGCAATCGGTGTGTGCATCTCATGCAGTGAACTTGAGGCCAAGAACAGTCCCTCCCTTACCGGATTACGCCTTCGGGAACTGCATTACTGCTACTTTTGCGCTGTTCTCATTGGAGGAAGATTATGATGGAGGGAATGCAGCTGTGCTTGTATCCAAATTGAGAGACTCTATAAGAGCAGTGGATCATCATTACATCAACAACGTTATCAAGCATCTCGCACCACCACTTCAACATCATGCTGATTATGTACCTTGTTGGTTTACGAGTTGGTTTAAGTTTCCGGTGTACGATGTGGATTTCGGTTGGGGGAAACCGGTGTGGGTATGCTCTCCGACCAGACCCATACCTAATCTCGTACTACTCATGTCCACTCCATCTAGAGATGGTATCGAAGCATGGATCAACATTCCTGACGATCATTTTTTCGACATACTCATAACCAATTTCAATAACCTCCTCAATTAGTTGATAGATAGATATGAGTGTTTTATTGAATTTATGAGTGTTATATATTGTAAGATATACTCCCTCTATCCTAGTATTATTGGGCCCATTTGACTAAATTTATGAATGTTTTATTGAATTTTGGGGCCAAGAATAATGAGACAAAGAGTAGTTAATATTTTATCGTAGCTTATATTAAATAAATTAATAAATAATAAAATAAGGCTCCATTTGATAGGGTAGTTAGGATATGAGTGGATAGGATAAAAATAGTAGGGTGTGTTAGGAAATGAGAGGTTGATTTTAATATGGAGATTTGTTTGGTAGACAAGATAAGATTTGAGATAAAATTTATAAGTTGTTTGGTAGGATGGTTTAAAACTTGGATAAAGTGGTGCTATTACAAATCTACCCTTTAACTTTTTTAAAATTACGAAAATGTAGTAACATATTAAAGTATGATTTTAACACATTATTCTCACTTATATTCTTCTATATTTTTATAAAATAATATATAAAATTATTTTAATTTTTTTCTTTCAAATTTTATTATAACCGACTCAATTTTATTTTCTTTTAAAGTTATATTATATTTTGTCTTTTATTATAAATAATTCTATTATCAAACCATTAAGTTATAAACTCTATTATCAAACATATATTAATAACGAAAATGTTCACCCGCCCGCGGCGGGCGGGGTTAATGCGCCCACGAATGATGTGGCATGCCATGTAGATATATATTAAATTCTTAATATTTTTTTATTAATTATCACTTTCCGACTAGGGTTCATTGGTTAGGGTATAGTTTAATACTATTCAATAAAAAATAATATTAAAAAATAAATTTAACAAAGAAATGAAAATATAGTAACTCACATGTTGATGTGGCAATGACGTGGCATTGCCACATCAGTCGCGGGCACATTAAGATGTGCCCGCCGCGGGCGGTGGAGCATTACTCATATTAATAAATATCTTCCAAGAAATATGCATTAGCATTTACTATTCGAAGTTGGTCACCTATTAATCTGTATGTATATTAACATACATATATTCAAATATTTATACATAAAAATGAGAGATCAAATTTTACTCATCATTAATTTTACATGTTAATATTTGAATGTCTAAACATTCATATACCCAAATATCTAACCGCTAGGTCCAAAATAAATCGATATTATTCAATCGAATTGCTTCCAAAAAATACATTTAAAAATATTACCATTTCATATATTTCCAGAAGAGAATATAATATGATTGAGAAAGAAAACAATACTAAGAAGCAACATTAGCTTTTTTATTAAATAATTTTCACTCTCATGGCGACGTTGCGTGAGTTCATCTTGTTTCGATGTTCCTCTTGGACGACGTCGGCCATCAGATTGACTGTCCAACCCAAGAGAGCAACTTTGGTCGGTGGCAGAAGCCTCACTAGTTCATCACATGACTCTTCTGATTGGCATTGCATTACTTGCTCGGACGAAAGAGAATCAAAATACGACGGGCCTGCATCAAGAGAGGAGCTCTCGGAACCAGGCCTGCATAGCTTTCACGAAACAGATGGGAACCATCATGCTGCTCTGATATGAGCATATGTAAATATACATGTCACTCATAGCTAGTCAACATTGATTTTGAATAGCAAATCTGTTCTCATATCAGCTTACAAAACAAAATAGATCAACATGTCACCACTGAATTTAATGCAAATGTATACATGTCAAGAAAATCACATTCATCATCCAAGTGAACTAACTCCAAATTTAAAAGAAAAGAAGTGAACTTAAAATGAGATTTTCTTACATGGTTCATCAAGACAAGGCAAGTATGTGATGTTGGATGCTATTTGCCTCATTATTGCCTGAATTTCCCTCATTATTTCCCTATCACTCTTCTCCCTTGGAACACTGCATCCATCAACATGTCTAGGAAGGAGTCCTATAACTGACCTTCTATCCGTCTCCGTCCCCTAAAACATCCTGCCATTCCTCCCAATCACCTCCTCACTAGAATAACCAACCATTTTCAAGAATCCATTTGAAGCAAACACAATAGGGTGCCCAGAACTGAAGAGAGAAACAAGAGTATAATTACAAGTTGATTATTGTGAGAGGAAATATCTGGGAGCTGTCTACCTAATGAATGAACTAAACGAGTTCAGAAATACACATCAATCACTTAAGTTTCTTGTATTTAAATTGGTAATCAAGAATCTTGAATTCTAATGTCTCTCATAAAAAGAGGGAGAGATACTTCGTAGCTATGGAGAGTCACAAAATGGGCCAAGATTTTTAGCTCTCAACAATCTAATCACACCATAATTATAGGACTCCTTCCATTATGAATTAGATGACAATAAAAAATGGTTCCTTTATCATAGAACAATTCTCCTTCAACCCTAGCCAAATTATATTTCAGATTTCAAAAATATAGGAGGAAGAATATCCACTTACCTTCTTCGAATTTGTACGGAATATATAATAGACGCCCTATCCGATTATGTTAGGTTCTTCCAATTCGCCTAACACCCACTTCAATTTCCTTTTTCCAATTAGAAAAAAAATGTTTTACAGATTTCTTCAAAGAGGACACCCAAATTCGAAAATCATAAACTCAAAAATCATCAATGGAGTCTGAATATTACATGAAAACAGAAGATATCTCCTTACTTAGAGTGAAGCCGCGTCGCAATCCTTGAAATTTCTTGGTCAGGAGCAGATTCTCAAAACCACCGAATGATTCGCGATGTGTGGTCAGGAGCAGATTCGCGATGTGTGCTGAAAGATGGAGAAAAGAACGATTTTTTATCCTACAAAATAATAAGTCACCTTCGATCTTCTTCTTCTTCTCTGTAAAACCTTTGCTTCAAGTATTTTTCGCACACACAGGTCGCCTTCGTCGAGCTCGCTTCAGGAAGGAGACGGGTTTTTGAGTTCTGAATCTGAAAATTAGAAATGAAGCTAAAAAAATGGGAAGGGTAAATTTGGAATTATCTTACACCCCTTCTTTTGCTGTTGTGTTAGGTTGGATTTAATATCACCCCTCCCGTCGGTTTATTATCCGTCTAAAACTGGGGGGAAAATTCGGGCTTGGATTATTGCCACGGGCCGATGGGAATGACACAAATGCTACCAAATGATGGATAAGGGTGGATTAAGTTTGTCTATCGGTCTATAACCAGGGTACCAAATGAACCCTAAAAGAATGTTGAATAATTTTTAAATAAGATAGTAAACGACAAATAATAGCCATCGACGTAACCCTATATAAATTATAATCATTTCTCTATTTTTTTTTTATACAAATACCATTCCATATCACTCTTATTTACAATCATTCAATTTCATGTCCTCATTCTCCCCTCCTATTTAGTGATGGTAATGAGTCGAGCTGGACTGAATTTTATAATCCGTCGTTAACGCCAGAATTGTATATTTGTCGTTATTTAAAGATGGAATTTTAATTCGTCGTTGATTCTGTCGTTAATTTTGCATTTTTTGTAGTGTACCCAGGCCCAACCTGCGATTTTACTGATAGGCCCAAATTCGATCCATGATTTGATTAATTCAAGCCCAAGCCCAAGCCCAAGCCCAGACCCATGTAGGTCGTACGGGTTTGGACCGTCCCCCAAATTTTAACTTTTTTTATTTTAAATTTTAATATATTTAAAAAATATATAATTAATTTATTTAAAAGCATATATATTTATATATATTTTAACATTCATTATATTTTTAGCGTGTATGAATCATATGAACTCTATTTTATAATACATTTGTACACCATGTATTTAAATAAAAGAATATTTGTGACAATTCATACAAAAATAACTAAAATTTAAATAATATTATATTTATAACTATTTTTTTTTTACTATTCTTTATAATTAACTCATTTTTAAACGGGAGACATTGGATATCATCCATTGCATTTTGAGTTAGATGTGGGGAATGCACATGTAACTGGAATCCATGCATGTTCAAAAATAAATTAAAGTTAATATTAGGTGTTGTTTTCTCTTCCAACTAACAACAAGATATTAGCATGTTGTTTTGATAAGTTAACACAAATTATCATTTACTTATGCTTGAAAACAAAATTGAAAAGGAAAAAGTAAAAGAACTTTAAATTCAAATAATTGTTACTTGAACTCGTCATGCCACAACTTCTTCAAATGGTTAGGTACAAGTTTCCAAGTGTAACCGGTAGGATTGTGATACAATTGAAACGATTCAGTTATGCTTCGAAAAATCATGTTAGATGACATCAACACCCTAAAAGATGTAAAAATATAATTATTCATTCATGCATATAGACATATATAGATAATATGAACAATAATATATTAAATTAGCATACCCTCCATGTATGATGATGTTCGTACGACCATCTGGGGTTGTCGTAACTTCGAGGTCATAGCCACCAACTCTCGATCTACTTCCTGCCAAAGTATTGGATGTGGAAGAGTTTGGAATGTCATGTCCAGATTCTGGTACAAATGATGCATATTCTACCGGTACTCTTGATGATCTAGGATTTGACTATGATATTGACGCATCTGTACCCCTACCAACCGGATACGATCGAGCTCGTCCTCGAGAACATGATGAAGATTCCATCTGACAATAAGGACAAACAAAATTAAGTAGATATAAATTTCATAAATGAATATTAATAATCCATAAATTAATAAAAATTTTCTAAATAAAAATAAATAACTAACTCAAACAATCATCATGAACATCATCATCATCATCGTTTTCTTCTTCTTCTTCTTCTTCTTCTTCTTCTCCTCCTTCTACAATGTCAATTGTCTCTCCGTCTGGATGTGTTAGTATTGTGTAATCAAACAAAGTTGTAGAATTAGTTGGCACCGAATCACCGTCTTGAAATGGTGGAGGCACAATTGACATTGTTGTTGCAGATGGTAAAGATACAATAGCTCAAGCATTTATTTTGCATACTTCTAACCAATCTTTCCTAGCTCGATTTATACTTGGATACGAACAGAAGAAAACTTGTGAAGCTTGGGATGCTAGAATAAATGGGTCGTAACTGGGATACATACGTTTTTTGGTTTATGGAAACCACTTTGACATCTGGATGTATTTCAGTACCCGCTTTGGATGTGTCAAACCATTCACACTTCTTTATTTTCACCATAAATTGAACCTTTTACACATACTCCACTGCTCATTGTTTCTCGTTGAGTCTGATGTCCAAGAGTATGAAATTTATACCCATTCACAAAATAACCTATATGTACTAATTTGCATAGAAGGTCCTCTTGCAAGATTTCGAACAAACTGATTCTCCACATTATTAGAAGAATTTGTGGCCTATAAAAATTAAAAATGTTATAGATATAATTTATAAAAATTAGAAATATCACAATTACTTGTATTTAGAAACTTACATAGGTTGAGAACCAGCATGAAACTCTTTGTCTACCTTATCTCCAATCTCAACTTTTGTTAAATTTGAATTGTTTGATTCCAATTCATCAACAAACAAACTTTATACACATAAGATATCGATTGTTATGATTTATTAAAGACATAATTAGATATATAATATTCAAAATATTAAGTTACTTACGGCATGTATATATCCAATACTTCAGCACAATTGTTAAGGATGTATCGACGAACAACTTCGTACTCTTTCGAGTCCAAGTATGGTTTTGACATCTTTCCAAATGCTCTCCCAATTTTTTTAAATATTTGGAAAATTATGCATGTGACCACTACTTTAAAAGATGTATGCATGAGGACAATTCATTATTGCAGCTCTGAGACCACTTTTTTGGTATAATAAATTAATAATACCTCTAAACTTGACATCTTTGATTGCCTTTCCGTGGACAAATTTAACAATGTTTCCAAATCTCAGAGCTTAACTTATGACCTGCCTTACAAAGGTCCACAGATATTTAATTACAACTAATGCTATCAAAGTACACATTTTCATTTCATATATAATATATGTTGAAATTGTTGAACTCAACTACTTAACAATTGAGAAAAGAGATTACTTCCAGAATGGTTAAGAGATAGAGACGTAGCCAAATTGAATACTTGAAATAGTAAAAGTAGCGACTGTATATATCTATAAATAGGCTTAATTGTTGTTCATTTTTTGAGTATCAAAGAGAGAGTGAAAACAGAGTCTTGTGAGAGTAGAAATCAGAGCTGAAGCTATGTCTTTGTGAGAAAGAAGTTATTTTGTGCTCTGTACTTCTCAAGTCTTCTCAAGTCTTTGTGCAATAAATGATTACCTTTTATCCTCCATATTTGAGAGTTTAAATATTGTGTTGAAACACCCAACAATATATACAAAATGTTGAAAAGTCGACTAGTCACATCTAGAATTTTATATGCATGGTATATATAATGCTGTCATATATCTTATGCAGACCACAGATGCGTGAGGTTGCCATAGCATTAGTTCGAATTAGAATGTCAGCAATCGAATGAGAAGCATTACTAGGTGGGAGCAGCCAAATTTTCAGTGGTGTTTTCAATGGAAGATGTGCACATGACTCATATTTCGTCTCACTATTTCTTGTAGTGTAACATGTTTTGTCATACTCCAAGTTTTCGGATTTTTGGATTTTCAGTAAGGTTAGTTTCGAAAAGAGTACACATTTTCTATATATGATAGAGGCATTAATTTACTCTAGCCTTTGGGGAATTATGCATACTCCTATTTTACTAGTTTAGAATTTAGTGTAGCCACTGTGCACATTTATTAAAAAGAGTTGACATTGTTTATGATAGAGCCATAGAGGTACTACTTATTAATATTTTCTCTTTACTTAATTTATTAGATATTTATTAAAATAATGTCATTCTTCAAAGGACCTAAACTTTTAATTAATTTCTTAATACAAGCATACATATATATTAGTGTGATCAGCTAAAAAGTTATTTATCTGTTAATACTTTAATATCATTCTTCAAAGGACCTATGTTCTATGAAAAAAATATAGTATGATCAATGTGACTATTGTAATTAAAGTTTAAGCTTTTAATTAAGCATATTAAATTACAATTGCAACACATTAATTTAATTGTGTTTATTAAGTGGAGAGTTCCACTTATTAAAGAAAGAAGAAGAATTAAAAAACAATTTTATATGGGAGTATAAAAATAAATAGGGATATTCATTATAACTCTTGCTTCATATATATGAAAAAACAAAAGTAGCAGAAAAGATTCAAAGATTAAAATTGACCCAAGCATGAGAAGATGGGAAAGCCCTAGGGGCTTTAATGTGAAGTGGGTGATCAGCCACGTATATAGTTGCGATCCCCAGATATCTTATTTAAGGTCAATCAAATTATTAACATTCAACACCGACTTAAATGCAACAAATCCACAAATAAGGGGAAGGCCAGCCAAAGAAAAATCAATTAAGGAGGAGCTTATCGTAATTGGCTTGGAAGATTTGTAAGAAATGGTGACCAGGAAAGTTAACCCAGGCCTCGATACCATCCTTAGATGGACTATCCATCATAATTATCAAACTAGGGTTTGTACTGCTCGTTGTGCAAACCCAAACTGGCTTTCCCCAACCAAAATCCACGTCGTAAACTGGAAACCTCCAACTCGTACACAGGCAGAATTTGGAGTTATTATATAAATTGCCGATTCGATCTAGCTCTTTCAAGTATTTATCACCATCCTTGTGAACCTCATTGATGTAGTCGTTATCTATTGCTCTTATAGCGGCCCTAGATTTGGATTCGAGCACGCCTAGTTTTGCAGCATCATCTTCCTCCGACGAGACGAGCGCAATAGCAGCGGTGGCGCAGTTCCCAAAGGCGTGAGCGGGCATTGGGGGTAGCATTCTCGGCCTCAAGTTCACGGCATAGGATGCAGCGTATATCAAAGTCTCTCCCGGTGCTGAATTGCCTTTACTAGCCTCGATGAAACTTCGCCACATGAAACTCGAAAGGGCTTCCACTTTCGTCACCGATGTTTCTAGACCTTTCCGCAGCTTGTCTAATTTCCCAGCCTCGAAAACAAACCTTTTCGTGTAGGCGGCTTTCTCTTTTGTCAGGTGTTGAAAACCCAAGTCGGAGACGTTTGTCGCCGGTGGGAAATGGGTGGCCATATCGAATGTGGGATGGGTGGATTTAGAAGCTTCTCCGCCGCGGCAAGTGGCCGCCCATGCATTCATGAACGTCGCGAAAGATGCTCCATCAGCTATCTTATGCGACAAATGGACGCCGACGGAAACTCCTCCGCAGTCGAAGAAACTTACTTTCACTGATAAAAGGACGTTGTCGTCGTGGGATAAACGATCTGCAGGGACTAATCTTTTTAGTTCCTCATGTTCAGGGTTTTGTATGAATTCTGTTAGGTGAGCGTGGATTCGGGCTTCCACCATCTCCACGCCGGTGTCATCGCAATCAACGAATGAATTGTGTCTGATTGATCCTGCTATGAGATAAAATATGGTTAATACCTCCGATAAAGATTGTTTCAGACGTCGCCAGATTTCTTCCTGCTCAATGGATTCATCATTTTGGTACAAGAAAATAAGAGGAATATACTGTGAAGGCATATTTTGGTCGAGAGATGATAGTTTGTGGGTTCTGAGTGGGTGAGGAGTTGGAGTTGATGGCCTTATAATATGCTTTGCTATTATCGAATCCATCTTTTGTGGGTGCTTTTAGCTAATGTGATATTGATATATGATGATTCTGTTTCTTTTTTTCATTTTGTATTCTATTTATACATATTATTTTATTCTATTGGCGTACATTTCATATTATTTTTATTCAAAATATTCAAGTTTAACCTATAAGTTTGAGATTATAGTATTAAGTTACCCACCTGCACCTGCAGAATTAATTAAGATATATGAAAAAAAAAAAGCTAGTACTTAGTACCACTATTCATCTCAACCAAATAAATTATATAATTATTTTTAACATTTAAGTCACGTTTGATTGGTTTTTAGTATTCATAAATTAAAAATAAAGTAAATAATTTTTTTATAAATTTTATTTTTTCATATAATTGATAATTATGATTCAATATATTATAATATTTTTTATTTTTAAAATATACTGATCAAAATGATAAATATACAATAGTAAAATATTGAATTTCATCTCATATGATAAATTTGGTTGTGAAACTATTGACAAAATAATAAAATACTAAATCCATTCGAATGCATGGATTAATTAAAATTTAATTTAATTTGGTAATTCGAGACTCAGGTTAAGCTCCGTCTCGGAACCTTGTGGGGTTAGGAGTAAAGCATTCCGAGATTGGCCGGATATCGCATCACCGAAAGAAGAAGGGATAGTCTACCTCTCAGCCACTTGGCTAGTATATAACTAGAATATAATTGTTATAGGGTGGCGAATTTGGCCATTTGTCACCACACTTGGCTAGTATATAACTAGAATATAATTATTATATATAGGGTGGCGGGTTAATCAGGCTTATTATATGAATTAATATTTAAAATTAATAAAAAATAGTGAAACACAGATCATAATTATAAATTCAACAGTATATCAATTTAAATTATTTTACCACAAATCACATCATTTATACCTAAACAAGATTGCAGATAAACACATGCATATATTAGAATGGTATCCACCTACATATATTGAAGAAGATTGTTTTTGATTCATGGAGAGATAAATATAAAATTTATTTTGTTTAATATATCTCGAAATTGTTATTCAACTTAATCCATCATCCATTTTAAGAAAGTAATTTAACATAATATGTGTAGTGTATTGAGTGTTGGTCCCGATCAAAACGTTTTTCAGTGAGTAGGGTTAGTAGAGAGTAATTTCAGATAGCAATATTTCAGTATACACTTAGTGTTTGATTGATAGACTAATATCTTAAGTATTGCAATGCGAAAGTGGTGGTTTTAAGGCTTACTCGTTTATCAGAAATCTTAATGTTGATATTCAACTTTACAGTTAATTAGTATTCAGTTTATGCAATATATCATTAGAGAGATAAGGAATACTAAAAGTAAATAGCAAAGACACAAGTGTTTGGTTTGCGTGGTTCGGAGATAAAAACTCCTACGTCCATGGTTTTCGATACGAGTCGAGGGTTTCCAACTAAATGGAGTGTCTTACAGTAATCAACCTTGAAGGTTTGATATACAGTTGAATCTAATCACTTCCAACAACTAAAACTAAGCTAGACTAGAACTATTCTTCGGTTACAATTGTATCGTTAAGAACACACTAAAGAATTACAGTATATGCTTAAGTATTCTAAGATCTGAAAGCTTGAGAGCGATAGATAGCTTGAATGCGTAAGAAAGCTTGGTAACTGGTGTCTTGAAACGTTTGAAGTAGCTGGCTATTTATAGGACACTCTCAAGAATATATCCGTTCTAAGAGAGAGCTTCGTCCGTAGCATTTGAATTTCTTCCCGTTGCAGTCGTCGTCCTTTTTACCATTTTTTGTGTCTACAACAAGATTTGGTTCACCTACTGAGATCTTTTCCAGAAATGGAAATACCTATAGAATGTAGTTGACCCACTTAGTAGCTAGGTTCCAATTGCTTAAACTTCAGTGCAGATCTTCAGTAGACGGTAACTTCACACTTCATTGTTTCTTGAGACTTCAATACTTCAGGACACAACTTCAGGAGGTTGTCCTTCAGTGTTGGTTTCTTACTGAGTTAATAAAATTTTAGGACTGGTCTTGATACTTCAGTCTTGAGTTCTTCAGGATTGTTGTACCTGTAAACTGAACTCCTTAACATATGAGATCTAAAATAAAACTAAGACCAAATTTCAGTTTTGGACTTAATGCATCTTTCAGAGGAGGTTTTGGAATATTAATCAAAACCTTTATAAATATTTCCCAACAATTTCCCCATTTTTGATTATGCCAAAACCTAACTTGAAAATATATATCTAAGATAAAGAATTCCCCCTAAATTGGAGAACACCTAATCCATAAGATAAGATGGGTTAGTAAACAGTTAATGACAAACCAAAAAAAATAATAATAATCAGAGCCTGGACAACTAGAATATTGTCTTCAGGTTGAGATCAATAATATGGACAAAAATATTTCATTCATTTATTCAAGATTCAGTACGAGATGAACTTCACATAGGTAGAATGAAATACAATGAAATCAGTGAAGTAGACTAAGAAATGGATTTCATTTTTTCATCTCTGTTCTTCTTGATCATTTCCTTCTGGACTTCAGGCAACTCAGCGTTAAACATGCGAAAAGTAGCATTTCTGATTGTCCCATAAGGTCCATATAAGTTTAGCGCATGACCCATAACCTGAGCTGCTATGATAGCTTCAGATTCAATAGGTCTCTTGTCCAAAAACGTACTGCCTAGTAGAACATGCCTTTCCCATGACTTTGTTGGTGGTGCAGTGATCTCGACATTGGACTTGGCAGCATCTTCTCTGATGAGCTTAATAACTTCAGTATCTGGGTAGTTATCCAGAAAGTTAAGAAATAATTGATCTTTGTCAGTCTCTCCTGAGGCTCCATACATGGTCCAGTGATCATGCATCTTGATGAAATCATCCTTGATCTCTTCCCATTCATCATTCAGGTTTGAGCGTACCCAAATATCAATTTGTGCTCGAGTGGGTGGATCAGTGTGAGTTGTCCTTGTTTTCTTTCCTTGAAGCCTGATGGAATACAAATTTGCAGCTTTAACAATGTCTTCCTTCCTGTGCTTTAGTAACTTGGCATCAGTAACTTGGCATCATGTTTATCCTTGAGCTTCTTGAAAGTTTCCTGAGCTTCTGGAGGTATAACAATTGTGATCTGAGGTGCAGCAGCTTCAAGGCTCATTTCTCCATCATATAGATCTTCTTCATTCAGCTCTTCTTCTTCAGTAATCGATGGCAAATCATCTTTTTCTTTTGGCATGGAAGAAGGCTTCTCAGAGCTGGAAGCATCAGAAAGTAGTTTCAGCAGTAGATGAATCCACTAACTTTGGATTCTCAGTAAGGACTTCAGTGAAGCTAGGAGTTGGAACACTTGGTTTATTAAGAATGAGCTTCAGTGAACACAGTCGCAGACTCAACGGCATCAACATTTGTACCCGTATCATCCCTGGACCTCTTCGATGGTTTAGAGGACTTGTCAGATTTTGGTGTTGGAGGAGGTGGTTCAGTAACAACATCAGCAGCTGGCTCAGCAACATTCAAATTTGAAGGCATGAAACCTGAGTCTCCATCCTTGTCATTCTTGTCATCATTAGCCTTGTCTTCAATATCAGATAGTTCAAGTGCATGTTCTTCTTCTTCTTTTTCTTCTTCTTCATTCTCTTCTTCTTCAACAATCAATTCATCTTCTTCTTTTTCTTCTTCTTCATTCTCTTCTTCTTCAACAATCAATTCATCATCTTCATCATCACCAGTGTTTTCACGTCTATCTTCCCCCTTTTTGGCATCATTAAGTACCAAATAGCCATGAAGAGAGTGGTCAGCAGACCAATACATAGGAGGGATAAAAGGGAGTTTAACTCCAAGATCAATAGACTAAGATATTTGATTGCAGAAGCCTTTTACATGTGCAATCCGTTGGCGGCAGTGTGTTATCATCAAGTCAGCCATGTTTTGATGATCAGTGGTAGCAAGGGTGAGTCCTGAAACATTTTCAGCTCGATCAGAAGAAAGAATGACATTGATGCGTGTCGTATCTGCTGTAATATGAGCGTGATCAGCGGCACTCTGGGTAGCATCAGCAGATTTCTGGGTTGTTGTAATCTTCTTCTTCATGTGATCGATGGAGCGAGACTGAGTTTTAGATGTAGACTGAAGAGTTGTAACATCGGTCTTGAGGGAAGAAATTTCAGTCTTGATGGCGGCAACATCAATAGAGACTAAAGTGAGGTTTGAGCAAAGGGAAGCAGCCTTGGCACGGTTTCTGTTAGAAGCAATGATGATGTCCTTGATTTTCTGAGCAGGGGGAACCTTGTAAGTAGTGAGATGAGTAGGAAATGTAGTATTCATCTCCTTCTTCACAAAATTCTGAAGGTCAGCATATTGAGCCTGAATGGCCTTCTCAATCTTCTCATCAATATCAGTATTCGAATTTTGAGAAATAGTTGTTGTAGTGAGAGAAGTCTGAAGAGCCTTGTTCAGTGTTGATAGATTCTTGAACAGTAGAAATCTTTTTCTCAAGCTCCTTGTGTAGGAAGCTTGCATTGCGTTGATCATGGAAGTGGTGGTGTTGGTAAGCTTCAAAACTTCAGCATCAGTGTATTTGGCGGAGGCAGATTGAGTCTCTAGAAATAAGGAGCGATGGGCTTGAACCATAGCACCATTAGAGGATAGAACCTCAGGAATAGCAACTTCAGTGGGCACTGAGATGAGTGTTGTAGATTGAGAAGGTGGCAAGGCAAGAGTTTTAGTAGATGTAAAAACTCGGCGAGTAAATGAGCGACCAACATCAACTTCAACCTTGGCTAGTTGTTCCTCAATATATGCATTTAAAAATGCATCTTTGGCATCCTTGAACTGGAATGCCTCTTGCAGTTCAGCTTCTTACAACAAAATCAAACCAGACCCGAAGTCTCGATCTTGTATGTTAAGGCAATGGTGTCTAAGAATTTATATGCACGCCATGTCCATAATCTTTGACATGTGGCAGAGAGAGAGGGATGCTTGAAAAGAGCTGGGGAAAGTCAGTCCCAAATACTAGATGGACTGAAATTCCAGGTTATTAAGGTAAAGTTGGTTTGGGGTTGAAAGGGTAAGCGCGTGGGAGTTAGATGAGGTAGAGGTAGTGGCTAAGGCAGAGGTTTCAGGTCTAGTAGGTTTAGGGTTAGGTTCAGGTTGGGGTTGAGGTTGCGGTTGAGGTTGAGGTTGAGATATAGATTTAGAGGGTGATGGTGTGGCTTTGGAAAGAACTTTGGGGGGTTTTGAGGGTGCAGGAGTAGAAGCAGTTGGTTTGGATGGTGAAGGTTCAGGGTTGGCACGAGGAGTTATGGAACGGAGTCCAGTGGAAGAATCTATAGTAGTAATGGGTTGAGAAAAGAGAGGAGGTTAGGTAGTGGAAGGTTTAGAGTGGCGATGGTGTTTGGAGAGTTGGAACTGATCCTGGATGTCCTTATCAGTGGATGAATCGAGAACTTCCTCCAGTGGAATGACTTGAGTTTAAGGTTGGGGGTCAGGGTGCTCTTTCTCCTGAGGTAGCGACTTAACCTGCACTGAGGGGAGCTTGGAGGGGTTCCTCTTTCTCTTCACAATTTTCGCCTGAGGTGGAGGTTCAGGCCTCCGCTTCTTCCTCGTCGTAGTCATCGATGGCATGGAGGGGTTCGATTTCCTCTTCATCAAAATCTTGTGTCTTCCTGGCATTCTTCTTCTTCTCATTGGGAATCTCTATCTGAAGAGCTTGAGCCTTCCCGAGCATACACGATTGTATCTCGAAGTCATTTCCAAACATCCAACACTCATTGTAGGGCTTGTGATGAGGGAAAGCAGTCTTCGAATACTGGTATGATTCTTCGATCAGAATAAATACCTTGGTTGCCAAATTCAGAGTGTATGAACCACTCATAGTTATCCCCTTATGGACTTCCTTCAGTTTGGCAGCTTCGGCCATTAACAGTTCTTCCATAACATCCACCTAGTTGGCTCCTTCACAGTTGTAGATGTTTTTCATCAAACTGAGTTTATGCCAACTAAGTTGTTCATGGGAAGATTTCTTTCCCAAGATGCAATGTTGGACTACATCCAACAGAAGTCTGAACTCAGGGCGTAACAAGCCCTTATTGTTGTTGGCTGTCGAAAATTGCCTAGGAGTTCCATCCGCCTGGATTTCTGAGAAGAAAGACTGAATCTCAGTCTTGTGCTTCATATATTGATTGGGGTTGTCTCCACGGTTCCTCAATTTAAAAACTGAGACTAGTAACTTAGTGACATTGCACCTGAGTTGTTCAACCTTTTCTGCGCCAGTGTAGACTCAATGGTAGAAATAGGAATAGAGGTTCTCAAAACTTCTCCATCATAACCTAAATTAAGGTAAAAATGCACAATCTGTTATGGGTACAGATTCTTCGGGCAAAGTTCAGCAATTCGATCCAGTTGCTGAGAAGAGATGAGCTCGAACATGGTTACGGTTGGACCGATGTTAGTCTCGGTGAAGAAAGACGTGGGCTCTACGTAGACCCTAGTCTTCTCTTTTCACCTCTAATCCCTAACCCTAGTCTTCTCTTTTCACATCCCACTATCCTCTAATCCCTAACCCTAGTCTTCTCTTTTAACCTAAACCCATTATCCTCTAATCCCTAACCCTAGTCTTCTCTTTTCACCTCCCACTGCCTCGTATCATAGAGATTCTCTCTCTCTCTTCTAACTTTCCCAAAATTTTCTCTCCATTTTTTCTTCCATTTCTCTTCTTGGACGGTTTTCTCCTACCAAAACCAGGTGATGGAGGCGAAGGGAACTTTGGGAAGTTCGATTTCCCAACCGCCTGGGATTAGACATTTCCCAAAACCAGGTGATGGAGGCGAATGAATTAGACGATTTTGGTAGGAAGTTCCATTTTCCAAAATTTTGGTAGGACGATTTTTAATTTGACAGGAGCAGGAGCATGAAGTTCGAAGAGAGACGATTTTGCGACGTGGAGGTAGGACAATTCGGCGAGCACCTGGCGGGCAAGATCGGGGAGCGCTCGCTCGTCGTTCCACCCGCGCCGCTTCCGATGCGGCTCACGCGCTCCAGCTCTGAGTATTCCAGATGCAGGCAGGCGGTGCCGGAGGAGGAAGGGGCAGAGCTGGGTGGGGGGAGAGGGAGGGGGACTGCCAGGGCCTGGTTGCGTTGGGGAAGAGGGAGAATCAATAAAAATAAATAAATTTAATTAAACTATATAAATCAATTAATCTGCTATATTTAATTAATTAATCTGCTAAAATAATTTGATAAATTAATTTGGTAACTACTTTAATTAATTAATTTGCAACTTTTGAAATTTGGGTATATAAATTAAATGAAATAAAGAAAAGATATTTAAATGGGTTGAAGTTAATTAAGGAATTACTTAATAACACTAATAAAGGAAAAAAGTAGAAATATTGGTTTGCGGGCAAAAAATAAAGTGGACTAATAAAGTGGGACGGATGGAGTATAATTTATTTAAATAAATATATACTCTCTCCGTCCGCCAAAGTGTTTAATGAATTTCATTTTCGGGCAGTTTACGAAAGTGTCTAACATTAAAACATTCTATTTATAGTAACTTTCATATACACACAATCCAATTAAAAATTATAAATCATGTGAGACTCAAATTCCACTAACTCTAATTTTCTACACACATCTCCAAACATTACACTCATTTCACACTTCACTCATTATTAGGGGTGTCAACCGGTCCGGTACCGGAAAAGTCCCAATTTGAGGAACCGGTACCGGAACCGGTTATTTAACCGGTTAACCGGTTACCGACCGGTTCGGTACCGGTAGAACCGGTTAAGGTACCGGTTTTTATAATTTTATTATTTTAAAATATTTTTTTAATTATTTTAAAATTATATTAATTTAAAAAATAATAATTAAATATAAATATAATTTAATTTAATTTTATAAATATTTTATAATATATAAAATAATTTTATAAAAAATATAAAACATAAAATATATATATAAAATATATATTTTTAATATTTAATTTTATAAAACCGGTACCCGGTTCGGTACCGGTTACCCGGGTACCGGAAATCTATTAAAACATAGAACCGGGAACCGGCTTATTTCCCGAAAAACCGGTTCCCGATTCCCGGTCCGGTACCGGTTCGGTACCGGTTCTTCTCGAGAACCGGTAACCGTTTGACACCCCTACTCATTATACTCCTTACACACTCTACACAAAGTCAACAAGTTTTATTAAAACTCAAGTCAAACCAACACTTTTCGGGACGGAGGGAGTAATATTTATAAAATCTGAAAAATAAATATATAATATATATAAAACCAGAAAATAAATATATGAATCTTATAAGTATTATATATTTATTTACTAAAATATATAATATTTATAAAAATCTGAAAATAAATATATAATATTTATAAGTATTAAAGTTATTAAGTGGCATTACCACATGGTAATGCAAATCTCATTAACTATTATAATTAGATATGATTTATATTGTTTTAAAATTTTCAATATATTAAAATATTTGCATATTTTTTCTGCTTTTGAGCAAATAGTAGAAAATCTTTGCATGATTTTTTTTTTTTTTTTTGCTTTTGACCAAATAATAGAAATTTGTTGCAAACAGTAACAAGTTGTAATATCTACCGTTTGATTTGATTTGGTTTGGTTTTGATTTATTATTACAATTTGGTTTGATTTCGTTTATCCTTTAAAAACAACACTATCTAAAAATATAATTTGCAGAAAGACTAGTTGACAAGGACTTTACATAAAAATTCACCTAAGTTTTCCATAAACTGAACAATTTATTATAGATATTTGTTCAATAAAAATAAACATTGCATAAAAGTGGAGAAAGTACAACTGTGATATTGATAAATGTATATTGGTGTGCGTAGTGATAGTGAATTAAAGAAAGCCTCTTACACTATTAAATAATTCTTTTAAATCGATAATTACATTAAATTTAAAATGCATGATCATGTCACGGAAAACTCATAATTCAATATCTTCTATCTTAGACCATAACTTCATATTATTAGAGCAATACACGCATCGATCTTTAATTTTTAGATACGGTTTTCCATCACTATTTGGTGGCTAACGTTACTTTTAGTTTGAATCTTCTCGTGGAGTCAACTGCTTAAGATAGAAACGCTCTTTTACTCACAGTTGACACAACTTAACATCCACGCGACTGTTGTGCATGCTGTATTTATTAAATTTTTTATAAAAATTATTAATTTTCAATTACAATTTATTAATTTTGATATAATTTAATATTTATTTTATATAAAATAATAAACAAATAAAAATAATAAAAACAAAAATTATAGTGACTCATATGTTTATATAGCATTACATGACATTGACACACCAATCTCAAGCACGTTAAGTTGTGCTCGTTGCGAGTAGGGAAACGATTCTATTGCTTAAGATGTGTCAATCAAGTTAATGCTGCTAGATTCATATCCTCGTTATGGATTCAATCCAAGTACAATAGTATAATTTAATACACCTTGGACGATTCTAGCTAAAAAATCTACTCTTTCAGAAGGGATATTGAAATTTTAGATGCTTTGTAGTACTAAGTTGAAAAGAAAGATGTGTATTTTATATCCAATAACAAAACTTGTTTGCGCTAAGCAGTGACATAAGTAGACTAATCTCCATTCATCCGTACATGATGCAGTAATAAATATGCTAACCAACCAACCTATAGAAGAAGTAAGCCTCTTTCCAAATAGCTGCTGCTGATGCTGAAGATGATGATTTACTTTATACTCTCTTTTTTTCTGCGCCCGCTGCAACGACCCGTTGCTTCTTCTTCCATGCTGGCATCTTGCCGGGAAAGGCCCACCTCAAGAATCTTTCCCAGCTGTAGCAAACTAGGAACGCAGCGAAAGACCAGAGCATCAGCTTATTCCTCAGTTCTTTAGGTAACGGTACTAACTTCAGCCAATCGTTCAAGTCTCTGAATAAGTCGGAGGTAATGATCGTGAAGAAAACTACAGCACCGAGGAGGGCGATCCGGAAGGGTCTATTCTGCGAGATGCTCTGATTGAAAGGGTGGCCCATATAGTTGACTGCAAAAGTGGCCACTTGTAGCATCATGCCCACCATGTAAGACACAGTATTCACAAGGTTGGGATGGAATTCTGAGTCGGGCTCGATGCATTCCTCTGGCATGTACTTCTCAGCTGCCTTCACCGATGATATTAAGAAGAAGATGTGAACAGTGAACTGACCTAGGAGAGAGAGCAGAACATAGGAGCAGAAGATATTGGGGTGTGGCCTCTCAGCTGAAAGTGTAGGGAGAGGGGAAGCGTGCGATATGAACAAGAAGAAGGCAGCAGTGAAGACCCCACTGATCGTGGCCTGAACATCACCCAATTTCACACCATCCAAGTACATAACACTCAGGACATAGGCAGTAGCGAGACAGTTTAGTCCGAGTATCTTGAACATTTGGAGTGTTGTGACGAGGGTGCTACGACCCTGACGAATAACATCAATAGTAGGTGAGACTGAGGCATGCTTCGCTGTGAATGGTGACGCCATAGAGGCATCACCCAGTTTAACAACTGGAGCAGAACGACCGTCACCATCTTCATTTAGCTCGTCCATTAGTTTCTTCAGCTTTTGGCGCTGCATTTCTGCAGCTGTTTGATGACGGTTAAGAGCTTGGTTGCTGGAAGATTCCACCTTCGACACAGGCTTCGTTTTCTTAGATTTAGCAGACTTTTCAGTTTCATTTTTTAAAGATGCTTGAGAGGATGACTTGTCATTCTTTCCAGCAGGAACAGGAATAGCATTAAGTAGAGCCACCCCAACATGTGCCTGTACAAAAAAATAATCAAGCTATACTTCGCAGTATTAGATGAAAAACTATTTAATATAATCATTTCTTTTACTGAAGCTCATGCAGTTCCAGTATTTGCTGCTACGGATATGAAGAAACTAAATTAAAGAGCGCCAACACCGATAGTTGGATAACATGAAACTTTAATATAATCTTCATTTTCAAAAATCAAGTTAAAATCATAGTTTGCAGACTTTTCACGAGTTATTTTACTACCATATGCATAGTATTTCATTTTCATCCAATTGGAATCATCAAATTAATTACCTGTTTGAGAGCACCTACATCGTTTGTGCCATCACCACACATCAGTGTCACTCTCCCCACAGATTTAAAAGAAGTTATTATGAGTTCCTTTTGCTCAGGGGCAACACGGGCAAATACCTAGGAAAACATAAAAACCTGGTTTTCAGCGAGAACCAATAAAAAAGGCAGTAACAGAGACACAAATACACAGCTATAAGTTGCACCTTCACGTAAGGAATGACTTTAAGGGTAGAAGAGCTTTGCTGCAACATTTCCATGCAGTCACCACCAATGCAAAGATCATGACTCTCGGATAGAGCTTCAACCTCATCAGCCCTTTCACGAAGATAAAAACAGAAAGGATGAAGTAGTTCAGTTAAGGACGAGCAACTTTGCAAACTTCTAAATAAAGGCATGTGCAGATGAACGAAAACAAATAAGAAAAGCAAAAGAATTGGTAATTTCAGGTGAGATATAACATAATAAATAATATTGAAAGTAATTTGAGATCTTCAAATCAGAAAGTTTTCTCACCTGTAGCCAAAAGTATGGGTCTCATCTGGGGAAACCCACTCATATGCGTCATTATTACCTTTAGCACGGCCAAGAATTAGTGCTGGTTTTGAGATTATGTTTACTTGGCTGGCAACATGGCAAGCTGTCAAAGCTTGATCACCAGTAATCATCACCTGAATAAGGTAAGGAATAGGTCAGTCAATTTTGTTAACGACACCTAAGGCAAGGAATAACCATGAGTCCGAAACTATCTAAATTTCCAACCTATAGGACTTACAAATACATGTAAAATAAGTTTAGAACAACACTATCTCAAGTTATAAAGTGTTGGTTATCCACTACATTATAAAAGATGAGAATATACGTTATATCATTGAACAGAACCTCATGTTTTTAGAAACTTAATGCTGAAACAGTTTTCTTAGAAGGAGCGATGAACTTTCTTTTACAAGAATATCCTATATGTAAAATAAATTGAAACTAATATACAGCTTTCAGTAAAGTCAGCGACTCAGCATTAGTAAAATAAACAATTTGCAGAATTTACTCAAAATATTCCATTTCAAGCTTTGATCCTCAACTGAGGCACAAACAGAAACAGAAAGTATAATTTCCTTGTTCAATAATTAAGCTCAGCATGCATTAACATATGTCCATTACAAAATTTATTAAAGGTTGATGGCCAAAAAGATCTTATACCATAATCGTGGAGCAGAAATATCAGCTGACATAAAGAATATCAAGTTGGCAAATAAATCAATTCAAAACAGTACCAGAAATGCTCACCAAATCATGTGATGATGCTTTTAATTCAGATAAAACAGAGGCTGAGTCACCTCGGATAGGGCAATTGAAAACCTGAAGTACACATGAAGGGCAGGGCGTCATACACATAATTGTATATCATCTAATCCATAGATACCCAAAGCAAAATGACCAGTTTAATGTTTGTGTTTACTTCGTCTATCCATAAAATTATTACTCGGTGTGACTCGGTACACGCATTAAGAAAGTAGTTTGACTTGGTGTGTATTGCATTGAGTGGAGTTTGGGTCTCATGTGATTTATTATTGTTAATTGGGTTGTGTGTTGAGTGGAGTTTGGGTCCCACTTGATTTATAGTTGTTAATTTAGTCGTGTATTGAGTGGAATGGTAGGTTTATAAAACAAGAAAAAGAAATCGGATAACAATTTTGTGAACGGGCAAAAATGGCAAAATGGGTGACAATTTCGTGGACAGAGGAAGCAGTATTTTCCTTTTTCTTTCAACACGGGAGGTGGGGATTGGTGGGGAAGATCAGTTAGAGTGATCTTTACTTACCGCAAAACCAGCAAAAGTAAGGCCACTTTCTACATTGTCTCGCTCTAAGCTCCGCGCTTCACTAACCTTCAGAAGAGTAATAGATAAGGCATTAATCAAAAAACAAGGTCGGATAAATTGACAAAATGAAGGACCAATGCAAATATACAAGTATGAGGACAGCAAATATGAAAAGGCACGAAAGACAGCTCTTACTGTCATATCTGGAAGAGACTTGTAAGCCAAAGCCAAAACACGAGACCCTTGACGTGTGTGTTTCTTGTAAATCTTAACATACCATGCAGGCACGTCAACAAGTCTTTCCTGAATGGTTTCTGGAGCACCCTGAAATATCAATGACGAGAGATATTTTATCATTCTATAACTTAAAAAAAGGAGTAAAGAAGTATATAACCAAATTAGATTAAATTAGTAATAAATCCCAACTACATAACACATACTTGAAGTCCTAGAGCGTTTACAGAATCAAGAAAAAAAACATACAAGAATTGCATCATGCTACAGCAGAAAAGCGCAAAGCCTGAACAGCTGAATAGGCACGAGGTTCACATTGGGTAGTAGCATCTCTCAAGCTTATAATCCCAAAACTGTGCAGCTTAATATTTTAGGGGCATATAAAAATTTCTTGCAAGAGCACCTTTTCGGGGTTACAAACTAGTTTTACAGACTCTTAAGAGAAACATCTTACCTCTCTTCCTGTTATTTTTATAAACATATGGATTACATCCGAAGGGCTAAGAATAGCCAACTGCCTGTCCCTTCAACAACCCAATCCCAGTCCAGTAGGGTTTCTAGAACCTACAGTTATATCTGCCACTTTCTATGTATTTTTTATCAAAAGAAATACCCTTGCAGCAGCCCCGAAGCAGCCACTCATTCCCTCCTCCATCGGCCATCACAGTGCCCCTTCCACAGTAAGCACTTACTTTACTTAGTACTTCATCCGTCCCTCTATGTTTGTCTCACTTTCCTTTTATGGATGTCTCATTCAATGTCTCATACCAAAAAAGGAAAAAATTAACTCTTCAAAAGTTTAGAACCTACCCACTTTCTATTTTAACTTTTTTACTCTTTCTCCTTCTTAATACATGTGCCGTAGTAATGGGACAAAATGAGTAGGATGGAGGGGGTAAATGTTAGCAGAAGATAAATCTCAGACTATATATTTACTTAAACCTCAGCATACACACCCAGTCCCAGTTCAGTGGCACCTTTTCTAGTGCCAACTGGAAATCATTAGCACCCTATTTTTGTAGCATTTATAAGCAAAAGGATTTTTTAAAGAACATTAGCTGGCCAGCCCCTTTCTAGACAACCAACTAATGCAATCAGCCAAAATCAGAAACTGCAATGTGCATATTGTAAATATGATTATAAGAAGAATAGATGGTCTAATGAGAAAGGGGAAAAGTTGTTCCAGCTTCAGATAATTGTAATAAGTATCCCCATTACGAAATAATTGGTTTTAATAGTCTTCGAATTACCATTTGCAGGTTTTGTTTTACAGTGCGTGAAAAATTGTTTTTAACAAAAACATTCACGTATAAGCGTGCTCGAAACAAGACACATTCAGAAAAAGATACTTTTGTCTCCTTACCTTAACAAAAGCAAAAAATTGCTCCTGGACACGAACAACTACAGCCATTCTTTTTAAATGAGAAGCAAAGTGATGCCTTTGTACAATCTGGACAGAATTGCCACCTCCCCTGCATTTGTTCAGGTCAAGGATAAGAATTACAGAAGAATGTTAGTTAAGAAAAAAATTTGTGCAATGAAATTGAAGAAATCAATGAAAAGATAAGACATGTTCACAGGGAATGAAGCTTATGAAATAAGAATACAGCAAATTACTAAATGAGCAATACAAGCCAACTTATATGGCATCTTAAAGGGTTTTCTTTTCGAACAGAATCAACTGCATTTTAGTATCAACTACAATAATAAAACTAACTACACCCACATAATTAACTAACATATGTTCATGGTTACAGTTACTGTTCGAACCGCCAGTTCACGGTTTCATTATTTCGGAACTGTAAACCGTGGTTATAACGGTTCACGGTTCGGAACTGGCAAGGCGGTTCAGATTTTGAACGACGGTTTTTGTTCCGAACGGCCGGTTCGTTTAGAACCGCCTTAAAAAATGTGTACTTCTATATGAATTTACAAATTTTAATTTTATGAGTTATAAACAATGATTCTATCTAATATAAAAGGATAAAATTGAATTATGGATAGAAAAATTCCTATTGAATAAATTAAATACTGAGGAACCGTTGTTCACGGTTCCGAACAGTTGGAACCACAACAAAACTGTTCCCTACATGGTTAGTACAGTTTGAAATGGAACCGTTGGGGACGGTTAGGGTGCCCGAAACCGCCAGTTATGGTTCGGTTACGGTCCATTTCCGGCGCTTACAGTTCTTTTGGACACCTCTAGCAATAACCCGAAGAGAGTCAAGATTATTAGCATACCTTTTTGGCATGGCCTTTTCATCTGATTTGTATGTCCAATCAATTCCCTTTAGTGCAGCTTTCTCAAGAGGGTCACCAACCTAAGTCAAGGTGTAGAGAGAAAATGTTATTGCATAAAAAAAAGTTCATTAAAAATAACAAAATTTTAAGACTTCTAAAAATTTCAAATTATGCATCAATCAAAGTTTCATGAACCCAAACTAAAGATAATCTGATATCAATAAAACCTTTCTAAAAAATTATTATACTCCCTCAGACCCAACTATTTAGTCCTGAGTGGTGGAGCATGGAGAAGAATGAATGTTTTAGTAATAAGATTAAAAGGATAAAATAGATTTATGTGAGTCCAATGGCTTTTTCTCTATTTTATGATATCAATAAAACCTTTCAGAAAAAGTAATACTCCCCCAGTTCCAACTATTTAGTCCTTAATGGTTGAGCATGGAGGTTAAGAATGCATTGTTTAGTAATAAGATTGATAAGAGAAAATAGATTTATCTGAGTCCAATGGCATTTTCTCTAATTTATGTGGGTGAAATGTAGTGATTTTGCAAGGGCAGTCATAAACTTTCCATTTTGGGAAACAAGACCAGATAGATAGGACGGCTAAATAAGGTATAGAAGACAAATTAGTTGGGACAGAGGGGGTCACAAGTAATGGGGCTATGTGATTCCACCTGAGGGATTTTTCATTATGCCTCCAAATAGAATTTGTTCTCTTTAAGGGAAAAATTTATCCCTCTTAAAAGAGGGTTAAGAGTTCTCTCACCCTTTAATTTCCTTTTTTATTTTTTCTTATCTACATATTAAAAATATAACATTTATTCTTCATCCACCACACTTAATTAGGAGGGATAATATTGTCACTCCTTAGGGCGGAGTGAAGGTCGAATAAATGGTGGAATTGTACATTATAAGATAAAAAAGGAAAAATTTAATGGATAAAAACCCTCAGCCCTCATTTTCAAGGGATAAATTTATCCCACTAAGAGAATACTCACAAGAAAAGAATAAGAAATCGACAAGATAATACATCTAAATATTGGGTTTTATTTTCTAGCAAGGCAAATAAACTACCTTATCACATTACTAATGTCTCAGACTTCTAAAATAGGGAACCCATGCAATCATTGTGTCTATGCATGTATGTAATGGGAGACATGGTGATTGACAAGCAATTATGTATTACCTAGTCTTCAACAAACCATGACTAGAGAAAACATCCAGGAAGATCTTTAACGAAAACTCAACCACATAATCACGGAGCCATAGCAATGTGATTAAACATTCCACACTTTTCAAAACTTTTGGTTTTATAAAGTTCCTACCCCTATTTTCTCTTTACCTATCCATTTCCCTACTAATAACATAGTAACATATAAACAAATTAATATTGCACTTCCACGATCAGTTATGTAAGACTGAAAAAGCACATAATGTAAAGTGTAAACCATAAATCACATAGTAATAATCTTAAAGACATAAGAACATGCATATGTTATGTCCTATGAAATTTGGAGCTGGAGTCTAATCCTGGACACTTTTACTGAATGACATTTCAGATTTTGAAGCAATGAGAACACATAAATACTTCATAAACATATCATACCAGTTTATTATCCACAAAGACCAAAGCATGACAAGACGCAAGTACTTCCAAAGTCTGATCAGGCACTTTAGACATTTCTGTTTCCAAGTCTTCACTATCTGTCAAACCACCAACTCCAGAAAATTCCTGAGAAACAAATGAAGAAAATAAATGAAATTAATTAAAGGCTTGAGAAGAACTATGTAAAATGTAACTTGAGCATCATACCATGTCATCTGAAGTGAGGGTGCCAGTCTTATCAAAACAGCATATATCAACCTAAAAGGGTAAATTTGATCAAAACCAGAAGACATGCTGTAGTGTATATATCAACCTTATAAGGTACAAGATCATTCAAATAGTACAATTTGTAGGAAACCATATTTTTAACACCAAACCTGGTATGCTCTGGGCAGAAGAAAAGGCCTTACTTGTTTTCAACAGATGAAAAAACAATTTAAGAGCTTGTACGTGAAAGAACCAAAGATATTTTAGCGCCTAATTAAGAGTCTAAGACATGGCGACCAAACATTTTTGCTCCTTTGAGAGGACTTCAAAAAAATATTTCAATAAAATTAAAGAAAGTGCCAGCTTCTAATGGAAAAGACAGAAAATTCAATGAAACAAACCACAATACTTGATACAAATTGTAAATTCAATTTCAGAAAATAAAAGTTTAACTATTCACCTTTCCAGCAAATGGAATTCTAAATGGTTCTGTACAGTATATCCCTCGCCGGGCCAGTGCAATCAAAGATGTATTAACAGCTATTGACAGTTCCATTGGAAGTTCAGGGGGGATCACAGAAGTAATGATCAATGAACAACTCAGGAGAAGCTTGTATCTACTCCTTGTTGGATCCTCAAGGCCCTGGTTGAACATTTATCACATAACATAAACCACGTTTCTTACAAGTAAAGTATCCAAACAAAAGATAGAATGAGAGCTTCATGAACATCTCGTAGAACTGCTTACCTTTTTAAGGACATAGCCGGCAGCTATAAGAGCAAATACTACCAAGAACAAAATAAATAGACCACTTTCCCAACTGTTTGCAGTAACCTATGGATCACATTCAAATTCAATTATAAAATTGTTGAGGAACATATGAATAGATTCATCCAAGATTCCAAATTAAATTAATAAACAAACCAGAAACCAGAAATAGTGTTACCCTCTCAGTTGAAAATAATATAGTACGCATTAGCTTTCCTTGACTAGTTTCAAATCCAGTTCGCAGCACAACAGCCACACAGCCACCATCAGGGGCTTTTAGGTGAAATGTCTAAATCAAGAAGATAATTATGAATGCTAAAGTATGAAATGCAATATGTGAGCTTTCTGTCAATGGAAAGAAAATAGGAGATGAGAGAAACCTTATCTGCTGTGTGCTGTAATATTTTTGTACCACCAAAAAGAACATGTGCTTTATCCCTTTTAATTGATAGTCTCTCATCATTTCCCCGGTTGCTTACTGAGACCTGAAATTTTCTTTAAGAATTAAGATGAAACCTCATAAGATGATATATGCATAACTTTGGTATTAGAAGTATAATCATAAGCAAACATATGAATATAAATTTCATGAGGACTTCAAATAAAACAATATGGATTATTATACGCAACTCTTCCTCCCTTTAAAATTCTCCGGATGCATGTAAAGCTTGTCAATATCTACAAGAGAAGGTGTGCCTAAAGTGATTGTATCTAGTGACTCTAGTCTAGTGAAGCTACTATAAAGGCAGACCTAAAAGCTATGGGAAAATATCATTTCCATCATTCTCTTCCAAATCTCACATATAGCTGTTAGTTTGAACGTGTTACCTGTGAATAGCATTCTACGAATGACATCAGTTGCTATGAGCTAGAGCAAGTGATGAGAATTACACTAGGTTCAGATAGCAGAGGTCTCATCATGATCAAAGAGCTAAAACTTTGTCATTAGACTCATTACTAAAATATAGGAGTGAGACATAATTTCAGATACCAGGATGAGAAAGTTCTGATCCTACTCAGGCGAACAGAGAATGTGATCCATTTGTAATATCAAAATATAGGAGTTTAAGCAAACTGAAAAGAGTTGTAAGTAATGCGCTACATACACTTAATTCCCCTATGCTAAATAAACTGAGGTCAAATCATGATCGAGACCTAAGGGTTTCATTAAATGTCAAAATAAATTATTTAAGATTCAGTGAGAATTACTTTGTAAAATCAAAAAGTAAGGGTTTATGTGCATCATTCTAAATCCGTAAGAGATAATAATGCCACAAACATCAACAGGCATAATAAGTGGAGGGATCAGAGTCTGGTCGTATCAACTTGACAACAGAAAAACCCATATGATCGAGTCTTGAAGACAGTAGATTGAATCTCAACTTCTAAACCTATCAATAAATGGACCATTTTTTTGGGAGACACAAGACAAAGTACCCACATAGAGTTACAGAAATGACCCCCCGTTCCGAATTATGATTAAAATCTTGTACAAGAGTTGTCTCAGTCTAAGAAATAAGCAGAGGTATCCATATAGAAGCAAGTTCAGTACTCAACAGCTTATGACAACAGTAATGGAGCTTCTGTAATCAAGGATAGTTGAGGTTTGGATGGGGTTGGCAGGACTTAAGTCACTTAACAAAACTTATTCAAAACACTAGGTGGTCCTTACCATCCAGTTGTAGAGTAAAGAAAGAGAGGTCAGATTTGGATATAGTCAAGGTTCTGACTTCTGCGCTTGTATAGTTAAGGGAGTTTGGGACGTTATCCAAATCAAAGCCTTTCCTTTACTTTAGAGAGAACCTTATCTAAAAATTCTCACAACTAGCTATGCTAAAGTCAAGGCATTAACTGGATTCTCGCCATCTCAGAAGGTCTTTAGCAGAACGTAAAGAATGAAAATGATAGAACTCGGTGGATAACAATCTGATAGATATCTCTTTTCTTATTTATAAGAAAGTCCGCTCAACGGGATCATGAAAGTGGACAATCAAAGTAGGTAGGTCTTAGTCTCTCAGGGTACGAGCTCCCAGATCATTTAATTGAATCCTGAGGTGACTTTATTTTCATAGAGATGGTTTCACTTCCTCTGCCTATCGTTCGAGCTGGGCTAAAGGTTCCTTCCTGGGCTCAAGAACCAGCTTTGCTTCTCTCTTTTACCTAAGATGTTCAATAAAGTACAATACTACTTGTCCAGTTGTATCTCTATATAGTTTGCAGATATATATATATATAATAGGGCTAATTGCCATAAAATACACAAACTTTTACCAATTTCAGTTTCTACATGACTTCTGAAAATTACATTAAAATATATTAACCGTGACATTGTCCTGATTTTGGACACGAATTGCAAAATAAAATACATGAACTTTCATCTTAGCAGAAAATTTAACTTTGGAAAATGACTGTTCAGCTTAGATGTTAGCCTGATTGGAAAAGAAAAGGAAACAAGATTCATGCATTTTGACGTGATAACTGATATCCATCTTGTCAAACATGTCGATTAACCTTTTCATCCAATCATTAGATTCAAAATAAATCAATCTTAGCATTCCTATGTATATCCTCACTCCTTAGTCACTTGCAAGGTAAATCACTTTGGGAAGTCGATCCTGATAACTTTTATCAAGAATCTTTAGCCTTAATGATCCTAATCTACATCTGAATCTTGAAGATAAAAGAGGCCATACTAATAACAAAAGAAAACAAAAAGGAATCGTAAGAATAGCATAATTAGGGGAAATGTGCATCATTTTAGTAGTGAAAATAACCTTCCATTGTGGTGTGGACTCCCCAGTCAGAATGGCTTCATTCACAATAGCACTTCCAGCTAAAATAAGCATGTCAGCAGGTACAGATTTATCTTCCCCATCCAGACCAGTAGATCGCCCAATCGATACAACATCCCCAGGCAGAAGTTCTGTCCCAGACAGTTTAATCCACCTAAATTTCAATGTAAGAAGTTAAGGATGTATGCATAAGTACATGAGAAAGAGAGAGAGGAGAGAGCGCATGATACTCAAAGAGACAAAGAAAGAGAAATTGATTGGGACATACTTGCCACACCGATAAACCATCAGAGTTTGGCTATCCACTCTTACACGTCTAAGCTCAGATAAAGTCTTCAACCGGCTTTTCGCCATTGTTGACTCAAACATAAACAGCATAAATAGAGTGAACAGACTGTAGTACCAGTACTCATCCAAACACCACAGGCCAACACAGAAAACCTAAATGCAACACAAAGGCAAATTAGAGAAGACCTCATGAGTCATGATGAGCAAAAGAAAGTTTTGGAAATGGAAACAAGTACTGTACAGCACAATAATTTGAAAATAACTAGTAAGCAAGCTGAAACAAAAAGGTGGGAATAGCTATAAACCTGAAATACGAAAAAAGGTTCCATGACCTGCTCTTTCATCAATTTTTGGAATGTGGGTTGAGGATACTCAAATCTGCACATTCAGGACTTAGCAAATAAAGCTCTGGATGCACAACAACTATTCCTCTTAAAAAATCCTTTAAAGTACTTAAATAAATTTAATGATAAAGGTTAATTAGATAATGCTAGATGTTATAATAGCACAGTATCTGTTTGCTGTCTGAGAGAAAGATGAAAAACTTTATTTTAAAACAATATCACAGTGGATTGAAGAAACTTACACATTTCTTCCCCATTTCTCAGTAGCAGCAAATATTTTAGCTTCTGTACCATAACCAGTATTCTTAATATAATACCCAATTGTTTCCTTGGATGGATAGGGAAGTTTAGAGAACGTATGTTTCTGATCCGAATAAATGAAATGTTGCTTCCTGAAATCAAAGTAGATTTCTTCTGTACCAGGTGACGTCGAAGAAGCTGCCAACTTAGGAACATTTAACAAAAAGGTAAGAATTAGATATAGATGTTGAGATGTTTTTTTTTTCTTTTTCATTTTTTTCTCAAAAGAAGAGAGAGACTGAAGGAAGGCTAGTCCACAGATATCACACAAACAAACAAATCACACAATTATCATTGAGAAGAATACTTGAAGCTTATATTTTATTACTGCAGCAGAGCATTTTACTGGTTAGGATCAAATTAACATGAGAGGCAAAGTTTTCTACAAGATAATATAGTAATCAGCAACCTCTATCCTACCACTTTGGGAAACAACACCGTTACTGATATCAGTAAAACTGGACTTCACAAGATTGTTGTTTAGCTTCATACAGGAGTTTGATTATCATGTAAAGTGTATCCATGCTACTTTTTCCCTACTCCCACTTAAAAACAGATCAGCATTCAATGGTGATACTATTTTTATTGTTATGCTCTAACAAGTATTGAAATAAGTGACCGTGAATATCAAGGCTTCAGTGTTCTTCAACTTCTGTACATAAAAAAATTAGAAAAGGCAATGATGGACCTTATGAAGGCTGGTAACAGCAAATTTCTTTTTAATTACTATGTCTATATACATAATCAGACGTGACACACAGATACCAGACTCACCCTACATCAAAGACTATCATCTAACAGATCCACTCTTTAAGACCAGAGTTACAAATGCAAAAAACTAGAGGAATAGGCTATCATCTAAAAATATATAGTCAGCATGGTGTAAGAGTCACATAAACATGGCAAACTTAAATGTGAGAGAACCAGGTGATGAAGTCCCAACCTTCCGAAAGTGAAGCGGCACAACTTCTTTAGACCCACAAAATTTAGCTGGAGTAATCTTGCAAGCATCTGCATGATGAATATCACTAACCTGCCAAGAGACACTCAATTGACATTAGAAATTTGAGTATTAAAGAGGAATCCGAATACAATAACTCAAGGGCTTGTCTAATGACAGAACTTGAATAGGGATAGTAGCTCTCAATGATATGCATGGCTCTGAATTATAACCTTATACTCTCGTAGATATTATTTGGTAGAGACCACCATATCATTCAAGGATAACCAGAAACTGCAAGGCATGCATCATGCAATTTACATATTACTATAAGTGTGTGTTGTACGGTTGCCACAAGTATTCACTCGGCACGTCAAACAGACAACCTATCCCATTAAACAACAAAAAGTAATAGTCTCTCTATCAAAATAAATAGTCAAAAACCTATGTGCATTTGTGAAGGAAATTCTACAAGTAATTCTAGCAATTTCAACAAAAGTGAAATGTCCAACAGAAGAAATCTCAACTATCAATATAGATCCTAAAACTTTGTGGAACAAATAATGAGTGTCAAAACAAGAGATCAAAGGCCTATCATTTTTTTAGTATGTACAAGACAAAAAAGAAAAGATCAGTCAAGGTCAACATGGCGGTGATTCATAATTCACAATGATCATCACAAGTGTGTAAACAGAGTCTTATTTCCATATAATCCAGAAAACTTAAGGATATAACACAGTAACAGTACTAGGAATACAAAACTATATAATCGTCCAATCCAACATCTGGAAAACACTTTATGTACATACATCTATTGGTTGTAAACTTCTGACATCATGATCACTAATGTATACTCCCTCAGTCCCACTAATAACGACCCATTTACTTTATACACGAAGACCAAGAAACACCTAATATTTACCTATAGCACAAAACAAAAAAAATACCCCATGTGCAAATGTTTACCTAATAAGGAAATGGGTCATTATTAATGGGACGTCCCAAAATGGAAAATGGGTCGTTATTAGCGGGACGGATGGAGTGTGTCATAAAACTTAAGTTCTAGAGAGGCTATAAAATATATATCAGTATATGCAAGTGGAACGCTATGCATATATACACACATAAATATATCTAGAGAAAAAGCAAGATCTTTCCTGCCACGAAATACGAACCTTGGAGAATTGTATGAAGCATCTAAAATCCACCAACCAAACTGTGAAAAGAAACACCAGAATATGAAACGCAGCAATACCACCCAAGAGGATAGCAGCATCTGTAAAATCCAAGCTGGGAACTGCAGCTGACACCCACACTCCATAGAGAATCGCAAACGGCCACATATCCAAACGCCATGCCCAGTGCCGCTTTCTCAACAAATCAACAGTATCCACCACTTTCCCGCCCACGTTAAACCTTGACATCTCAACTTCTTCGGACGATCCAACCAAAATTATCTGCAATTTCAAATCTGAATTAAAAAAAAAAAAAAAAAAAAAAGCAAAACTTGCAACGCATTAACAAATTCAATGAGAAAAAGAGGAAGTGTGAGTGATGTTAATCTCCATCATCGGGTTGTGTAACTAACCTCCGGTGCTTCTCCGCCAGAGATCGGAGTAGAAGAATCAAAGCTCTGCCGGGGCACCGCCTACTAGACTTTGAAACGGCGACGGGGAGCTCCGAATTGGACCTCCGGTATCGAATGGGTATATGATAGATGGAGTAACGGAAGAGTAGAAGAAGAAAAGTAGTGCCCTATAACCCCTAAATAAATCCAACAAATTAAAAATACACTATGAAAGGTTTTCTGCTCCGACTACGAGGAAAATAAAAAAATTGTGGAATTACAATTTTATTTCTTTTATAATTATATTTATTTTAAATTATACTATAATTATATTTTGTTTAGTACGCTCTTCTCCTACTAAACATAGCACACTTTCCTTATTGTAACGTGCACTAACCTTGACACATTTCATAAATAGTAAAAGTTATCTCTTCAAACAGATGTGGACCCTACTACCTTTATCACTCTTACACACTACTTTATACACTCTCCTTAATAACACTGCCAGAAAAAAAAAGTGTTGCTTAGTGGCACGGAGGGAGTATATGAGATAAACAAAAATGCTCACCTGCCCTCGGTGGGCGGAGTTAATGCGCCCACAAATGGTGTGGCATGCTATGTAAATAAATATTAAATTTTTAATAATTTTTTATTAATTATCACTTTTCGACTAGAGTTTATTAATTATAATATAGTTTAATATTATTCAATAAAAAAATTAACAAAAAATATATTATTCAGTAGTGTGCACGTTAAGGTGTCAACGGCGGGCGGTGGAGCATTATTCATGATATGAATTAGATTGATATGATAAATGATGATAAAATAATGAATAATTGCCAGTAAATAAAAAAATTAACCATCATTTCTCGTATTGCATATGATATTAAATTCTGACCAATAATACATTAATTATCATTTTATTGCAATTGAGTACATCGGACTATATTTAGTCAAAATTAAGCATTCTTACTAAGGGGGCGTATTCATTTAGGGTTTCATAGTTAAAAGATTTTTTTGTTGTAAAAAAATCCGTTGGTATTCAATCAGGATACGTCATTTCAAAACAATGAACTGATATTCAATTTGAATTTTTAAGATTTTTAAAGAGTTCAGTGAAATCCATTGGTATTCATTCCAGACATTTTACTATTTAAAAAGAATCAATTGGTATTAAAAAAATATAAGGATTTTAAAGGATTGTTGTGTTATATGGATTTTGATGGACTTTTTAATGGTATTTACAAATAAATACCAATCCATTGAAATTTTAGAGAATTCTTGTCCAAACGTGTGAAAGTGAAAGTAGTGAACAACACATATTTTTAAGGATTTCACTCAAATGGAAATTTACTATACCTTTACTATCTTCCTATTTACCTCTTTGCTTTCCATCGACACTATTGTTGTTTTTTCAATCTCGCAATCTAAGTGAACTGTAAGAGCCGATCAATGTCATCCACCTCGAGAAGAAGACTCAACCCATCTTCAATAGTTATCCTAGAAGCAAAGCAAATGGAAATTTACTATACCTTTACTATCTTCCTATTTACCTCAAGATTTCACTCAAATGGAAATTTACTATACATTTACTCTCTTTATATTTACCTCTTTGCTTTCCATCGACACTATTGTTGTTTTTTCAATCTCGCAATCTAAGTGAACTGTAAGAGTCGATCAATGTCATCCACCTCGAGAAGAAGACTCAACCCATCTTCAATAGGTGTCCTAGAAGCAAGCATTGGTTCCTCTTCCAAAGGCCTATGAGATGATTTCTGCTGACCATTACCATCTCCACAGGGGAGGAGGGTCGACTTCAAGAAGAGGATGAGGCCTACGTATTGAAGAAAAACAAGCCCTCCCATGAGCATCAACATGAGGATGCATGTGGCTGTGGCTCAAAATTGTTACGGAACGGGATGATTGTTCCCTCTGGTGAGTGGGGCAAAAGCGAAACTTTAACCTTGTTTTAACAGATTTCTAAGCAAGACGTGTCTGATGGTAATAATCATCTACATATCGATCATTGCCATGGGTAGCATCTTAACAATGCTTTCAATCTCTTCAGTGGTCATGTTGAGTTTTATATATATGCTTCATGGTTGTTATTATTATGTAAATTTCTGGTTGTTCATGTTAATTTTTCCTTTTTAATTTACTTACCTAATCTTGAGTATATGTATTTAATTCTAGTTTTGTCAATTGCTAATAGGCATGGCTTTTGTTTTTAAATATGTTAATTTGTAAATACATAAATAATTAAGGGTGATATATGGATAGTACCCCTTTTTGTAACTTAAAATCAAAAATGCCCTATCTTGTAAAAGTCTATCAAAAGTACCCAAATTATGTGTTGTTGACCATTATACCCTTTCTTAACATAATTTCTCCATTATCAATATAGTTAAAACTAATTAATATTTCAAATAGTATAAATCATGCATTTCTATCAAGCCCATCATGCTTCCGTATAAATAAATTCTATATTAATACCAACTTTCATACCTTCTTTGACCGATAAGCTGTCGGGTCATATCCACCGGAAGTTTTAGGGACCACGTCCAACCACCAGGAACACCTTATGGTTTCCAGACGCAGATTCCTTCAACAGCTTACAGCACAGCCCTCGTTCGTTTCCTACCCAGGGCGTATAAGTATTTGGTTGGTAAAAATAAGGAAAATATAAATCCAGAAGATGATGAACAAAAGCCCAAATCTTATTAAGGAATTATAAATATATATTACATACTAATTAGATCTCCTTTAGGGAGGAGACTAACTTGTTTAGCTACCTATGGTAGCGGAAAGAAAAACAACTCGCATAAACTATATAGAATACAATGTTTATTGTTAGAGAGAAGTAAGGAAAATTTTCGATGATCTTCACTCTCTCCAATGGCTTGTTTATATAGGAGGTTGTAAGACTCCTCCCTCCTTCAATTATTGCCTCGGATGCTTTATCCGTCAATGATGCTTCTTCACGTGAAGCTGGGTCCGGATAATGCTGCCGACACAAACATCTCTTAGTGGTTGGACCCCTTTCTTTGAATTAGTGGTCCATCTTTAACTTTTATTCCACCGACGATTCTTTTCTGGGTGGAACGTCTTTTTCTGCCACCCACCATTGTCTTTTTCTTTTTGGTGGATGCCTCTCTTTCACATGCTTTCCTTGGTTGAAAGCATCTTCTCTATTCTCCTCACATGGCTCCTTTAATTTTGTCTGCCATTTTCCTTTTTTGGAGGGGCCCTTGCAGCTCTTCCTTTTTGGAGAGGATTTTTCTCCCCATACTCGTTGGCTCAGAATTTCTTCTTGTCCTATTTAGGCAAGAAGCCTTTCCCGAACTCTGGTTCACGCTGTGCTGAGCAATCCAAACAAATTCGGGATTCCCAATGACCAACATGAGCCATGTTACAGAACTTACGATGAGTCTCTTTACTCATCGCCATCTTGTTTTCCCACAGAAGAGTCCTCTTTCTTTCGAACGCCTCTTCTGCAAACTTGGTTGATTTTCCTGTCATGGTGTTTAACAGGAATGTTCCATTTGCTGAGTTCTGGAAGAACTTGAATGGAAACTTGACTTTGTCCATCTCCGTGAGACAGACCCACAATCTCCATGCTCGCCTAGTTGTAATTTGATCTTCAGTAATGGCGGCGATCATAGGCACCTCGTTAGGTGGTGTCTTAACTTGGTTGAAGACATCCATCCTTGGTCGTCGGAGCCTTATGTAATGAAAGGCCTCATGACTCCCCTTTCCTGCTGGTTCTGGGGCTGCACTAATGAAGTACAGCTCCAAAGTATCTCCTCGGCAAAGTGATTCGTTATTTGCCCAAGTCTCGTGCACTGCTTCCTGGATCCATCGAGGCAAACCCGAGATTTCTGGAAACGATGGGGACATAGTATAAATCGAGGCGAGCGCCCCAAATTCATACCATTGCTTGACATCTTGAGGTTTGGATCCTGGCATCATCCACACCCTTGGATATTTTCCTGAAACGTCAATCCTACTAGTATTAGGATTAATGTCCATTCTCGTGAGTAGTTTCTCCCATTTCGCCTGGTAGGCCTGTTCAAAAGAGGAGAAAATAATCTTATTAATATTAATCTCAGATTTGCCTGTCAACGGCCTGAGACTAATCTCTCCCTCTTTTTCCCCAGAGGTGGAGGGTTGACATGATGGTTCAGGCGGTGAAGCCTTCGCATCATCTTTTTCTTGGACCAGTGGTTCAGACTCCACTGACTTAGAACTCGCTCGAGGGGTATTTGAATCCCCTTCTACCGGTTTAGGTGCCGGAACACGAAACTCTGCTATCTCCAGAGGTTTTCTGGAAGCCCGCAGGATTGGCTTTTCCAACGCCGACCCTAACTGAGTATAGGTCAGCAGACTGGCTCGTATCCTACCGGAGACTTTCGTCTTATCGGTAGTTTGCAATTTCCCCATTTGTTCAGCATGGAGAGTGCATTCTTCCCATTCTTCCAAAAGCATTTCCAAATTTTCTCGGAGGTGCCTCTGGGCTAGGATGATGGAACTGATCTCAGCTGGCTCCATCTCTTGTCAAAAAATCTGCAAGAATATTTTCATGAGATTTTAACACGACAATATCATAAATATAATATTGACATAAAGCTTGCCATCTAAGTAACCTAGCATTTTCAGGTTTTGATGCTATGTTATTTTTTAGGAAAGCATTAACCTGTGTATTATCAACTTTTAAAGTAAATTTCTTTGCTAATAAAAATAAAGGCCATTTCTTAAAAGCCTTTACTACTGCAAAGAATTCCTTCTCGTTGATATGCCATCTGATGGCCTCACTTTCTGCGAACAAACCACTACAATATCTGCAGGGTTCTTCTCCATATGGTGTGATCTTTATTAGGACCGCTGCCCACCAATGATCACTCGCATCTGTGTAGAGGACTAGATCATCCTCATCCTGTGGAATCGAAAGTTTTGGGAGATTTTTACATTCCTCCTTTAACTTTCTCATTCCCTGTCGATGCTCTTCCGTCCATATAAACGGAACATCTTTCTTTAGTAGATTACTAAAGACCTTCCTATGCTTCGCCAAATCTTTAATAAACATTCCAGCGAAATTAACCACTCCCAGAAAACTCTGAAGTTGTTTCTTCTCTTTCAATGTTTCTGGAAAATCCTGGACCTTTTGCACAATATGATCCTGCAAAGTTATTCCAGACTCATCGATTTCTATTCCCAAAAACTCCATTTTTTGGGTTGTAATTACTGCCTTCTTCTCTGAAAGCACTAATCCCTCCTTGTAACAAACATCTGCGAATAATTCAAGATGTTTGATATGTTCATCCATATCTTTTGATGTTATAAGAATATCATCAATATAGACAAACATAAAATAAAAATAATCCTTAAAAAGATTATCCATCTTTCTCTGGAAAATCTGGGGAGCATTAGCTAACCCCATTGGCATTACGTTCCAAACGAAATGCCCTTGTGGTGTTGAGAAAGCTGTAAGTCTCTTGCTCTCTTCCTCCATGCGAATCTGGTAGAAACCTGACTTGCAATCAAACTTTGAGAAAACCTTAGCATTGCGTATGCAATTAATAAGGTGATCTCTACTTGGAATAAAATATCCATCAAACTCTAGAATATCATTAATCCATTTGTAATTAATGACAAGTCTAGGTTTACCTCGCTTGATCTCACCATGATTATCTACCAGAAACCCAGGGCTACTGTAAGGTGAACTAGCTGGCTCAATCAACTTCATATCAAGATGTTCCTTGATAATAATACTCATATCCTTCTGATCAGTCAAGTTCATTAGGATTGGTCTAAACCTTACAAACTCGTGCACCTTTTCCGGCTTCACCTTTAAGGTTGCTTTGAGTTGGTTCTTGTCCCACCAGGCCAAAGGATTCTCATTGTAGCATCTCGAGATCTTCCTTTTGACATCTGCAAGGGACACCTGCATTTCAACCTTAATTTCTTTGTTAGAAATTAAAGCTGTCTTGAGGATATGGATTTCCTCATCTTCAAGATCAACCTCCCGGATACAGCTAAGCACTGCTTCGCTGAACCTCCTTTGATCCTTCATCTTTGGTTGACGAAGTTTGCCTTCATCTTTTATATCACCACGCTTGCTGCGAAAAGTGACGGGAATCTGGCGATTAAACGCCTTTCTTAGCCTTTGAACAATGATTTTATGCTCACAATTAGTTGTGAACACTAATCTTCTTTGCTCATTGTCCTGCGTGTATCTCTTGAACATCTGTAGGAAATTATTTCCTAACAGAACATCAGCTCCCGTATCATGGAAATAAATTGGTGGAGTCTTAACCTTATACCAAGGTGTTTGTCCCGCTCCTCCAATTAGTATTTCCACTTCTTTTACTCCTTTGGATAAGAGTAAAATTCTTTTAGAGAAATCTCTGCCAGCAATTTGAGGTAAAGTATCCTCAACGTCTGCTGGGAAAATCCCCCTTCTTGCTGTGCATATTCCTGCACCTGAATCAATATAGGCCGAGAAATATTCTGCCTTATATTGTTCATATAACACTCCCACTGGAATGTATATCGAGAATGGACTTGTCATACGATCAAGAGTCGTCTTTCCTCTATCGTAATCATCATCCCCTGGTCCATCTGTTTCCAGGGCTTAAATCTTTCCAAAAAATCCTGCCCTAGAATCAGAACATCTTCCCGTCCTGCTCTCCCTTTAACCTCTACGATAAAACCCCCAAGGTCAAGGGTTCCATTGTAATGGTTCACTTCCGGTTGCGGGAGATAATACAAGACACTACATGGAAAATTATTTTCCCATCTTGTAGTATCAAATCTTGTTGTCATTCCTCTCCATCCTTCTGGACACTTCAGATTAGCTGAAACCTGAGTTTTCCATGGGACTTGGGGTTGACCTTCCTGGATGAGTCTCCTTCCAAAAGGTTGAGATATAATTCTATCTCCTTGGAAGGATAATCTTCCTCAGCTTATCTTAAGACTTTGATCATGTCTTATGACAGGCTTCTCTTGTATTCGAATGTTGACTTCCCTTTTCTGTGGAATCTCCATTCTGTCGGGACCAATTGCTGTAGTCACCTTCTTGAAAATATCAGGTATCTCGATAAACGGCTTTCCCAAGAATAACTCCGTATGATGGGAGTTGGAAAGTGCATACGAAATCTGATATGTTATCGAATAAGGGGTATTTCCCTCATCCAATAACTCCTTTCTCTTGAAGTCCTGATAAAGAGTCAGAGCTTTACTGAAACCCGAGTCGTTGAGATTGTAGGCAATTTTGGGATAGACAATCCCCACGACTTGGCCTGCACAAAGATTCCCCGAGATGGTTCCCATCACCGAATCTTGTAGGTTTCTGATCCTCCTATCACATATAGCTATGTCGATTGGAGCATCAATTCCTGTGAACATCGTGGATTTGAGCACTAGTTGTATTGCACCGATATGAATCCATCTCATCTTTTCGGCAATCTCTGGTTTAAGTTTCTCCAAATCCTCACGGATGTCGCTTGCTGGAATCAATTGCATCTCCACTTGATTCCCAGTAAACTCGATCGAAAGTGACATCTCTCGTCTAGTGATTCCGTAGACGATATGATGTTTCCTTCTTCCTAGACTGAAATTCCTCAGCACTTCGTCTAGGTTGCTGGCATTAAAACATTGATACTTCTGAACATTCAAAGTTTTCTTCATGATTTTCTCGATCAGGTTTGGAGAGATCATCGTTCGACTAGAGAATCCAGTCCGATCTTCCCTCTCCTGATGACAAGATTCTGCTTCAGTCTGAAGATTCTGTAGATCCATCAGAATCCTCATCCTTACTAAGAATCTCTTCTTGCTCGTATATACTCTCATCTGAGGGTATATCTTCAAATTGGTACACTTGTACCAAATCCTGATAATATATGGCATCTTCGATGTCTGGAGTAGATTCGAACTTTCGCATGCCTCTTTGCTCGTTATCTGGGCAATTTGTTGAAATATGCCCTCTTGCCCCGCACGTCCAGCAGTTACAATCTTTAAAACTTTCATTGGCTCTAGTTTGAGCTCTTCTAAAAGTTTTCTTTGCTGGAGTCCTGGAACTGGATCCTTGGAACGAACCCCTGCTTCTGGCTGGTCCGCTTCTTTGTCCAATTTTGTATGATCTGGCCTTCTGTCTAGACCACATCGTCCTTGACTTCCAAGATCTTTCTCTTGGATTTCTTTCTTTGGAATAAGGTTGGTACCTATTCTTTCGTCTTTTGGTTATTGATGGCTCGCCTCCAATAACCACTGGAAGATCATTATCTTCACAGTTCAGGTGAGCTGCTTTGTTGATTCTTCGCAGCTTCTTCAGGTTTTTCTGAGCAGTGGCTTGTTGACACCACTCTGAAAGCTTTTGATGTACATAAGACATCCTCTTGGCGATGCTGTCACTACCCTTGGGGATATAATCTCTTATCATCATCTCCTTCCATGGGCTCGGAAATTTTAAGAAGAAAATTTCATTCGCGATAGTCTCATCAGCTTTTGACTGATGCTGGTAGATCGTAAAGAGCTGAAGAAATTTATTGAGCGCCTTTGGATCCAAGACTGTAAGTCTTAGATTATATAACGCCAATAGATACTTTCTTCTTTTCTCTCTATCAAATCCCTCGTAGTATCCTTCACCGATGAAATGGTCTTTGAAGAGGACACTCATTCTTCGGATAATTTCCGAGTAGGATTCCACCTCGAAGCATTGATTTCTTACTTCGAGGTGTAATCCTTCCCAGGCGATTTTTACTACGCCCGCGAGACTGGTTTCAAGAATCTTAACCAGTCCTTCTTTGTTAACGTCGAGAGTAGCTGCTGCAATCCGCATCGCTCCTCCCCACTCGTCGATCACTGATTCTCGATCTTTGAAGCTGACTTCATCAAGATCAAGCATTACGCCATATGGATGGATGGGATCCAGGGTAGCCTTTCCAACCGGTGAATCTTGGATTCTGGGTTGTCGTCTCCTTCTGGTTCTCTCCATTAGTATGGCCTCGTCTGGTACCGTCGCGGTATATGATGGTCCAGCATGGAAATCACGAGCTTCTCTCATGACTTCTTCAGGTGGTGGTGGTACTTGCTGATTTAATGGTACGGCAGCATGTCCCTCCACAATCTGGTGTTGGTTCATCTTGAGATCAACCACCTTCATGTTAGCAAAAGATTCTGCTAATTCTTGTAGATCTTCAAGTCCGATTCTTTCAAGGTTACTCATGATTTTTCACCTTGAAATAATCGTACATATCTTTCCACTTGAGGATCTTTTCCTTTATCCTTCACTGGTAGAGGATATTTTGGCCCTTCGGGGAATAGCATCCGGTTCCTTCTTTCGGGAAGAGATCTGTTCTCCAATTGGCCAACTCGACTCTGAATATCTTGCAAGATGGTTAGGATCTCATCTTGTTGACTTGATATTCTTTTTATCTCCTGGGGTACATTAATTAGGCGGTTGCCATAATTTTGTACCGTCTTCTGGATCTCCCTTAAATCAACCGAGAATTTTGATATATCGGGGTCGATTTCTCGGAAGACCGGAGTGAACTCCCTCCTGTCTTGACTCATTAGAAATGGGTTGAATGTCCCATTTCCATTTGCTGGTTTACCTCTCTTTGTAGAGAGAGGTTTGCTGTTTGCAGATCTTGGTATCTACACATCATAGTGATGATCCGTGACTGTTCATCTCCGGATACAGGACTATGAATCCTCTCGTCCAACTTGGAAGCCCAAAAGAAAAATTTCTCTTGGTGCTGTCTATCCATAATCTCCAATATTTGGAGAAAATTCTTGTAACCAAAGCATCTCGGACAAGCGTCCGGATCCATATTTTCTTGGAGTCTCCTCCGTTAGGGGAAAATTAAATGCAATAAATAAATATAATTCCTTAATAAACCTAGGGCTCTGATACCATTTTCGAAGCGCTGTAATAATGCCAAGATTTATCACAAAACATGCAAATAAAATATCAACATGTTCTAATTTCAATGAGTAATATGCTCAAAAATTTTCATAAAAACCCGGTCGTGAAAAACAAAAATCCGGTCGGTACATATTCAAAACCCGGTCGGTTTTGGTCTCAAAACCCGATCACTATTCACCGTCCAGATTTTGATTTAATATGAAAACCTTCCTTCTTTTAGTCTTTTATTACCATCTTTAATATATTTTGAGCATCTTATTAATTGAAATTATTTCGAAATACTAATTATTATTTAACCATACATGTAATAGAGAAATTTGTTCTTTAAATAAATATTTTGAATATATAAACGAGGGTAAAATAGTCCTTTTGGGCACTTTTCATAGATTTTTACAAAAGATGGCACTTCTCATTTAAATGTTATAGAAGAGGGCATTTTTCACAATTATCCCAATAATTAATGCTTGGAGGACTAGTATATATTTATCTTCAACATTACCAGTTCATGAAAACCAAAATTTTGAGCGTATTATTCAAATCCAAGAGCAAGACCGACAAGACGTTAGTGCTTGAAGGACTAGTATAATTATGGATATGTGGATGAATGTTATTTAGGAGTACATGATATTATAGAGAATTATTATTTTATTTTATTTTTTTGTCTTTGACTCCTTTTAAATTCCAATGTATGAAAAAAAGCTTGAACTTTTATCGTATGTCCTAAAAATCCATGAAGTTCTGCAAAGTCCACAAAGTTCTACAGAATCCATTAAAATCCTAATTAAAAAGTTTTTATAGAATCTTGCAAAATTTTAAAAGTCAAAAAATTCTCCAAAATCTTTTAAATCCGCATGACTTTTTTCAACTTAAAAAGTCATTTACAATCATAATCCAATATACCCCCTAAATATAGCTTGATGTATTCAATTGCAATAAAATGATCGCTTTTAAAAAAATTGCAATAAAATGATAGTTAGTGTATTTTGGGTCAGATTTTAAAGATCATTTGTAATACCAAAAATGATAGTTAGTTTGTGTATTTCAAGGCAATTGTCCCATAAAATTATGTAGATTATATAATTTTGTGTTAGGTTTGATTAATTATACTTAGTTGTTTGATAAATTATGTGATTAAAAATTCAAGTCAATTAAGTCAAAATTGATTGATTAAAAATCAATTAAGGTCCTGTTTGGTAGTCATGTTTCAAAAAATTAGGCAGATTAAACTAGGTTAAACGAGTGTTTGATAACTCATTTTGTATAACTTATTGCATGTATTAAATGGAAAGTCCAAGCTAATTTCACTAGGGGTGAGCATTCGGATATTTGGTTCGGTTTTTGGCAAAACCAAACCAAATTATAATCTGGATTGAAAAAAATAACGAAAACCATACCAAAAAAACCAAACTAACCAAACCAAAATAACCAAATTTATTTCGATTTGGTTCTGGTTAGTTCGGTTTATCCAAATATTTTATTTAGTAACTAATTTCGTTCAATTTTAAGAATAATTAATTATTAAAATCTAATCATACATATATATATATAATAATTTTAATCTACTAAAAAATTAGTTTTAACTTTAAAAGGTTTAAAATTAAAATTTATAATAAAAAATCGTAAATGTAAATTCAATATTTTCCAAGTTTCAAAGAATAACAAATATTAAATAATTTATTGAGTATTATAATTATATTTGTTGTAAATCTAAAAAACTATTGAAGTATTACATTTTATTTTCTACATAATATTTAAACATTTGAAATATAAGATAATATATAATTAAAAAGAAAATAAAAATATATATGATAAAATAAACTTATTTAATAAAATAATTCGGATTTTCGGATTTTTCGGTTTGGTTTTGTATGAATCTGAACCAAACCAAATTAAAATTCGGATAAAAAATAAAACCAAACCAAACTAAAAAAAACCAAATTTAACATTTTGATTTGGTTCAGTTTGATTTTTCGGATTTGGTTAATTTTGCTCTCCCCTAAATTTCACTATTTCGTCATGTTTTGGAACTCTCTAAATTGATGGGTTATAATTTTAACATACTAAAATAGTATTTATGTCATGTTAGTTTAAAATAAACGTGACTGAAGTGAAAAGATGAGTTAGGTATAGTAGGCCATGTGTTTGGTAGACTAGTTGTATTTCATAGATATCTTGAATTGATTGTTTGGTAGCAGTAAGATAAACATCTTTTGTACAAGTAAATGACATTTTTTACCTCATGAAAAATATATATTACTGAAATTACTAAAGTTAACTTTGACTTTCTTTACCCTCTTTCATAGATATTTTCTTTACAAAGGAAGGATTTCAGAATAGCGAGAGTGTTCTTCCCACAGTATTTGTACTCAAGGTCGATATTATTAGGTAAGATCATGTGAAATAATTCAAGTTTTGCGTTTCAGATTTTTTAGAAATAGTGAGTCTTTGATGTTTTTTAGTTGAACTAAATTTATTCTTCTTCTATGTTTTGAAGTATCTTCGTAGTTTACTAATTTGTGAATGAGCAATTGAAATAAATAGAGTTTGTTTGTTTAATGTTTGATTTGATGAAGTTGTCTTCTATTTAATTTAGTGAAGCAGAATTGTAATTAGTTTATGGATTTGCATGTAATGATTAGTGCAATTAATTTCTGATGAAGCATACGCCATAAATAGGGTGGGTGTCTAATATGCAATAGGGTGTGTAATCTATAGTAGGTTGGATTGAATTTATACCCCATAAATAGAGTGTGAAATATACAATATGTAGGATGAAGTAGGTGCTTGAAATAATTAGGAATGCAGTCTGATTTGAGCTCGTTTTGTAAATACAGTTTATAAAAGGTTCAATATGTGGAATATATGTTTCTAATTAATGTTTTTATATTTAATAGGCAAGTCAGTAGCATTATGGGATATACGAGTTTCACGAATGGCGGTATGTAATTTATATTTTGATTATTAAAATTTACGAGATTTTAGCTTCCCCTTAATCAACTATATGTGGGTCTAATTTGGCAGGACGTGATACAAGAAGGAATTAGTGGTTTTGCAGTTCGTAATGGAAAAAAAACCGAAAGGAATAGGCGCAGTTGGTCGCATGCGGAGGAGGCTATCCTCATTGTCGGAATGACAGAGTTGATTGCTCAAGGGTGGAAGTCGGATAATGGCTTTAGGGCCAGGTATCTAAACAAGCTAGAAGAAATCATGAAAAAGGCATTCCCTACTACAGATTTGAAGGGTTCACCACGTATCAATTCAAGGCTAGGTAGTTGGAAAAAAATTATTACTCGTTTAGCCAAATATTGAATAGGAGCGGTGTTGGTTTCAACTTGAAAGGAACTCACACTATTGATGTGGAGGACGATCAATGGGATCAAATAGTGAAGGTATATTTTAGTTGATGAAATTTTGCTACTTTTTTTAGTTGGAAAATTTCTTGATTACTTGGTATATTGTTTTGTTACAGCTTGATAGCAACGGGAGGTTGATGCGGTACAAATCTTGGTCATACTTCGAGGAGTGGAAAGAAATTTTTGGTAAAGATCAAGCAATTGGAGATGGGGCAGAAGAACATGCTGATGTTGTGAATAATTTGAAGGACAATGATTTCGATCCATTTGGTCTGGATGGGGCTGGTTTGAATTTTAGTATTGGCGAGATGCAAGGACTCGAAGACGAGGGCGATAGTGTATCTCAAGTGAAAAAAGTTTCAGCCCAAATAAGCCAGAGTAAAGGTAAGAAACGCAAAACCACTGAGATTGCGCAAGGGATGTATGATATTTTACTTAAGATTGGTGATAAAACAGATGCACGACTGTCTGACATAGCTAAACGAGTTGGGTATGAATATGATCTTGGTGTCGCCCAACAGGAGGCATTTGACATCCTCGGCTCCATCTCGGATCTTTCCACAGATGAAAAGTTCGATGTTTGTGAAATTCTAGGGAAAACTAAATATGAACTGGAGATCTTCATGGGTCTTTGTGGTGAAGCAAGAGCATTGTATGTCCGTCGTCTTCTCAAGAATAGAGGCAATAACTCTACAATCTGTGTGGTACTATGCATATATTTTGGATGAACAACCTTAACCTTTATTTTGGACTAGTGATTACTCTATTATCTATATTTTGACTTGCTAGATGCTAGCTTTTAAAGTATTTTGAAAGTTTATGGCAATATGAATAATGATTTTTGTAATCCTTATCTACATTTTTTGGTATTGAATTTAGAATGATCATGTAATTTAGATTGACTATGTATTGGACAAGTAATTTGCTGGTGATTACTCTATTATCTGTATTGGACTAGTAAATTCTCTTTGATGCAAATGGTGATTACTCTATTATCTATTTCTTTTTTGAGCGAGGAGAGTTCTAGACTCTGATGCAAATGGTGTCTTTATAATTTTATGCTAAAAATTCTGAATGTGGCCTAAACTAGAAACTCTGATCATCTTTTAATTTTTGCTTTTCATTATTTTGCATTCTACTTCCAGATTTTGTATTTGTAATAATTTCATAATTGACAATAATACAAAATATTACACAAAGTAGGAAATATTACAAAAGCTATTACAACAAGGTACAAGATTACAAAGTAGTCGATACAGAAGCATATTTCCAAACTTGATCAAAGATCAAATGAAAAATGATGGAAATATGCGATGCATACATAATTATATATAGAACGGCTAACAATATAATACATAGAATGATCAAAGACCAATTTCACTGCGATTTCCATGGAGAAGACGATGAACATGAGCTATCCCTGGGATAATTTGGTTTACGTCGTGGAATACAAGTACGTGAATAATTAAGTTGATCAGCTGGATTGTTGGTTGAGAATCCATCACTGCCTGAACACAAATCATCGAAAAGCCTTCGTCGATTAGATTTTATAATTGGCAAGATGGCTTTTGCCTCACCATCACTGCTATTACCAATCACATGAATTTGATTATCGTCTAGCTTTTGTGTGGATTCACTTATGATGATCACAGATTGAGATGTTTTCTTTTTTACATCATCCATTCCCCATAACACACAAAGATTCTTCCATTCTGGCTCATCTTTATGGTAATAACACGCTGCAAAAGGATCTCTCTGTTTCATAATTACAAGTAAAAATGTTATGGTAATTAGAAACACAATCCAAAATATAATCTTATGATTATCTAAAAAAATTACCCGAAGTATTTTCTTCAATGTGCTCTCCGTTGCATGGATCTTGTTCGCCTCCATTTCCCAGTCGACACCGTTGGTTGAGCTAGCCTTTTTGAAGTTCTTGTATCTCTTACGAAGGAAAGCTAAACGAGTGACTAGATTATCAGAAGTTAAGCCTAAACCATGAGATGCATTGAGATTGCGGGTGGTAGCATCTAGTGCCGCCGTCGGTATGTATTCACCTGACCAACATATCATGTTCTTGTACGTTAAGATTGTATCCAAAACTAACTTATCCTTCTCCGCGCTCCACCCATTTTGATAAAAATACTCAGATTGTGATTTTATGTTATTATTGAAAGACATACTTGGTGTGAAATGTGAATATCATATATGGCTAACATTTATAGCCAGCAACTACACATAAAAGCTTTCTTATCTCTTCATATTTTCTTGTAAAAATTATTAGATGATCTGGCATAGATTTTTTAGGTGTGCTCCATATAATACTAGTTAGACTAGTAATTTGGTATTAAGGAAAATAATCAAATAGAGGTCCTTTATGTATTGTCTCATCACCTCCCTACAGAGTGTGTTATTTTTTAAATATAAATATTATTATAAATTCAAATGTTCATATAATTCCAAAATATAGTCACATGAAATTTTTCTACACTATTTCTTTCAAACAAACAGATACAATATTAATAGGAGTGTCCCTGTCAACTCAAAGGATTCGAATATTAACTATTGCTGAACAAATATTGAGCAAAATATTAAATTAAATATGAGATTGTCATGGTATCATTGAGATTAATATCTTTACAGTACCATCATTTAGACAAATATTTAAGCATATTTAACATTCAGACCATTGAATTACAGGTTTTCAGATGGATCTTCTCATACATTCAAACCAATTTGCCAATAATAAAGCCAAACAATACAAATACCAAAGCTTGGAAAATGAAAACTAAATGCATTACATAATCATCATTCTAGATCAACTTCTGAGTATTTGATTCCACCTTCAATTTCTTCAATTCACTAGCTGATGGAGCATCACCACGTACCAAATTTTTCGCATTACTACTTGACGAGTTAACCTTTGATTTACATTCATTTTTGTTTTTAAATGGTTGATTCATCACATATTCAGGTATATATCCAGTTGGATCATTCTTGTGATAAACATCACACCACATGAAGTGGCCCTTATAATGTTCCCCATTCGGACATATGTAGAACTATCGTCTGGGGTTCTGAGCATCACGCCCAGCTAATCTGAATAGCATCTTACCCATCCCACAACGACAATTTGGTATATAATCTTGAATGTCTGTCTTATTCATGTTCCTTAAGCACTACGTTTAACCTTCATACACCTAATTAAAATTCACACACATACATAAGCAGTCTTAAAGAAAGCCTTCAAAATCTCATAGCAAATATAATATAATGAAGACCAGAAGAATACAAATTTCCACATAAAATATTTAATAAAACATGTCATAGTCAGAAATGTCATCGTATAGGTAAGCTAGCAAATCAATATCCCAAAATTATCAAATATTGTATGAGTAATGGTACATTGCATAATCATTTTAGACTCTAGATTGCCACATCAACTTAGCCATTTCATCCCTAGTGTGATTCCATTCAGGAGATGCCTCAACAACAGTAACAAACTCTTCCCCATCATCGATTGCTCATCCTCGTCATTCTTTTTATTATACATCTCATCGCACAGGTCGTTGTTCATCTCTCCTAGGATGAAATTATGCAGCAAAAAGCAGGCCAGGACGAGCCTAGTATGGACTCGTATGGGATAGTAGGATGACTTCGAAGTATAGTCCATCGCATCTTCATGATCCCAAATGCTCTCTCAATCACATTCATCGCCATTGTGTGACGTAGATTAAACAACTCTTGATAATTCTGAGGTTTTAAACTATCGGAACCCCACTCCTTCAAATGATACCTCACTCCTTTATATGGGGTTAAGAATCTCTCGCTATTAGCATATCCATTATCACACAAGTAGTATGTCCCTATTTTATTAAAATATAGTAATAACAAGTTAAAAATTATTAGAGAAATTTCAATTGCATTATACTCTACATAAGACAATAAATTGCTTTGATTAACATACCATTCAGAACTTTCAATCCGTTATTCCTATTAATGGCATCTCTTAGCACTCTACCATCTGCAGCAGACCCCTCCCAACCAGCTAACACATATGTAAATCTCATGCATCGATCACAAGCTGCAAGCGTATTCATTGATATTTGACCATTCCTAGTCCTATAACGTGGTTTATCTCCGCTAGGAACAATCATATTTATATAGGTTTCGTCTAATGCTCCTAAACAACCCTATATCAAGAATCATGCACAAAAGTGCTTTATTGAATAAAGTTTGTTAAATGTAAATTTTTTGAAATTATGGAATTAATGAATTATACCTTGAACCACTTCCATCGTGTGTCAGTGCAATCATCTTCAACTGGGGTTGGTTTCACAAGGAACATGCCATGGAGTTTCAGTAATGACTTTAAAACTAAATGGACATAAGAGGATATTGTTTGGCCCGACCTCTTGAAATCAAATCCAGAAATCCAGTTTGTTTTATAGTGCGATAGGATTCCTAAAAATATAGCTACCTGCTCCTCTACACTCACGTATTTCCCGTCCTGAATGTCTCCAACCTGTCTTAATATTGAACACAATCTACCAAAAGTATTACGATTCATTCGAAAATTACCAATGCAATCCACTTCTGTAGTATTCACCATCCTATTCAAGTGTTTAACTTGTTCCGGGATTCTATTAATCATACTATATTTCTTATCACCAGAAAGACGTTTTCTTTTTCGACTACTCATACTAAGAAACATGGCAATAACAACTACTATGCTAATCATGAATTCACTCATAATTTCCTCAATTTCTATAGCTATAGTAGCATTCTGATTTTGACGAGAAGGCATTGTATGATGAAAATAGAACACCACCTGTGTATCAACACTGCAATACTACAAATAATATAGTTTAAAAAATATTTTTTTACTACAAGTATAATGTTTATGCATGACAATTTAAACCACTTCTTTGTAATCAACGATTTCAAAATTTTACACATCTGCAAAAACATAAAATATAATGTCTGTTACAAATCAACAAGGAGAGATTTGTACCTCTTTAATTAATTAGATGAGATGTCCTTGCAAACTAACAACAAACTTCTAATGTATCACACCTTCTCTTGATCACTTTAGACTTACAAAATTACAGCAATTATCTCCCTTCACATTTGGTTCAGGGTGTGTTAGCAAGAAAATTATCATACATAACCATATTGAAAATTTGCTAAAATCAAAACTTCAACAAAAAAGAATAATTTCATAACAAAATTGTCTTTAAATTTACAAAAATCATACCTTTGAAAGAAGAGGAAGAATGATTTCGCCGTAGCAGCCCCCGATATCTAGGGTTTCAAAATCTTCCCCCGTTGTGCATTTCTATGATTTTAATCTAATTGGGAAAATAACAACCAAAACCAAACGAAGATCGTTTCTTACATCAAGAATATAATTTCAAGTTTCTTGGGGGAAAATAGTTTGTAGAATCTAGTTTCAAGCTTTTTGGGAAAATGGTATGTTCTACATTTGTACGCAGCTTGCTTTTTCAAAATGTTTTGTTCACTTCAAAAAATGTGTTATGATCTTGCTTGGGGTATTTCCGTCTTCTCATGTATGGTTGGATGTATTTAAAAGTCAGGTTTATTTTTAACCCACCCAACACATCATTTACATAACTTGTGCAAACAATAGATTTATGGACGGACTTACTTAAAAAAACGGGCCTTTGAGTTATAGACTGAAGGCTACCAAACACACAATAAAGTCTAGTAACCCATTCATTACTATCATTTAATGGGCTACCAAACATGACCTTAAATCACATATTTTCCCAAAATCACATCATATTCTTCACTTCATCTATCCCCACATTTATGGGCACATCCCTCTCTCTCACTTTTTTTTCTCATATGCGTCTCTCCACAGCCCGGCGAGCACGGCGGCACAAATACGTCAACGAAAAATCCACGTACCATCACGTCGCCTCATTATCTGCGTTCATAACCACGTTTCCTCCTCTACTAGCCGCCACCATTGCACCTCGTCACCTTATCCGCTAATCTCCACAACTCCATTTTCTCCCCAATTTTTTGATTTTTGATTTTTTTTTTTCCCCCAACTTCTTTGCTATATCTTTATACATATCAAGTATAAAATTGAGAAGTGAGTTGTACTGTTTAGGGTTTCACCTTTTGTTTTTCAACAAACAAAGATAAATCTCCTCATTCACTCCCTTTTGAAATTCTCTTGTTCTCGCCTATGAATAACTTCATGTTTTGTTGATCCATTCTTGGAAATGCAACTCTAAGTTTCTGGGTAATTGGATCATTGGGTGTTTGGAATTTTTATTATTTATAGAGATAAAATTATATATTTATACTATAATTTAACTAATACATGAATTTTATTAATTACCTATCAAACAAGAATATTATATCATTGTTTCATTGTATCTCATTATTCTTGATAAATTTTAACCTAACTTGACGACATCTAATTAGACTATCAAACATGCTTGCTTGATTACACATGAGCTCAATTAAGCAAACCAAACACATTATTGTAGTTGATTATTTTGTCAATCAAGCATAATTCAAGGTTAATCAACTCTATTCGAATAAAAAAAATTGTATCATACATTAATCTTCTACTATTTAGTCAAAATAGACACTTACAATTTATTAAATGACATATCCTTTTCATACTTTTGTCGCCAAATCAGGTTATATATGTAACTAAAGAGATAAGTAAGACTACACCCATCAATGACTTTGTCTTAACACAACCCCTATTTAAATATTTATTTATCTCTTCTACACAAACAATTTTAGATGACTTTCTCTTGGGGGGGGGGGGGTAATTGGTTATAGATTCTATAGGATTTTTTTGAACTTTAAAAAAGTCTATAGATTTAGACTTTAAAAAGTCTATGGATTTTCTAATTAATACATAGACTGTATGTAGAGTTTGAGAGAATTATTTATTGATTTACATGGATTTTCATTGATAGGATTATGGAATACATTTTTTACATAGATTTTCATAGATTACAGGACTAGGAATGACAATGGGTCAGGTTGGATCAAACTTTTTTATGCCCAAACCTGACATGCAGTTTTGTGGATAGACCCAAACCCGGCCCATGACCCAACCAGACTTGTAATTCAAGGCCAAACCCAAACCCATGTGGATTGGGCGGGCTTGGACGGACATTCATATTTTTTTTACTTTATTTATTTATTTTTTTAACATATTTAAAAAATATGTATAATTAATTTAGTTTAAAATATATTTATATATTTTAATATTCATTAATATATCTATTAATTTATATATATTATACTTTAATAACAATAATGATATTTATATTATTTTATTCATATATTTTATTTAATATGTCTATTAATTTATTTTTATCATAATTAATAATAATAATTGTATTTATATTATTTAAAAATTATAGTTTAAATATTATATATTTAAATATTTGGGTCGGGCTTGAGCGAACATGGGTATGTCGGGCCTAAACATTAGTTCAAACTCAATCATGACGTCATCGGGTCAGGCTTGAACAGATTTGAGTCGGACCGTGTAAAATTAATCCGTAGTAGGGGATTGAAATAGGAGAACAAGGGTCGGGTTTAGGGATGACAATGGGTCGGGTTGGGCTGAACTTCTCTATGCCCAGATCCGGTCTGCGGTTATATGTACAAACCCAAACCCGACCCATAGACCAGTTGGGCCAGAAAATTAGGTCTAAGTCCAGACTAGGGATGGCAGTGGACCTTGGACCCGGTCCGGATCCGGGGATCCAGATCCGTTTTTTAGGATCTGGAGCATTAAAAATTTGGTCCCGGCGGATCCGGACCGGATCCGGACCACTAATAAAAATCACGGATCCGGATCTGGAATTTAGTAGATCCATCCCAGATCCGACCCGTGGATCCGTTTATTTAATATATATATTTTTATAATTATATATATATATGTAATATTATATCTATTTTTATAATTAAGAAATGAAAATACAATAATATCCTAATACGAATTATTTTGGATTTTTGTAGTTTTATATTGTGATGTTATTTTTATCCATTGTGGTGATATTGTGGATTAATCAAGATATTATTATTAATATTTAGAATTTTATTTTTGAAATTTAAGTTCATGGATCTGGACAGATCCGTGGATCCGCGGATCTCACGGATCTGGATTTGGACCAAGCTTTTTTAGATCCAACGGATCTGGGCCGGATCTGGACCAAGGTTAAAATTTTCGGATCTGGATCTGGACCAAGCCAGATCCGGCCCATTGCCATCCCTAGTCCAGACCCATATGAATCGGGCGGACTTTGGTCATGCCCGTGCTTATTTTAATTAATTTTTTAATACATTAAAAAATATTTAATTATTTTTTAATTGCATTTTATATATTTTTATATTTACTATACTTTTAAATGCAAATAAATATTCAATCCAAATTTATTTAGTTATATATCTTATTTAATATATATATATATATATATATTAATTATAATATTATTATTTATACAATTTATAATTTATAATTTATATATTAATTATATTAATGTCATGTCGGATTTGGATCTGGCGGGGCTAAATTGTCTTCTCTAGTCGTGTTTGTAGAATTCTCTTGGAGAATCGGTTGAAATCTCTGGTAATTAGAATAGATTTGGTATAATACAATCTATTTATATTTTTGAAGGATAATCCATCAAAATCCATATATTATTAAAATCTATAGATTATTGAATACCTAAAGATTTTATAAGACTTTTTTAAAATCCGTATTGAATACCTAAGGATTTTTAAAGACTTTTGAAAATCTGAATTGAATACACCCAGATTTTAAAAGTCTAAAAAAATCCTATAAAATCTATAACCAATACACCCCCTTAGACTAAAGGTTGGATGACAACCATTTTGCATAGAAAGTCATGAATTTTAATTTATTTTTAAATTAACGTATTGTGTCTTACTATGGTGACTTTTGCAATAATATCACCGGTGGAAGTAGTCTAAAGACCGTAATTTAACAATTTAAACGGCAAGAAAATAAAATCACCAAAGGTGCATAGTTGGGACTATAAGTTATATTTAACTCATAATAATTATACATTATAATTGATGGAATGAACTTCTGGTAGTTAGTGTATAAAATTAAACTACGATTTACAAAATTAAAATTGAAGAAAAATTAAAGTTTGAAGAATCTTTATGGGCAGAAATGAAAATAATCACTTTTATAAAATAAAGATAAAAATCACTCATTTAAAATAAAAGATAAAAAATACTCACTTAAATAAGCATATACAAGGAAATTGATAATGTGCTAAAGCATTTCATTTTACAAAACAATTTGAATTATAGTAGCACATGAAAAAATTCATCATGTTATCATTTAATATGAACATTTTTATCTTTTATTTTTAAATTAATATTTTTTAATGAAAGTGAATAAATTTACTCATTAAAAATCTCTTTATTATGAGCACATGAAAAAAATTCGATCATTATCATGTAATATGAACATTGTTATTTTTTATTTTTAAATTAATATTTTTTAATAAAAGTTAGTAATTTTACTCATTAAAAATCTCTTTATTATCAAAATGATAAGGAGAAATAAAGATATGCAGTATAACAATGTGGACTAGGAGTTTATTACATTCCAATAAAACTAACTCTTGATTAGAAGTTGACAAATTATCAAAGCCAGAATCTTATTCTCTTTAATTCTTGATCATTACATCCTAAAAAAGGCTTTATAACGCATCACTCCACCTTGCACAAACTTATTTTTCTAGGCGCTGGAGTCTCGCTCAATTCAAAACTCCAAACTACAACAAGATTCCACAACAAGAGGTGCATCATGCATATACAAATCAAGTCATCTCAACCTGGCCCCTCGGCTTGGATGACCCGGTCTCCATATCGTTGTAAGTCGAGAAACGGGAGTTTTCGTTCCTCTCACCTTGGCCCCATATAGCGTAAGCATCCTCCCCGTGTGCTGCTTGATCCCCGATCTCCATATCCTCCTCAGTCATCCTCAGCGGCACAATGAGCTTCACCACAAAGCAAATCAAGCTCGTCGTGACGATGTTCACAGCGACAATGAACATCACACCCACAAGCTGAAGCCCTATTTGTCTGAATCCGTGGTGGTAAGACCCATTCTGAAGACCATAGAATAGGCCAACATACTTGCCATAATGCCCGTAGAACAAGTAGCAGAGCCTTGGGTTAGCAAATAGGCCGGTTAGGACCCCTCCGAGGCACCCGGCAACAGCATGAGTGTGAAACACAGCCATGGTGTCATCTACTTTCTGAAGTAGCACAGATTTCTTGTGCACAACCATCATGGTGAACCATGGGATTGAGCCTGAGCATAAGCCCATTATGACTGCAGCCCAGCCTTGTACAACTCCTGCATTCGAGTAAACAATGCACATTCCTCCTCAATATTCCAACATGTCACAAGTACTTTTGCAGAAACTCCACCACTCCTTACAATAATAGTTTTCTCCTGTCCTTGAATTGTCCCATTTCAAAAATCATACTATAATTAATAAAATTTTGATTGTTTCAAAGATTATTAATTCAGAGGTTTTACTATAAAAAGATCATTACATATTTTCAATTTCATAAATAGACATCACAACTTTGCAGCAAGGAATGTAAGGAAGTACCTGCTGCAGGGGTGATGCAGACAAGGCCAGTGATCATGCCTTGAACTGCTCCAATAACTGATGGCTTCCCGAAAATGACGATATCGAGTATAAGCCATGTTAGCAAGCTTGTAGCAGTGCAGACATGAGTGTTGATAACAGCTAGAGCCGCGTCAATGTTAGCAGCATAAGGGTCACCTCCATTGAACCCCGTCCACCCCATCCACAGAAGCCCCGCACCAGCCAACATCAATAAGATGTTGTTGGGTGGAAACCTCTCCCTATCCTTGGTTAGGCGTGGACCAACCTGAAAAACAAACCACAAACACGTTTCATTTGAATGAAACGCACAATGAAGAACCATCTAAACAGAATTTATATCTTACTGCATACAAACTCATAGGTGGATATAAAATGGTAGTCTTATCCATTTCCCAATTGCCTAACAATAGAACTTCATAAGGAGTCCTTTGGTTTTAATGGTAGAAATATTCACGGACTGCATGAAAAACACAATGCAGACCAACTAATCTAACAACAGAGGAAAAGAACAAGAAGGGTCATAAAATCATACCCAATATGCAGCGGTAAAGCCAGCAACGCCCGACGACAAGTGAATAACGTACCCACCGGAGTAATCAATCAAGCCAGCCTTGGTAAGCCAGCCATTAACCGACCAAATGGTGTACGCTCCGATGGTGTAAGAGAAGGTGAGCCACAAGGGCACGAATAGCATCCAAGCGTAGAAGTTCATCCTCCCCAACACTGCCCCTGCGATCAGTATCAATGTAATAGCCGCAAACACGAACTGGAAGTACACCATTGTAGCATTGGGGAAGTTCCCAGCAAAGCCCTTCTCAAGCAGATATTTCTGTGAAAGCGCCACGTTGATCTTCCCCCAAATCGGCACCAACTGATCACCGAAAGAGAGGCGGTAGCCCCAGCATACCCAGCACACGAGCACGCATGCGAAGGCGTACAACGCCATGAAGGCGGAGTTTACTGCCCACTTCTTCTTCACGGCACCACCATACAATATGATCAGCCCGGGCACGCTCTGGAGGCCGACGAGGGTCGCCGCCGTGAGCTGCCATGCGTTGTCACCTTTGCTCAGCCAATCCGGGTTGGCGGCGTCGTCGGGCTGTAGATTCGCCGGGAGGAGCGCAGTCCAATTTGCCATGGCTGAGTGATGCGAATATGGGGACACTCCAGTCAGGACAGACAACAGACACCTTGCGTGCAAGTGAATATGCTGCTGAGATTACATAGCAGGGACTTATATAACTAAGGTTTCTTGAATTGATTCCCACGATGAGCTGTGGCATTGATGTATCTTTCTTGACATTATGCGTGAGTGTGTGAAGAGATTTTTCTTGTTGCATGCCATGAAGAAACAGAAGAGGACATTGTTCAGTTCGCTGCAGCTCTCCATCTCCAACATGTTGGCGGATTTCACAATGGATAACGACGTAATCAAGGCAGCACAGCATGAATTTCAAAAACTAACACACTAAATTTAGTAGGCTGTTAGATGTCATTGTGGATTATTTTTAGTATTATTATTAATATTCTACCATTGTTCCAAAATACTGTATAATTGATTAATGAATCATTGATTCATGATTATATATGTTAACTGTCGTGCTTCAATTATGTCGGCGCCGAGTCTCAGATTACCGGATTCAACAAAAATATCATCAACAAAGCATCAAAGTTTTAATTTGGTGTCTAATTTTACTTATTCAATTATTTATTTATTTATTTTGTCAAACAAAAATTGCTTAGTTTTTAAGTAGTTTAATTACACTATAATGCACAAACTCGCCCTTTTCTTTTATTTGTTTAATAACTACAAAATGAATAAACTATATTTTTAGTATTTAATTTGTTATTCTCATTTTTTGTTCTTTTGATTGTTCAATTAACTAAAAAAAAATTAATATTTACGAACGAAATTTTTCGTTACTAAAATAAGAAATTTCGTTATTAAAAATGTTAGTAACAGATTTGTAACATATTTATTCGTAGTAATATTGGTGGTTGCTAAAAAAATTTAACTACGAAATATATTTTGTTACTATATAACAACAGAATTGTAACGAAATTGTAACGAAATTTTAAAATGGTTTCTTCAATTTTAGTAACGAAATTGTAACGAAAAATTTTGTTACTAAATTCCGTCAATATTTTCTATTGCTAAAACTAGAACAACAATTTCTTAACAATTTCGTTGTCAATCTTAAAATTTAGAAACGGAAAATTTTTCCGTCACTATTTCATTACTATAACATGTGATTTTTGTAGTGATTTCTCTATTTGTCTCTTCATTTTTATTTTTATTTTTTATGGTTCAAAATAATTTAAATAAAAAAGTTTTAATGTAAAATTATAAAATGTAGGGGTGAAATTATAAAAAAATCAAACCAAATCAATAAAAAAAATCGTAAAAGATAATCAACCAAACAAAAAGTTAATTATACCAAATTTATCATTAACTTTTATTTCTATTTAATTTTGCCGCAATTTTTCTTGAAATTGAAATGTATGTGAATTTTATCACTAATTCTTCAAAGTTTTGTTGTGGGGTGATTCAAAGCTTTAGGTTCAAAGACTATTAATTTATAAAGGTTTTCACTATATTTCAATTGAAATGTGGATGTTTTTATATATTTTTATTTAATTATATTAAAAACAAGTGGATGCTAAATCGGTTATTGTGTCCAAAGTTTCTATTACTATTAACTATTTCCCCACGGTGCGATGCACGCAATCTTTATGATTTAATAAAATAAAAAATATAATATCTACACAATTTGTAGTTGTTGGTCCTGCAACGAGTATATTGGTGTATGGAGGGAGAGAAATACACTAGATAAAACTTTTTCAGATTAATAAAGATTTTCAGTGTGAGCTCAAATCTGAAAGGATGTAGCTCCAGTTAAGAGTAACTTTAGATAGTAATCATTCAGTCTACACTTATATTTGACTGATGGACTAATATCTTAAGTATATAGTGCGAAAGTGGTGGTTTGAAAGCTTACTCGTTTATCAGAAAAACTTAATGTTAATGTTCTAGTTTGCACTTAATCGGTATTCAGTATATGCAGTAGCGTTAGAGAAAATGAAATACTGAAAGATAATAGAGAAAACACAGAGTTTGGTTTGCGTGGTTCGGAGATAAAAACTCCTACGTCCATGAGTCTCGATGTGAGTCGAGGGTTTCCAACTAAATGGAGTGTCTTACAGTGATCAACCTTTGAAGGTTAGATGAACAATGAAGTGTGATCACTTATAGCTATGAATTAAATCTAAGCTAGATCTATTTTTCAGTTACAATATGTATCGCTAAAAACACACTAGGAGATGTACTGTGAATACATAAGTGCTCTAGAGTCTGAAAGTTGGAGAGCGATAGAAAGCTTGAGAATGTTGAGAGCTTGAATGTGTAAGAAAGCTTGGTAACCGGTGTTTGAAGCGATTGAAGCAGTGGTGTATTTATAGGACACTCTCAAGAATATATCCGTTGTAAGAGAAAGCTTCATCCGTAGCATTCAAAAATCTTCCCGTTGAAATCGTCGTCCTTTTTACCATTTTTGGTGTCTGCAACAAGATTTACTTCACCTATTGAGATCTTTTTCAGAAGTGGTAATGCCTATAAGAATAGCATAGTCCTCAGTAGTAAGCGTGATTTCAGTGGAAACTTCAGTGCAGAGCTTTAGTGTTTATTATCTTCATGCTTCAATTTATTTCAACTTCAAGACTTCAGGACATGACTTCAGTGGCATGGTCCTTCAGTGTTGGCTTGAGAACTAAGTTATAGATAATTTCATTACTGGTCTTGAACTTCAATCTTGAGTCCTTCAGGTTACGTGTACCTGTAAACTGAACTTTTTAACAAGTGAATTTTAAAATAAGACTAAAGACCATATTTCAGTTTTGGACTTAATGCATTTTTCAGATGAGATTTTGGAATCTGAATCAAAACTTTTATAAATATTTCTCAACAGTAGTGTTAAAATATATAGATTGATTTGAACATCAATCCAAAATTAAAGAGGGTTAATGTTGATATTTCATAATCCGAAACAGTATTAGTCCGAATGTGTTACATCAAAAACAACTCGAACCCTATAGCGCTTAGATTGGAAATCGGGTGGGTTTACCCGATTAACCAAATGCATAAATAAAAACAAAAAATATTTTTATAATATATTTAATTTTTTATGCAAAAATTGTATTTATCATACTTATAACTAATTAATCAATCGGTTAATAAAAATAATCAAAACACATTTTGTTACCATGTCATTATATTTTTATATTTAAATTTATTCAATTTTAAGTTTGATTGTTAACTATGTATTAAAATTTTATTTGTTTGCATATTTATTTTTACAAATATACAATCATAAAAATATACATATAATTAAATATTTTCGTAAACATTTTAGTCTAAATGGTCAGAAAAACAAAGGTGAAGATTGTAAATTTTTAACAAAAAAAATCAACTCAATTTAATCCAAACTAAATAAACTTATATTACGAGTGAATTAGCCTGAAACCAAGCGAGTTAAGCTTGATTGACATCTTTAATTGCAATTGTTGGACTGATGATTAGTCCACAACAAAATAAGAAGAGAAAGCGTATGAAGGCTCAAAGAGTTTGAAGTTAATACATTTGGTGAAACTGTGAAGCTTGGTCACGTAAACAACTTGGTCCTAAGCTCGAGGGCGTAGCCTGCAAAACAAGAACGGAGAAGTGGCCGGGGTTCTCCGAGGAGACACTCCGATGCTCAAGTCAATCTTTTGTAGACTCAAGAGATTGCAAATAACAATGAGTGTGAGTAAAGATGTAGCAAACGTTCCTCCTTATGTGTGAAGCAAATGATGGGGTATATATAGTTAGGTATATGAAGGGTAAATTAGTAATGTACCTTAGATGCACTATGTTACGTTGCAATGGTCTCAATTATGGTTGTTAGGTGCTATCGTCGCATGTTGCATTCTGACATATGTTAGATAAGGAGTCAGATAAGGAGCTGACACATGTCAGGTGGTACTATGAGATGAGCCTTTCATGCTCAGCAGACCTAGGATCAGACCCCTCGAGGCCGATCCTAGAGATCATTTTAGGCACATGTGGTAAGAGCTCAGATCCTACCCTCTGGGTGCTGATCAGAGCTCCAAAATCCTCAAACCTTTCAAAGTCTCTACTTTACCAGAGCCTAATTTACTATCAGAGACTATTTTTCCTCAGTAATGAACCTCTCCTGCTTGCTTGGAGAGCAGAGCTGATATTATTCCCTATCAACAATACATTAATACATAAACATGTATTAATGAAGATAGTCTTCTTCGAAATATCTAATATAACTCGTCATGAAGAGACATGTTTATCCATACCATGCTTGCAACAAATTACAAATGAAAACATCTATAAATTTTAAGATTTGAATTATCATTGTAAGTTTTTATGAAAAGAGATGTTTCTAAAAAAATCAGTTTCTTCAAAAAACAACTTTGTATTTATACGTTATAAAGAAGTACCGGTATTGACGTGCTTTTATTAAATAATAATTACCTTGTAATGGAAATAAAAATAATTCAACATAACGTCCATGTGTTAGCATAGTGATATAATGACCTTAATACTCAAGCCAACAGGTATTCATTTGAATCCTTTATAGAATTTAAATTTAATATTTTTACAATTTTTTTAAAACAATTCAACATTCCGTAAATTGTTTTTATACAAATTTAAAAGGCCCATTCCATGAGCCTTGTGATTACAAGACTAACATATGATTACACAATATGTATGAATCAGCCCACATACATAAAAAAAGATGTAAAATAATCAAATCGTGAAAAGTTTGACGGTGTAAGTATATAGATATTAGATACTCATACTAGTGGTGTAGCTTTGAGAAGGTGGTTGTCGAGAGCAACACATATCTAATATTTTCTCACCCACGGTCATCACATTTCTTTATCGAGTATTTTAATAATAATAATAATATGAATTTTACATTTAAAATAATAAATAGATTATACTTTTTAAAGTACAAAATATAACTTTCTTAATTTGTGTGTCTAAGTTTGTTATCGCTTTTAATGAGAATAAAATTGTAAATACAATGTATTCTTGATGCATAAATGAGAATTAAATGCTAAAAATAGAAATTTGTACTAACATGAACATACGCAGTGTAAGTGATCTAGTTTATAATTAGGCCATGAATTATTGCTTGTTAATTCTAAAATTTATTTGAATATTTGATACTACATAAGTGACCAAATATAGAAGGTCTAATATTATATTTACTATATATAAATGTTATACATATACTAGAGTCTTTTTTATCCTAATTCACATTTTTTCTTCTTCTTATCATTGGATTTAGAAGCCATTAATTAATGTAAGTGGTGGGTAATGAAGTTGCGGCATGGCTGCCTTGAACAGGCAAAGTACCCACTTCATTAATTAAGTCAAAATTGTGATGTCAATTAATATATATATATATATAAAAGAAATAGATCAAATGAGAATAATATATTAGATAATTAGAAATATGAACGAATCTACCTTACTAATTTATTATGATTTATGACTTGTATTAATATTTGATTTTTTAATATAATTTATGTGGTTATATGAACTGAGGGTTAATATTGTAACTTTAAAAATTAAAGTGTAACCGACTATGCCCTTAAATTGAGGGATTTGATAAACTATAATGATACTTTGATAAATTTCCCAATAAAAATTGTACGGATATTTTTTCATAAAAATGTGGTGCTATTTAGACTATTATTATTTTAAAATTTATTATACATTTTCTGCATCCTACAATTTGTTGTTCTAGTATATCTTTAAAATTGTTCTAGTATATCTTTAAAATACATCGAGAAAAAAAAGTTAATGCATTATAGAAAATGGGCCAAGATAATCCTCTTCTTTTTGTTTATCTCAATACACTTAAAACACAAAAAATTATTATCAAAGGAAATGAGTTAATTTTAATGGGACAGATGAAGTATATAAATGCATATGTTTTGGTTTCAACTCAAAACTTGATTATCATCGGATTCTACTCCTTGTTATAATTTTATTTTATTTGTCAAATTTATTATTACATTTTTATAGTATATCATGCACTACATTTTTTTCAATTACGCAATAATGTTACTAATATATTATTCCACAAATTTGCATGTCAATAATATTTTATCACACCTCAATCATGCATGATCAAACAAAAAAATGCAAAATGCATAATTTATTACAAATAAATGCATAATAACTTAATGCCGAAACTTAATGCGAAGTAATATTATAAATGATATTTATAAACTGGGTTAGTGAACCATATTTGAACACTAGTTTCGGTTTATGTTATGGAGCAAATTGAATTATTAATATAAACTTTTGCCACTTAAAATGAAAAACTATGGAAAATTTCAAATTTTTCTTATTTTAATTGGAACAGAGAGAACATAAATTTTTAAATAAAATGATAAATTGTTATATGAATGGAATGTCTCTTATTCTTATTCGATAAGTTCAAGTTTCATTATTTCCATATATTAAATAGATTTATTTAGGGGAGCGGTTACAATTTATAATGCAAAACACAATATTACCCTTTGACTAATTATATTGAATTCATACTTAACATATTTAAATCACATCTCAAAACTAATCATAACCATCTAATTCACTTAATTAAAGGTCTAAATTTATTCTTATTTCTATGTTAATAGGTATTCACATGGGAACCACCCCTATATATATAATGTAGATCATATAGAAAGTGAATTTTTAGTAGGAAATATGAATCAATCTTGACTGTCCATAATTGAGATCCAGTGGTACACAATTAACTGTTTAATTTTGAATTTTAAATAAATAAAAGAATACATAATTATGATTGGAATGATATTTATGTAATTGTACAATGATAGAGAAAATCATATATTCATATTTTATCTCAATCTTCATCCCTCCTCAACTCACGCCTTTTGTGCCCTGCTCTCTCCTTTCTCCTCACCTCACAGCGCCCCCTGCTCCTCCCCGCAGTCGTCCCTCCAGTCCCTTGCGCCCACAGGCGATGACCGCGCCTTGCCCTTAGGCAGTATCAACGGCCTCGAGCGCGATGAACTGCGCGAGGCGGCCTACGAGGTCTTCTTCACAGTGTGCCTATGCGTGATTTGAAGAAGCCTGCATGTTCTTGTTCTGTTTCTTCACCATCCTTTTCTTGCTACGAACAATGCTCTGAGTGAAGTCGTCATTGAAATTCTCACCGGATATATTGGCGGCTTCTCGTCTCCTTTTCAACTCATTGTTGTTGCTGCCTTTTCTCTGTAATACTCCTTGATGGTTGCATTGTCGTATACGTGTAAATTACAATGTTATTTCATCTTTGTACCGTTTAATAATATTATGTTGCACCACACATACGAATAAATTACATTTACATTCATTCACATCCAATTTATAATTTGTACAGACTACAATACATCAATAAATATGACATAATGCGTCAAACGTTTGATTGGAATGCGGTGGAGTAGTTTGCGATTGCGTTTCCCAATAAAAATTCTCATAATTCAAAAATTAGGGTGATTTTTTCAAATATTTTTTAGAAGATTATACTATCCATAAATTTCTCCAACTACCAAAAATTAAATGGTAGTACAATATATATATGTATAATGCAAATTGTGTAACTATACAGTGCAACAATAAACAAACGGCCGTTTTCTCTTTCTTTATTGCAGTTGCGTAATTTATGGGATCTATATCAATTTAAATATCCACCAAAATCGCCACAAAAACCGCCCAATAGAATAAGTACCGATTTACCCTTGTTGCATTGTATTGTACGATGCAACCAGAAATTCAAAAATTAAGGAGATAATTAAGGAATCAATTGTAGTCATTAGATCCATTCAAATAGAGGCTCCAGATCAATTCCTATTTTCTATCATTTACCCTCTTTTTACCTGAAACCACCTATATATATAATGGATCAAATGAGAATGATATATTAGGTGAGAAATAAGAATGAAAATCTACATCATTCATTTATTATGATCTATGGTTTGTATTAAACCTTGCTTTTCTAGTTTAATTTATTTGGTTATATGAGATGAGGATTAATATTATAACTTTAAGTTTAAGTGTAACCGACTACATGCTTAAATTGTGGGATTTGATAAGTTTTATATAAAGTAAAACTATGATGATATTCTTTGATAATTTTCTCAATAAAAATTGGACCGATTTTATTCATAATGCGTTGCTATTTAGACTATTATTTATTCTAAAATTCATTATACTTTTTCTGCATTCTATAATATATTATTTTGCACAAAATTGAGTTTCTTTAATTGGTGCAACATCAAAATTAAATTTTTAATGAATAGAAATTATCATAAATATTATTTTACAAAATGAATTTACAATAAATTTTACTGTTCTAAAAGCGAATAATCTTAATTATTATAAAGTATTATTATTAATTAGAATTTAATTATTTTTCTTAATATTTTATTTAATCTATGGTTCAAATTAATTGTGCATCATATTTATGCATAGAATGCATTGAAATTATAATGCACTGGTTAATGAATAAAAAGACATTATCATGTTATGCATTAAAATACTACGTGTAATGAATCAAAATAATATGTCGCATGCATAAATTTTAGTTTCTACGTAAAATTTAATTCTCATCGAATCCTAACCTTACTTACAATATATAATGTGTTAAAATTGTGTTGTTTTCTAGTACACTTTCAAGATGCACCGAGAAAGAAAAATAATTAATAATGCATTATATAAAATGATACAATGCATGCATAAGTTAAATTTTAAATAATTGTTGCAAAATTTTGTTTTATTGATCCCCAATTTTGATATAAATTTATTAATTCCCAATTTTTAACAAGAGTTTACTTATTAGAGTATATAATTTAATATTAATTAAATAAATTCAACACAGAAAATGAAAAGGAAAAATAATTACTCCCTCCGTCCTGCTAGATTAGAAGCATTTTCCTTTTTAGGAAGTCCAGCTAGATTAGACGCATTTCCTTTTTTGGTAACTTTTACAACTTCAAAATATGTGGACCATATATAGTTACCAAAAGCAAAAATAAAGCAAATATTAATTTCCGATCTTAAAGCAAATGCTTCTAATCTAGCGGGACGGAGGGAGGGAGTATAATTTTGGTGACTCTTATGACTCGTTAAACTTGAAGCTAGCAGTGAAGAATAAAATATATAGATAAAAAAAAGAGTTTCATTAAAAATTCTAAGCATAGTTTTATTATTAGGTTGTAGTTTAATAAGTATTAATAATTACAAGTAAATAAATAAAATAATAAAAATTATGGTAACCAGTACACCTATGAAACGATATAACATCAGTCATATGCACATTGAGCAATACATGATATACTTAAAATCGATGCATAGTGCAATTTAAATCAATGCATAAAAAAATTTAAATCAATACATGATATACAAACACTAAATTAAAATTATCCTAGGATGTAATAGCATGAATGGATAAAATGAAAACTAGTCATTAGATAAAAACTATGAATCAATCTGAATCATTGTTCGCTGTATAATATATTGTTCAAATTAAAAATATATCAAATTTATGCATAAAATACATTAAAATGACGATACTTAATTGTGTTGTTTTAGTGCATCTTTAAAAACGTTGAGAAACAAATGTTAATGTATCATTAAAGAAAAATGATGCATAAAGTAATTTATGAGATTTTTTCATTGAAAATAAACTAGTTATGCAATATAACAAACTAATAATACAAGAAATTAAAATAAAGAATTTAAATTTTAGTTTTAGTTGAACAAAACATATAGTTCACATGCATTTCAATTTCAATACACAAATTCTATCTTTATGTCATTGAATATTTTTTATATGAAAGATGATAAATGAATCTTATACAAAATATAATGCATTGAGATCCATAAAATTATGCATTAGAATTTCAATTTTTGCAAACCTTTAATTTACATTTATGCATCATGAACCAAAAGTATATGCATTTAAATGAATATATCAAATTACCTCCCTAAGAAATCAAACAAAGCCGCAACATTTTTTAAAACCAAATCTAAAATTTCATCAAATTTATATTTTAGAAAATTTATAATTTATAGTTTCTCAACATTTATACATTTAAGATGCATAAAATCGATTACTAAATAAATCCTAATAGAATTAAATTAGTTTCTACAAAAATTGATTAACAAAATCAAAATGAGAAAACTAAAAATTGATGCATAAAGAACATATACACATCTTCAATCTCGATTTGGTATGTAGTAAAAAATTTGGAGATATGATTATATGGTAAGTATTTTGACCTTTTCTACCCTTTCTATCAATTATTTGTAATTAATAATGTGTATATATATATCTTTTAGTCAATCTAATCTCATCCATTGAAATCATTAATATCTTTGGTCCATAGTTATTCTTATTTCTCATCTAAGAACTCATTCCCACCGGAACCACCCCATATATACATATATCAAGTTGTGTGTTTAATTGGATTTTGCTAAAATACAAGAAGATAGTGATGGTGCAGCTACAGCTTTGCAGTTTAATTTGCTGAAATATATATGAGAGCATTTGCATGCTTTGACTTGGGATTAAAGGTACATGCTTTTGTTCACTTCTTACTTCATTTCATGTCTTTCATCATTAGTTAATAATTATGGTCCTAATAAATTCATGTTGACTATAAATATATATGAGTTTCGATGATGGGATGGACTATGGAGTAACTCAAATTAATTAAATCCAATGTACTAGACCTTAAATTAATTAATGGATCACCTATTGGATCAAAGAGCAAGCCTCTTTTTATAAAAATAAGTACGTACTAGTAATATTATTATAATATAAATATTATTTTATCAAGTACACGGTGTCCAAATATTATTTTATGCATATACATGACAATGTGACATCACTTTATTTAGTAATTGTTTGGTGGGCCCATTGGTGCAACCTACTAAGCATGCATATAACCACAATGAGATTAATGGACCATGCTTCTCTAATAACAATATATAATGAGATGCAAGTAAAAAAGTCCACTGCTATGTTTCTTTTTCTTAATCTTTAAGTAATCAATCTTATATACCCCTCCTCACTCCTCAGTCCAGCTTACTGTCAACCCATTTCTTTACATACAATAAACCTGTTGGAAAATTTACAATCGGGAAAGGAAAATTACAAATTGACGGACTTATTACAAATTATAATAGAAAATTGGAATTGAAATCTCAAAGTTGAGTCGAGGATAATCTTCTAACCGCAAGATAAATTATGTCCCGATAGCGCTCTCGGATTGGCACAAAGTCCCCAAAGATAAAACAACTTTTGTCTCAGAGAGTAGCAGCACCGCGAACAGCCCGAGCTTCGGCGAACTGAACAAGGTTAGAAAGTATTACTACTCGTACTTAGCCTCAAATACATAACTCCATTCTTTAAGTGACTTACTTTAAACTATTATTTCTCACTCATTGGAAATTAGTTTAGAGAAAATAAATATATCATGGTCATCTACTCGAAACGTAGATCGACCCTAAGCCATTTTATCTTAAAATTAAATGTCACGTCACTTAAAAACTTGATCAAACTTCCTTGACCCTCATATATATACACACACTACGTAAAAAGATTCCTACAAAAGTAGAGTTAGCAAAATATAATACTACAAAATTAGTGAAATGGAGGTATGTATAAGTTTAATTGTTGTGAGTAAAAGAGGACTAGTGTATATGACGGTGCAAGTTAGGGTTAGGTATTGGATGATGTTGAATAGTGAGCAGAAATTGACTGATATCCTAACATATTCCTGCCCACCCATAGCTCCAGTATGGGTTTTAAAACATTATAAATCAATCAAGCTTACTCGGGAAGATTGGAGATGGATCATGCATGTTTTGATTGCAACAAATTTTAATATTAAGCAGTAAACATGAATGATATAATAAAGGTGTAGTATATTCCTCTAATATACTTATAATCAGTGGCGGAGCCACGTTGGGGCTAGGGGGGGCTGCCCCCCAATTTATTTTTTTTTTTAATTTTTAATTTTTTAGTTTAATTTTTTAGTCTAATTAAAACTTCTACCGTCATTAAAAGTAAAAAAGGATATTTTTAATAAATAAAACTTACCCATTATAGTGATACACACACTGGTCTCTCTCTATCCCTCTTTCTTCCTCCCTAAGAACATTAAACAAAAAATCCATTGATATTCTTCTTCGATTTGCTTCGATTCTTAATCGCGATTTGCTCACAAAGGAATTGGAGCACCAATTCTTAATCTCGGAGCTGGTTTCTCTACAATCGGTCTTTTCGATTTGCTTCCGGCCACATTACAAGACTCTGCGTGTTGCTATCGACATACTCACTCGAGGATTTGGTTTGTGGTTCGATTCTAAAGTGGTTGTTTTTCGTTTTATGTTGAGAGGGAACTCAGGAAGAAGGACTAGCGAGGAAGGTGCTTAAGAGGACAAACGAGGTTTTGCACTTTTAGCCACAGTTAGAGCTTCAAACTCAAAGCCAAATTCAGCAACATCACTACGCGATTCTTTGCTGAGTTGCCTATGGGCCCAAAAAATTCGGCTCGGGGGCTACCGCCCCCGAACCCCCATTTAACTCAGCCCCCCCTTAACACAATTCCTAGCTCCACCCCTGCTTATAATTTAATATAAATATGATATAATAAAGGTGTAGTATATTCCTCTAATATACTTATAGTAAAGATTTATCAACATTTATATAATTTTGTATATAGTATTAAGATCTATAATAACTTTTATACGAATTGCGAGTGGCCACTCGGCTAGCTAGAATATTAGAAATCAACCTTTTATAGAAAATAATTAACTTTGACTAAATGTCCAAGAGTGTTTAACTAAGAGGTGAGTTGTGGGAGGCTTAGAGCATCTCTGGCGTAGGAGGTCGGGCAGGGGCTTGCAGCCCGGGAGCCCGAGCTCCTGTGTGAGTCTTGGGCTGTGAGGTGGGTGAGTTTGGGAGTCAGTCTGTCATAGGCAAGCCTGAGCTAGAAAGCGTCCGCCATGTGGGAGCTCACGCTGTGGGTAGTGGCGGATGCAGAAAAAAGTGTTAGCAGAGATTGAGTTTCGATGTATCATTTTAAAAAATAAATTTTGTTATAATTCAAATTCATAGTAAGAGTTTTTGTACAAATATTCGTAAAGATACCGATAAATTTACGATTTTTTAAGAAAAAAATACATTAAAAAAAATTGGTAGGGCCCTCTTTCACTAGTTGTGGATCCGCCACTGACAGTGGGTGCCCGAGACTTGTTTTCCCGGGCTCCCGCGGTCTCAACCCTATTTTATATATATATAATTTCATATTTTTATTTTTGTATATTTTTTATCTATAAATACTCCAATTTCATTCACACCTCATCTTTTATATTAATATATCTTTTCTTTCATTTTTATCATCAAAATATCTTTTTAAAAATGTCTTCTTCATCATCCATTAATCTCACAAAAATTTATCGAGTTGGCAATAAATTTTTTGGAGTAGCTTTGTTTTTTCTCCAAAAAAACCATGTGCAATAGGCGTGCTCATGATTTAATCAAAGAAATTTACACTCAATTCGATCATTTTGTGCAATAGTGCCTTGTATATTATATTAGGTCCAAACTAATTAGAGGAGGAATTAGCTTAGCTATGCTGATGAATAGATGACTATTTTTTTGGCCTTCTTGTTTACCTTACATAAGATGATAATATTACCCTTGATGTTATTTGCCTAATCTTATAAACGTATAATTCATTTTAATGCAATATAGATAGCCTCATTTGTGGTCCTCCAAAGTTGGTGAAAGATGCATGCAATTAAGCATTTGTTCCAAGTATTCACCTCAAATGCCAAAATTAATGAGTTAATACTTGGGTCATTAATTAATTGAAAATTCTGGCAAACTTGAACATTATATATTACCCAGAAATTGAAGTGTTTCATAAATCTCAAATTTATTAATTTCATGCAAACGTAGTGCATCAAATCAAACAGCTTAATACCTACCCCAAATTAATGACGCTCTTTTTTATTCTTTAATTTTTCTTACAACAATGATTAAATTTTTCTAACAATTAACTAACCGGATCATACCACTTTGCCCCCTAATCAACGACGTGATAACCAATCACTAAATTCCAACTGGTAATTAATATTGTAACACTAGAAAAGAACAAGAGAATGAACACATTTGATGCACTATGTACAGCTAAATCTTACGATGAATGCCGGCTAATAATGGGACATTTTGTGAATTTAATCATACTACAATGTTTTGCTGAATTAAAATTATTAATTAAGTTGCGTGGGAGCAAAAGCCAAAAGGCCTGCACCTGCACTACTCAACTTTAATCACACTGCAATTTTGTTGTTTGCAACTAAATAAATACTACAAAAGGCATCAATCACCACGTGACAAAGTTGTTCAACTATAAATGTTGTCAAGTGTCAACACAAACTTGCTAGCTTCCAACTAAACTAGCTTTTGTTTCTTTTATTAATTCATTTTAGGAGAATGCAGTTTTCTAATTTTCTTGCCTTTACTCGTGTTCTCTTAACCATTATGGGCCGATTTCACCCAATTAATTGGTCCGATCCTCAATTTAGAGCACTATTCTATCTCTTTTCATATATGAATCAGTTGACTACTTAAAAGGAGGGGCCCACCTCCCATATACTATGGATCTTTGGTTTGATTTAGAAAAGTAAAAGAAAATATATTGGAGAGATTGGATTGGAAGGAGTCCAAAAGAATAACTGCCAAAAACAATGAGTAGAAATCCCATCTATGACAAAGAAAAGAATTGTTTTTTTTTCCTTTTACTTTTTTCAATTTTAGCATTTAATTAGTTGGGAATAGTTTGTTATGAGCTTGTATTCCAACCATTGAATGATTGTGTGAGTTGGTGTTGCAGTACATCATACATGTGCTGCTATCTTTCTTTGCTTTATTTTTATGACCTCTTTTGCATCTTTGCTTTCTTGCATGGATTTCTCCTCCCATACATAGTATGAGTCAGATACAAGACTTGATTTTTGTATTTCTTTAATGCTTGTTCACAGCAAAGTTTCTCACTATTTGATTCTTTCTTCAAGTCTCAACTACCCTACAGCTGCTGCTTCTTCTAGTAAGTGCAACAAGAAACACAGATAGATAGAGAAAGAGAAAGAGAAAGAGAAAGAGAAAGAGAGAGTGCCTTAGTTGCTGGCTAACTCATCATCTTTCTTGTGCAGCATACTCTTTCTTGCTTATTAGATATTCTACACCAGAAACACTCAAATCTTGAGCTAATATTCTTCAATATAACCCCAAGAAAGCTCAAATACCACTTCTGTTTCCACCTCTGTTTTTCTATCACCCCAATAATTTTGTTCATCATGTGAACATCACCACCTCAAAATCTCATTCCTTTTCATAACCAATCTTCAAGTACTCACCTTGTCAGCAACGCCCTCGATCTTTCTCCGGGTTTTGAGTTTTTTTTTTTTTTCCTCTCAATGGAGAAAGATCAAGGACAGAAACACATGTGCAAATTCTGCAGCAAGAAATTCCCATGTGGTAGATCACTTGGAGGCCACATGAGGTCTCACTTGATCAACATTCAGCCCTCCGATCTCAAAGAAAACGACAAGAAAACGCCCAAGAAGAAGCTCCCTCCTCTCTGCATAGATCATCAACCTAGCTATAAGTACAACCCTTGTGGTCAGAAGAATCAAAAGATGATGATGATGATGAAGAAGAAGAAGAACAATAAATTATCAACAAGAGATGATCTGCTTCAAGCTCAAGATAGAAAGGCCTGCGAGGAATGTGGCAATACTTTCCAATCTTGGAAGGCCTTGTTTGGACACATGAAATGCCACTCCACAAATAATTCAAAATTTCCCACAAGCAGTTTGGATGAAGATTCTCTAAATAGCTGCAGTGATCATCACCACAAGGCGATCACTGACAGCCAATCCGAGAACGAAGCAGCAACGCCCTCTTCCTGCAAGAGGAAGAGATCACATAGGATCAAAAGATACAAATCTTCTGCTGCAGCTGCTACAAATTCTTCTTCCTCTCTAACCATAGAGGTTAATCATCACCATGAACAAGAGGAGGAGGTTGCTTTGAGCTTGATCATTCTCTCAAAGGACAAAGGCGATTGGGCCGGCCTAAACTCAGTCATTGAGTCATCCGATAACAGCCACTTTGATGCCAAGAATATTGAACCCGACTCAAATCACGATCTACGCTTGAGCATCAAGAAACTGAGACAACCTCCACCACCAAGAATTGAGGCCAAGACAAGAAAACTTGATGCTTTGAACAACAAGGTTGTGGTCGAGTGCAGTGAGTTCGAAGTGAACTCCCCAAAGAATGTGAGCAAGAACGAGTTCGAGAGAGAGAGGAAGAAGAGGAGCAGCAACTCATCAAGAAAGAGGAACTCTCTCCTCTCCCAAGAAATGGAGCAAAGCAGCAACAGCAAATTCGCATGCTCAATATGCAAGAAGGCTTTCCCTTCATACCAGGCTCTAGGGGGCCACAGAGCAAGCCACAAGAAGTTCAAAGGCTGCTGCGCCCCGAGGCCCGAAAACAGCCTAGAAACAGAGAACTCACACAATAATCACAGTGAAAAAGCAGTAGGAGGGCTTAAGAGAATAATAGGCAAAGAGCACGAGTGCCCAATTTGTTTCAAAGTTTTCCCATCGGGCCAAGCTCTAGGCGGGCACAAGCGGACCCACTTGGTTCTTGATCAAGCCAAGAACAACGCCTCGCCTCTAATAGCGAGGCCGTTGCCAGAGACCAGAGGCTTCCTTGATCTCAACTTGCCTGCCCCTGCTGAAGAGGAAGAGTGCAGTGAGTTCAAGCCATGGTGGATCGGGAGCGGGCCCCACCAGCCGCGGCCGCTGCTCGGCCTACTCTACACCTCATGATCACGGAACTCCACAAGTGTGTATAGATTAATTCATTCTTTACAGAAGATTTGAGTGTATTCTTTTTCTTTAATCTATTTTTGGTTTGAGCAAGTAGTACGAGTTCCTTAATCAGAAAACAAGTTGCAAGTTCACAAAAACAAGTTTTTTTTTTTTTTTTCTTTTCCTTTAGGACATTTTTGTTGACATGTGATTGCCACAGTTAAACTTTTGTGGAGTTATTACTGCATCTCTATTGTATTCACTCGGACATGGTAGTGTAACTAACTCATACATAAGTCATCTGATGTTTTGAACTTCTCTTCTTTGCTTTGGAATTTGAATATTTGATAGGAAAAAGAAACAACTATGATTTGACTGTTTGTAGAACACATCATTACACTTATTTACCAAGTCATTGAACTGTTCCTAAGAGGCTATTTGACACCAATATCAACGTCTTCTAGTACTAGTTTATCATGCTTTTTTTCTCTTTTCTATTTTGAATCGAAGTAAGAAAAGGGGAATTAGTTTTTCTAGTTACCCGTTTTTCTTTTATTTCTATGATTTTCCTTTTCCTAAGGAGGTAATAGATGTAGCTTAGATATGAAGAGAAAAAAACTAGTAAATGAGGAAGTAAGTCATCATCAGGTAGAGGTGTGTAAAGAAATTGGAACCGTCAGAACCAATTGTAACTGACGGTTTCTGGAATCGTAATTGTACTCGACGATTTGATTTCGAATCTTAATCGTGTTGATAAGGCCGGTTCAGTTACGGTTTCAAAAATTCGAAACCGTGAATCGACAGATCGGAACCGTGACCGCCAGGGGCGGATCCAGAAATTGTATTTGGGGTGGGCTAAAAATATAAATTTTTCAAAGCACTATATTTTTTACATACATAAAAATTTTGGGGTGGACTAATAGTGCATTTAGCCTTAAAAATATACATATATAACACTAAAAAACACTAAAAATTTTGGGCTTGCACTGGGCTGAAGCCCAGTGCAGCCCCTTCATAGATCCGCCCATGGTGACCGCCAATTTGGAACCGTGACCTCAATTATTTTACCCAATTCAATATATCATATATTTTATAGAGTCATATTTTATAATTTATAAGAATATATTAAAACTTATTAATTTATTAATAATAAAAGAATATAAAATTTAAAATTTGAATTTTAAAATTGGAAATCAACGACACTTTTTAGTTTAATATAATGATACAACAATATTTTATTTGTAATCACTATAGGTTTGAAATTAAGTTAATTAACTAATGAAAGGACATTGAAAATCTCAAAAATCAAATAAAAATGCGTATTAGTACGTAATCATGATAAGTAAATTTTTAAAATTTTCAAATATATGAATAATTATTTTTTAAACGGTGCGAAATCGTAACCGGCAATTCAAAATCATAACCAAAACTATTCTATACAGTTCAATTTCAAACTGTGAACTATCATTACAACGGTTTGGCTAAGATTTCAAATTCTCAAAACCGTAAACCGCAGTTCACTTTCGAACCGTCGTGAGCACATCTATCATGATCAATTGAGAGGAATTTTGTAATGTGAATTAGGTTTTAGATATAAGGAGAAGTTGACTATAAAGAAAAGAGAAAGAAAAGAATGTGGTAGCTCGGCTACCTTGTAACATGACTAAACATATCATCTAATTTCATTTTCATTAATCATAATTAATCCTTAGAATCCTAATTACATAAGTTTTTGTAGGTTTTATATGCTTGTATAAAATGGATTAGTGTGTTGGTTTAATGATAAAGCGATTATTTTTGAAATAGAACATTTCAATTCAAATCCCATTACCATTGATTTATAATTTAATGTAAGTGTTAGACTAAGGACTAGTCTTCAACAATTTAATCATCAAGAACATATGATAATCTTGATAATTTAGATTTATACTTTGCCTTAAGTCGTGTACTTTGATTTAATGTCTTATTCGACTTTGAAATCACAGGTGTGACCTACAAAACAAGACCAGAGGAGTGGTCGGGGGTTCTCCCGAGAGGTTCGAACGCATCGAGGCGGTAGAGAAGATTACGAAGGACTTTACTAAGAATAAATACTAAGGCAAGCTATATGTGAAAATGCAGAGTGAATGAATGTTCAAGAAAGACAAATGATATGTATATATAGCATGAATAATAAAGGTAAATGAATGATTTTACCAAGACAACAACCTTTGTTGCCCTAGTACGGATTGCAGAATCCTCTCCTATAAAAAGATGTCAGGTGTCTTATAATTCACAAAATTTGGTTGGGTATTTCCAGACAAATAGTACTTATTCTGAGATATGTCAGGGATAATCTGACATGTGTCAGGTAGTTAGGCCTTCATGCTTCTCGCATTATAGTAAACCCGAGAAAACCTTACACGGCCCACAGAAGTCCTCTATAGCCCGAAGTATCCTCTTTCAACTCACAGAGGTCAGTGCTCTGTATGATCTTATATTGTAGAGCTCCCTACAAAAGATCTTAATGTAAGGAGCTCTCTTGGCAGGTCTTCCTCAACAGAGCCTCCTTAGGTGGGTCTTATGCCGCAGACCCCTTATGGAAGGTCTTACCTTGCAGAGTCTCTTTATGTGGGTCTGATGTTGCAGACCCCTTTCGGAGTGTCTTACTTTGTAGAGCCTCCCTATGTAGGTCTTATGTTCTCAATTCTCTTTTCTTATTGTGTTTTAGCAATTTAAATGACTTATTAAATAATTTATTTAATCATGCTGATATTTATATACAGTAAGTACTCTATTTTAAGAAAATGATGAGTTTCATTCCCGTATGAAATAATAGAATGATGAGTTTCATTCCCGTATGAAATAATAGAGTATCCAAACTAGGCCATAGATGTGTTTAGTTAAATTAATTAGGCTTTAATTTTTTAAAAATCTTTAATTTAACTTTTTGAATCATGTTAAATGAAATAGAAATTGTATAGAGTATACTGAGCAATTAATCATAGTTTATTGAAACAAAGTTTTTTTTATTATTATTATGATTATTAAATTTCAATCACTAGGAAATATGATATGAAAAAAATGTTTTAAACAAAATTTGGAATCAATAACTCTATAACAATTAAAACTAGAATTAATAATCATTGATTAATTTTACAAACAAAAATATTTTTTGTTACAAACAAGAATTAATAACTCTATGACCCGACTCGCTCGATTTGTCAGGTTTGATTCACATCGAGATCTTAGACAAGAGCAATAATTTTTATCTACCAAACCATGTATATCAAATTAAAAGTTATAATTTTTCTAAAAAGAAAAAAAAATTACTTTTAAAATACATTACACAGTTTTTTAAAACACAACATTTTATTTTTTTAGTCTTCATGTCAAATTTTTTGTAATCGCATTTAATAGGACGTAAGTAATGGTAAATTACAATACTCGCATTTAGGGGTTGTGCAATAATGATAAGGTTTCCATGAGCTTTTTCTTGAGCAAAGGTATGCATCCCAATTATTTCTCATCTAATTAAGGTTTTGTTGATGCAAATGGTGAATGACTACAATGGGAAGATATTACTTCAAGGTAGTGTTTACTTTGCGTGATAAGAAATATTGATAAAGTTAATCCAAATTAATTTTATTTTTACTTTGATGGATAAATGGTGGATTACTTGATTTTGAACTAATTTTATAATCTTATCCTTCAAATACTCAATCCTACATTTTATCAATTCAACTTATCCTTCAAAGTAAACGGCAGCCAAGGACATTATTTTTTATGTTGCTTCAACCTCTAATTAAGGAAGGTCAACCACAATGTTGTCCTCCCCCATATCATATTAGTTCTTTTTTTCAAACGTTTTAAATTATAGTCTAATTTTTAAACGTGAATAGCATTAAACTATATTTTTTTATTAGGATAATTTTTTAATATTTATGGAAAAAAGTTTAATCTAATAAATAAGAACAAGATAAAATTTATATATAAGTTATATTTTTTAAAGCATATTAAATAATATGTGTGAAAAATCAAACTCGAACAGTGAGACGACTAGTGGGACGACACGAGGGAGTATTTCATAAGGTTAAAGAACTTGTGCCAACAAGGATATCCTTAGAAGGTATATTTGGAATTAATTAATGATCTTAAAATTTCGCGTCATATTATTCCATTTGTATGGATTTAGAAGAAGGTTGATTATATTTCATGTTAAGTATTCCAGAAGCCGTTCATCTATGACTTTCCTTTTCCCATTATATTCTAACTAAATATTATTATGATTAATTTTTGGGGAATTTGCATTTGCATATCAAAATAAATGCATCATTTACAATTGGGTACTCATAAATATTCGAAATTTGAACTAGACTATAAAATTAAATGTCGATTTTATTTGGTTGGTCTAATGGTACTGACGTTAATGTCCAAAAAATATTATAAACACTTTAGTCGAGAACCCAACAGTTAGATATTTTTACCTGTAACTAACTATTAGTAATTGCTATACATATATTACGCAAAAATATTCTTGTCTACTGATAAGCTTATCGATATAATCTTGATCGAGATCGTATCAATCACCGATTAATGTTAATATTTTTTAATATTATACATGAGAGTTTTTGTTTTGGGTGTAAATAAAAGGAACGGAGGAAAAGTATGATTTAAGTGAGAGAAATAAATAGAGTATGATTATTTCAAAACTTTCACAATTACAATACTTCGATCATCATGATATAAATTGTGTGAGAGATTAGACCCATTCCAAAACACGGTATAAGTGATCCTTCACACTTAATTTGGGTAATTTTTTTGGAAAATTCCAACATACATGTAATGTAGTAAAAGAGTTGAGATGACATTACACCATCCCTCTTTTTAACTATCTATCAATAAAAATAAATGAAAATTATACTTAATTTGAAAAAGGAGATTAAATCTATTTAATCTCAACCCTTCATTTAACGTATTTCATGCACTGTATATTCCATTCCTTTATTCATTTTTTAAAAAAAAATATGATAATGTTCTTAATGAAACTTTTAAAAATCAATATTTTAACCTAAATATCACAAAAATAAAATTTCAAAATACGCAAGCAATATTTAATAAATTGCTTAAAGGAATTTAATTATCAAATAATTTTATGCCACGCGCTAAAAGTTGGAGTGCTCAAAATAAAAGGATTTTAAAGAATGGGAAAAGTAGTAGATAATTGTTTGGAAATTAAAAAAAAAAAAAGAAAAGAAAAAAAGAGCCAAACGAGTTTTGAAATTTTCCGCAAGCTGCATTTTCTGGACAGTTTCCTTTCCTCTTACCACTTCCATTGACAAGAGATTTTCTTTCATGAACTCGTGTTAAATATAAGTAGCGATCGCCTTTAGAAATCGAACCCACTTCCTATATCAATCTCATTATCTCTTTCTCTACTTCCCCGGTTAATTTCCTTTTTCAAGATTATCCTACATTTTTCTTTGAATTTCAGGTACTCCCGCTATATTTATTTCCTAATTCGCTCGCTCGGTTTTGAATTAAATGTTCAGTTTTCGTTTTCTTTTTATTCTGGGTCAGCTCGAAATGCTTCCCATTCTGAATCATACCATTAGCTTGGATATGTGTGTTCGTGTGTGTTTCCGAAGGAGATGATATTATTTTCGTTTTTTTTTTCTAGGAAAAGTCTCCACTTTTAGGAGAATAATGTGGTTTTTGCTATAGAAATCAATTTTTTAGGTGGAATTTAATATTATTATTGGAAATATAGTATGAACTTTTGACTTATTTATGGATCAAATTTGCTTCAATTTGTTATAGAGTATGCTTTTGTCGCTTGAGAATTTAGAGGCATACTTTTTTTTCTTTTCACATTTATCTCTTGTTAGGGGTATAATTTTTTAGCTATATAAATCTCTTGTTTCTGAGTATGGCTATATATATATATATATATATATATATATATATATATATATATTCCTTGGCATTACTGTTGTTGGATCAATCTAAAAGAGATGAAGTGAATAATTGCAAGGATCACATGCTACAAAATTATGACAAGGAATATTTCATGTTATGGTTTTGAATTTTAATAAATTGAAAAACATCTAAAAGAATATTCTTCATGGTTCTTTAATATATTTGCTTCTGCTGTTTGATGAAGCTTTACCATAAGTGTTTTGGATTTGTTGCTTTGGCTACTTTTTCTTGCATTCTTCTTATCCATAGTAGGCATGCTAGTTTGTATTATGATCTTAATGTGTTTTATATATTTGTTTATAATTTATATGTGAATTTATGATTTACACTTTGAGGTTACGGGCCACACCTCCTCGAGCCTTACGACCTGTGAGGTGACGAAAAAATGCCTCAAGGCATAAAACGTTTTTTTAAAACCTCATATGATGTTTTTGTGCTTTCAGGCTGTTTGTTAAACTCCGCGAGCTTCTTTTGTTGATCATAATTGCGAACCGGCCCCAGAAGTGAACAGCCTAATATCAATCCAACACTCTTTGGTTAGAACAAAAATATAAAATGTTTAGTCATAAGAAGTCTCCTTTACATAGGTTTTCAAGGCACAAGTCAGCTGAAATTCCTAATCCTTTTGAATCGAACGATGAGTTGAAATCGGTTAAGGCCTCTGGAAGAACTTCATCAGACCCTGCGCTGGTAACACCAAGTTTCACAAAGAACCCTTTTGATGATGAGGATGAAGTTGGTACTAGAGGAACCTCATCATCTCAAGGATTCTTCAATTCCTCAGCAAGGAAACAATACAAGAATGATTTCCGTGACTCGGGAGGAGTAGAGAACCAGACTGTAGAGGAGCTGGAAAACTATGCTGTGTATAAGGCTGAAGATACGACTAAAACTGTAAACAACTGCCTCAAGATTGCTGAGGACATGCGAGAAGAAGGCACCAAAACTTTGGTAATGCTGCACCAACAAGGGGATCAAATCACGAGCACTCACATGGCTGCTGCTGACATTGAACACGACCTTAGCAAGGTATATATGCTCTCCAAAATTGGCACCTTATGTTTTCAAGAACTGTTCATTCCTTTTTTGGTGGATTTGGATTTGTTTTCAGAAATCTTCGATGGTTTTTCTATATTCGTATCTAAAGGTTTTTAAATCTTATTTTCTGATTAATATTTAGGGGGAGAAGCTCTTGGGAAGCCTTGGGGGAATGTTCTCCAAGACGTGGAAGCCTAAGAAGAATCACAGAATAACAGGCCCTAAGATCACTAGAGGTACGTCATTGTTCATTGTTTTTTTGCTTTAAATAAGTTGTAGGTACATATGCGGTTTAATTAATCCTTATTATTTGTTGGTCTGTAGATGATCCAGTAAAAAGAAAGGGAAACCAGTTGGAGCAGCGGGTAAAACTGGGTTTGTCTTCGGCCTCAAAGGAAAGATCATCATCACATACACGTAAACCACTACCCCAACCAACAAACGCCATTCAGAAAGTTGAGGTGTGTAATATTTAGCTTTGCTGCTTTAATTTTTGAATGCATATATACTAAAATGCTGAGACACTTGAATGTTAGTCTTCAATCTCAATGAGCTAGCTAGCTAGGTCCGTCTTAATAGTTTAACTGAATTTATAAATGACAGATTGAACATGCAAAACAAGACGATGTCTTTTCAGAAATAAGTAACATTTTGGGGGATATGAAAAGTATGGCTATTGACATGGGATCGGAAATAGAAAGGTCAGTTATTCCACCTTGATTATGTTATTCTTTCCTATATTCATTTGCAAACACAGAAAAATGGAATGGATCAAAACTAATCTAATCAGGAAGTCTTTGTTTTGGTAATGCAGGCAGAACAAAGGCTTGGTTCACGTCGAAGATGATATGGATGAGCTCGTTTTCCGAGTAGAAGGCGCTAACCGACGAACTCGTCATTTGCTGGGGAAGTAGGATTTGCTTTTGTAGTCATGTACAAAAATTCAAGATTTTTCTTGCAGATATATACTATACTGGTTATACAAATAGAACTACTTTGATTGCTACCTCATTATATGTAAAATTCAATAATTGTGTCACACTATACTATATACATAGTTTCTTAAATAAATAGTGTGTTATTTTTTATCTTTAGTAATAATAATACTCAAAGTAGCAGTTCGTACAGAGTTTTTATGTATTTATATTTAGTGATAATTATATGTAAATACATAAAGTAATTACGATTTCTAGTATCGCACATTAACTATAAAATATGCACTACAATACATTAACTATCATTTTTAGCCATTTTTAATTTAAGATAAATGACATCATTTATTACTTAAGAAAAATGATGTCATTTTATTCAATTCATGCGTGTTTGTTGTTTTAGGGTTAGACACAATTTGTAAAAACACTTAGCTAAGCACCCAAGCAAGAAAGATTAACTTGCAACGAATGGAATTTCTAGAAATAGAAAAGCTCCGACATTTCAAAAAGAATAAAACAAACCTTCATTAACAAACCAGTCTATATTTTCAAAAGAAAAAAAAAAAGTCTGTATACTGACAAGTATTATAGATGCAGCAGAGACCTGATAATCTTATGAAAAAACTCCAAACCTGATGAATCAATCATGTGATCAAATATTCTACCTAATAATTACTGCAACCTTCTATGGTCTTCTTTAAACTACTTACATTTCCCGTTATGTTATTGTCTCGCTACTGCAAAAATTCAGAAACTGGAGCTCTTCAATTCAAAGCTCCGGTTTGCATTGCACAAGTTGCAATAAGTAGTAAATACATTCTAATTAGCCTTTCTTGTATGTGTGCCCAAAAAGAATACAAATATTAGGAGCATGTCTTTGGGTATCTGCAATCTTCTGTAGCTTCATTCTAGTGATGGAAAATGACAGAGTGCTCCGCGGAACAAGGCTATTCCCAATCTTCTCTACCAGTGGAGGTCAGGCGCCAAGAAACAAAGAGAGCTCAATGGACTCAAGAAAAATAAAAAGCAATACTGACATCCATTACTGCTCCATGAACCCTGCATTCTTAACGTCTAATTGAGGCATGACCAGTTTCTCCCAAATGTTTGTGAAGTTTATTCCTGTAACAAGGATGGGAATTAGTAGAGGTACTAAGTAAAGGAAATGGGGAGGAGTTTTGAGAGAAAGAGGACAGTACTTGGATTCAAATTCTTCTCCACACTTCTCACACATGTTGTCAGGACTTCTTGATGCAACCTGGATATAAAGGAGCTTAGAGATGAAATTTTGTTGAAAATGGACAGGAAACAAATGTTTTAGAGTAAATATCTCTATACAATTTATTTACAGTACAAAAAAGCTCCTTTAATATCAATTAATTTTTTTCTTTTCATTTTTCTGTGGGTTCTACTGTTGGGCTATTGTGGGGTGGGTGGGCAGGGGAGCCAATATATACTAGGTTGTCGAAATTAGTGATTACGCGAAACACGAACAATACCACATCTGGTTTCGCAATTTTACAAAAATACATGTCAATTTCCTAGCATATAAATCGTTGAAGATATTGAAATGTGCTTTTACATATTCTAGAGCAATACAAGTTAATAGGAGGGAGTACCTTCTGTTTTCTTCCTTTGGATGCAGCCTTCAACTTGGAAGCATTTTTTGAAGTGTTTTCTGTCTTTGTTGTAAATTTCTTGTTTACAGCTTGCTCTACATGTTTATGATCCTTTTCCATTACATCACCTGTTGCCTTGATAGTCTTCGTTTCTGGTAAAGGTTGGGAAACTGCCTCCCCAGCAACATCATCACTTTCTTCAGGTTTCTCAGCCTTATCTCTACTCTCTGCAGTACTATCTTTCACTGGTTCTGCTTCTTGTTTTCTAGCTCTTCGCCTCCTGCCTCCCTTGTTCCTTCGTGAACCCTTTGTGTCATTATACTCCATGAAATCCAACTCATCACCATCAGATTCTGTCTGTATTTTGGTAGCTGGAGCCTTAGGCTGATTCCTTGCTTTGTTCCTATTTCTACGCCCTGACAACATAGCTTCAAGTATACTTGCCTCATTGCCATCATCATCATCAACATCACTGTCTTCATCATCATCTGGTTCCACCCCTTTGTTCACTCCATTCCTTCCACTGAAATCTTTAGGATGCTCGAACTTCATTGCTTCACTAGGAGCATTCTTTGCATCATCACTATCATCTTCTTGAATTCCAAGTCTGCCCTCAAATTGCTCCTCTAATTTATTTACTCCATCATCTGCTGACAAGTAATCAGCGTCATTTTCATCAGCCTCTTCCATTTCATCCTCCTCTTCATGTTCTTTATCTTCTTCACGAAAGGCTTCCCGCAGTTCTGCCACCTTCTCCTTGTGCTTTTTGGACTGCTCGTGATTCTTCCATTGTTTATCACTCCTGAACTTCTTGCTACAGGCAACGCAATAGAATTCATTTTTCTTTTCCTCCAAGGCATCTTCTTCCACGTCCTCCTCATCTTCCTCTACTTTAGCCCATTCAGGTTCCTCATAATTCCTAGCTTTCTCTGCTTTCTGTCTCTCCAGTTCTTTCTTCCTCTGTTTCTCCTCTTCTCTCCTTCTCTCCATTTCCTCATTCCTCTTTATTTGCATATCAATTACTCTTTTATCCCTCTTCTTCGCAAATTCAGCTAATCCTCTAACTGTTTCGTTGTACTCTCTTCTCGCTTTTTTTCTTAACTTCTTATTCTCATCTTCCATTAACCTCCTTGACTTCCTGTTTGGGCCAGCCATAGCATCATATTGATCTGCCCAAAAGAAGTCTAGTACTGATGCAAACCCTAACCAGTAACTATAAAATGCTGTAACCTGTATTTGAAAAAACAAATTGAAGTCAAACGGTATTAGCCAATACAGTGGAACTATAGAAAATAAATTTCATAAAGGAAGCTGAGTAAAGTTCTTTTTTATGCAAACTTCTATAAGCAATTCTGCAAAAGTGCAAATGAAATCACCAATTCATATTATATCAATTTTGCTCTTTTGTGAATTTAAGATATTCGGAGTGGGGTCTTCAGGTTCCAAGTTGGGTGTCTAGAACTTACTGGAATAGAAATTTTCAGTAAATGTGAATACTTCCTCAAAGACATCATAAAAGCTAATCACCTTATAAAATAATAACACGAAATATAATTAGGCTATGTTTGATACTACTCATCTCATGATAATTAGTATTACCCTATAATTAGGATAATTATAAGGTAATTATCATAAGATGTGTGTTGTATCTTAGGTACCAAACATAGCCTTAGTAAGTACAGCCAAGTTCTGACTGAATGACAAAGAATTCTACCGATCAGGTGTCCTGTGTATGATACATTCTTTTAAATTTACATAAATACAAGGTGACAGGTTATTCTTCCTGCACGAATGTGCCATTACATCATACAAATGAAATGACATAACACTAAAATCTTGTGATAATGTGTCAAATTGGGGGTTAGAGTCATCCTATAAGTTAATCTGTGTATGACAAACTAAACTCAGCCATATATTATGAAGTTATAAGAAACACAGGGGATTCAATTACCAGACCTTTTGTCTTATAAGGAAAACTCAATTAAATAGGACATAAGAAGATCAGGATAGAAGATAAACACAAAAGACCTTTGCCACAGAACTTGGAGCATGAAACATCACTGATGAAGCATTCCTCAAAAAGTTAATAATCTTCTTTAGAAATAGAATGGATTTAGTTTTGTACATAGCGAGGAAAGCACCAATACTTTATAAAAAGGAAGTCAGCCACAAAATTAAAAACTATGGTTGTGTTCTCTTTGAGAGTTAAATTTATTCTTCCAAAATGATGGTCAAAACATACAAAGTATTAACACCCTTCAAATCTCTTCTTTTTTTTTATATCCCTCCATTCCTTTTAAATTATAATCTCATCCTATCTTTTTTCCTCCACCCTACTTTAAGGAGGGATAATATTATCTCTCCTTAGAGTAGGATAGAGGAAAAAGAAGGGTCAAATTATAATTTAGAAAGAAGGGATAAAAAAAAGGAACTTAAATGGTGTTAATACTATTAACCCTCATTTTGGAGGTATAAATTTATCCATAGAACATAACCTAAATTTAAAATTTGACAAGAGGGCACAAACAAGGATTATATTCTGAAACCACATATATCATATACTTGATTAAGAAACAATAATCCAGATGAAGTTTCCGGTCATTGATTCCAACTGAATTGTCTAAAGAACTGTTAGGTATGATCTAGGAAAGAAAACAATAGGCAAGGAAGTTTGGCGTAACCAGTTTTTAGAAAATCATATCATAACTTCAATAAATAATACAATATATCTTGTAAGAGGATTCAGAGCGGGGAAAAAACAAAGCACCAAATAAGAGTACAGTTGTTCATGGAACTTCTCTAGTGTTGTTTGTATCTTCATATCTTAGTTGTGGAGGAGTCACCACAATGAGGAATTCATATGTAAATGAATAACAGAGATACTTCAACAAGCAACTATAACATGATTCATCATATTTACCAATTCATGCATTAGATCAGATGCCATATTACCCGATGTGTTTTTAACAAACTTTGGATCAATAACCTACAGAATTGGAAAACTCTATAACAATGTAATAGTCATGCAATTTCTTAACCACAATGACACTCAAGATACTTTCTAGTTTCTTCCACAAATGGTATCCTTAGAAGAGTGTGGCCAATTCCTCCACTTGCAATCCCTATCCAAAGCAGGATGCTTTTCAGAAGCCACAACACACGCCAACACCAGTAAAGGCAAGGATTTGCTAAAAATAAAAGCACCACCACATAGTGCACTGAGAAAACCTTAGATTAGTTTAGTCTTCTACTCAAATATGCAAATCGTTTCTGTGTATTTAATTTTTTTATGCATGTCCGAAGCAGGACTCATGCCTAGATTTGGTGATATCCTTATGAGCTCCACCCATTACATTTGCCAAATGCAATGCTCAGCCTTAAGACATCAGATTATCAAAACATCGATCATCTTTATATTCGAACGTATGAAGCATCAAAATCTACATTAATCAGTTACGTCATTTGGTAATCATAGACTTTGTAAGTGTTATGGATGATTAGGCTTCTACTTCTTTCTCAAAATCATTAATTTAACTCATTACTAATTCCCGTAAACGTAACTCATGGAATGGACAAGGACAAATAGCAATCCACTCTTTTCACAAGCAAAACGAATACATAAGTGATGCACCGCTCATCAACAAGATACAGAATTGACAAAAACGCTTACCTGAACATAGGGACTCTCCAAATTGCCCAAGACCGGGGCTTCCTTGGGCGGCGGCATCCCCAATTTCTTGGCGAAATTAAGCTCATTGGCGTAAATCTTTTCAAAGAGATCCCCATAAACCTTGTAAAACCCCCTGCCCGAGTCCGAGTATCCGGAGTAGACGGAATTGGAGAAGAAGGAGAACAATTCGGGCACAAAGGCCGAGGAGGAGGAGGCGCCACCCGCGGTAGCGGAGGAGGAGAAGAGAATCTGGTTGCGGTGGGAGTCGTACCAGGCGCGCTCGCGCGTGTCGGAGAGGACCTCGTAGGCGTTGACGAGTTCCTGGAAGGAGGCGGTGGCTTCGGCCTCGGAGACGCCGCTCTTGACGAGCTTGTCGGGGTGGCGCTGGAGGGCGAGACGCCGGTAGGCAGAGCGGATTTCATCGGCGGAGCAGTCGCGGCTGAGGCCGAGCACCTCGTACAAGCAGCGCTTCTCCGATGATGCCATAAGGCCAGCAGGGTCTGCGGGTTTCCCTTTGTTGGGCGTTTTTGGGTATCAATCACTATGCCCCTTAGGTTTGGAGTTTGGCACAACCAGCAAGCACCTATTCTAATTAATTTTGATTTAATTTGAATTTAAATATAAATATTTTTTAAATAATATTTCATTAAGAGGGGGGTCATTTTTTATTTTTTTTTATTTCAAAAAAAGAGCGATCATTTTTCTAAAAAGAAATTTATGTTTACAATAATAATTCATATTTTTTTCAAACACAACAATTTACATTTTTAATTTACTTGTCGAATATCTTGTGACCGTATTTAATAGGACGAAGATAATATATTAATTTGGTATATTATTCAGTTTGATATTTATAAATATTTAATTAAAGGATATTGATTTTAAAATACATGAAATTTTCACCTTTTAACAATACTAAACACATTTTAAAATATTTTTTAAAATAAAACTTTAGTACTTACTCGATTTTTAACATAACATTGACCTAACACAAAAATCGAAACTTACATGACATAACTTATCTAATGTGGACTTATGACGTAGATTTTAAATTATTTAAAATACATGAACTTTTCGTGTTTTATTAATTTTAATACGAATTTTAAAACATTGTTTAAAATACATAAACTTTAGTATTTACTCGATTTTGACATAAAGTTGACTTTACAAAAAATCGGGACTTATGACGTAGATTTTAAATTATTAATATTTTTACTTCACTTCACTTATTAAATATTTAGCATTTAAAATTAAGCACTCGGCTTCAGGAGTTAGGGAGTGGGGGAAATGGGTGGCAGAAGTCAAAGAGCTGAACAAGCGCTCCAAAATCTGACTCGGCTCCTACTCCTTCCCCTTGCAGCGATGAATACGACACTGCTGTATTCCACCTCTGCGGCCCCACCGCATGCCTCAACTTCCCCGAGAACGTCCTCGAGTACGGCGCCATCGTCTCACCTCTCGATATGCAAACAACGTGTAATTCGAAAGGATTATGATGTTAGTTTGTGATTAAATTTAGTTTTAGGAACACCGTCTCACCTCTCGAAAAGTGTATATATATATTCAAAAAAATATTTTCAGGAAAATGAATATTTAAACAATGATTTGTATTTAATAATTGTGAATGAGATATATTCTTAAATGTTAAATAATTAATAACAGAAGTGAAGTAAAACTATTAATAATTTAAATGCACGTCATAAGTCCTGATTTTGTCTAAAGTCAACTCTATGTCAAAAATCGAGTAAGTACTAAAGTTCATGTATTTTAAACAATGGTTTAAAATTCGTGTTAAAATTAATATAACATGAAAATTTCATGTATTTTAAATAATTTAAAATCCACATCATAAGTCCATGTCAGATAAGTTATGTCATGTCAGTTTCAATTTTTGTGTAAAGTGAACGTTATGTCAAAAATTAAGTAAGTACTAATGTTTATGTATTTTAAACTATGTTTTAAAATTCATGTTAAAATTTATAAAACATGGGATACCTTGTTCGGGGTTAAAATTAATAAAATTTCTTAAGAGAAAAGAAGTTCAGAGAAGGTTGGAAATTGGTATGCCCGGTTCACCAGGTTCTACCACTGTAGGGCTCAATCATAGTAAAAAGAAGAGTTTATACCTGCCTTAAGACCTGCTCTCAAAGCTTCATATTCGGTCTGGTGAGCATCCTTTCGTTAAGTTAAAGCTAAGGAGTGAGGAATTATGGCATTGTTTGGTTAGACAAACATAATGTCGATCCCTGATTGATTATCCCTAGGATTGCTCTTATTCTACTTGCTTACTTGTTAGACGGGCACCCACAGCTTATCCAAATGCTCGATGAAAAGCCTTCGCTCCTCGGGGCCTAGTGTAGGTGTGCTGATAGCCAGGCCCAAGTTGCACAAGAATTTGATTGTTTTATATGTTATTGGTCTCGTTTCTAATACGCTTTTGGTCTTCAAATGCTTAGTTTTATTGTTCAAGTTGATGCTTTGGTTTTTCTTATGGTACATTGTAGGTGAGAATCAACAAAAATAAATTCCGAGAGTTCGATAAAGGAAACGAGACCAAAAGACGAAGAAAAGGGCAAAATGACACTTTGGCCGAAGATGGACCTAGCGAGCGCTAGGACTCCAGCGCTCGCTAGGGTGGAACAGCGGAAGCGGGCAGAACAGGAGCCCAGCGGTCGCTGGCCCTAAGCACTCAGGAAGGACAGAACGTGGGGCTAGCGGTCGCTAGCCCCTAGCGACCACTAGCACCCAGAAGATTGCCAAGACAGAACAGTAAGGTAGCGCTCGCTACCCCTCTTCAGCCATACCTTATCCAGCGCTAGGGCCTAGCGAGCGCTAGCCCCCAGCGCTCGCTACCCTGGCCCGATTCTGCTTATCTATTTAAAACGTCCACGCGTGATTTTTCTACAACTTCTACTTCACGTTTTATAATTCTAGTGTAGGGTTTAGACCACGAGAGAAAACACTCTTAGTTCAGTTTTTTATTTTATAGTTTGTTCTTCAGATTCATTGTGGATTCGTTCGTGATTCAAACTCGGAGTATTTTAATGCATTGTTTATTTTTTCAATCCGTGAGTTCTTTTACTGCTTTATTTATTGATTTATGAATTATTTTCTTTCCGTTCTTTCCTTGATTAATTTCAAATCTATTAATACAAATCTTTCAATTAAGTTAATTAATCAATTCAAGGCATGTTTAAATTCAGTCTCCTTAATTTTTCAGTTCTTAGATTTAGGATTTAAGTGCTTTAATAATTCTCGCCTAGTTAATTCGTATTTTCAATTCTTTTATTTAATTCGCCTAGATAATTAATTAGATTAAAAATCCAAAACCCTTCATTTTAATTGCTTTATGTTCTGCAACATAAATTATGCCCTGTTTAGCCTTCCTTGAGAATACGACTTATGATCAACTTACCTCTTTACAACGAATTCGTACTCTTGCGAAGTAGTTTATTTAATAAATTGTAAGTATATTGGCTGGAAAAATTCTTCGTGCCCGATACTGAATGCCTTTATCGGACAGTGGGTCTGGTCTAAACAACACCACGTACTACAGTTTAAAATAAGTTGGAACAAAATTTTGGCGCCATTGCCGGGGAAGGCTTTAGGCATTTATTTGTGTTGCATTTTATTTTATTTTATTTTGTTTATTTATTTTATTTCTTTGCTCCCACAAGGTGCGTTTAATCTTCTTTTGGTTTGTGTATGCTACGTCGCCGAAGCTTGAGACACGAGTTGGTACCCTACGTCGACAACATCAATAGAAGAGAAGCCGTACGTGAGGAGCAATCTAAGGACGTTGTCAACCTCGCCACGCTATTTGAAGAGCAGTTAGTAATAATGGCCGAGGAAGACGAAGCCCCTAGAAAACTCGGAGACTTTTCCAGGCCGACATACGGCATCACTGCATCCGCCATCGTGCTTTCAGCTGCGGGGAGAAACTATGAGCTGAAGCACAATCACATCAACCTGCTTCCCTCATTCTACGGGCTGCCGAATGAAGATGCGCTCCTGTTCATCAGGGAGTTCTGCACAGCTGTTCAATCCATCCCACTCCAGACCATCACAGAGGATGAGCTGCTTAGGAAATGCTTCCCCTATTCACTCAAGGATAGGGCGAAGTCGTGGTATCTCTCCCTTCCAGCAAGATCATTACCTACTTGGAAGGCGGTGAGTACCACATTTCTACTGAAGTATTACCCAAATCACAAGACGCAGCAAATCCGACTCCAAATCATGCAGTTTGCTCAGGAACCTGATGAGCCTTTTCACGAGGCCCTTGATAGATTCAGAGAGCTCCAGCAGCAGTGCCCGCACCATCAGATTGTACCGGAACTCCTCTGGCAGATCTTTTACAATGGATTGCAGCACACCTATCAGTTCATGGTAGATACAGTGGCTGGAGGGAACATAGCTGAGAAGACTGCAGATGAGGCAATTGAGATTTTCGAGACGCTAGCCACCAATTCGCAGCAGAAAATCTCACGATCCAAGAGAGTGGAGGTCCGAGAGATCGGAGTCAGCCCAGACCTCAAGAAGCAGATGGCCGATATGATGCGGGAATTGCAAGAATTGAAGATGAGCAAGGCCTCCGCAGTGACCAAGCATGAGCCGGCATCTGAGCCGTGCCCGATATGTGGTTATCTCACTCATGACGAGAATCACTGCACCAAAATGGCGGAGATGACCTACGAAGGAGAGGCAGAAGTCTATGCTACACAAGGCTTCCAGCCACGCCCGCCATTCGAGCAACATCCACAGCAGATTTCAGGGTGTAGAGCTCAGAATAACTCGACATGGAAAGGGCCAAATCAAGGTCAGAACCAGAGCTTCCCTGCCAGGCGACCGGCCCCACAGCAATATTACCTGCCGCAACAAGGGTATTATCCGCAGCAGCCCTACTATCCACCTTAGGCGGGGTATTATCCACCACCTCCTTATCAGCAGCCGCCGCCACCTCAGTTTCAGTCACAGTTCCCATCCGCGCCGCGATCAGCCCCATCGAAACCTCTCTTGAAGACAGTCTTGCAGCTTTCATGCAAGAGAGCAAACTGGCTCGGGAGGCGCAAGAGGCTACTATCAAACGCCTCGAGAGTCAAGTTGGGCAGATCTCAGGAGCTGTTAATCAGATGCAGCAACAGCAGCAGACTGGCAAGATACCTGGGCAGGGACACTCAGCGCAGCAGATTCAGGCAATTACTGTTCTTCGTAGTGGCAAACAAGTTGACAATAAGGTGGCTATGCCGGAGGATGAGCCAACTAAAAAGGTGGAGGACTCTGAGAAAGGGAAGGAACCGGAGCAACCTGCTACTCAGTTGCACAAAACGGCAAATCCATACAAGCCGCCAATCCCTTTTCCAAGCAGGCTTAAAAATGTTAAGCTTGAGAAGCAGTTCACAGACTTCTACAAGATGCTATCTCAAGTACATGTCAATCTACCACTCCTGGACGTAATCCACAATGTACCGGCGTACCTTAAATTCTTTAAGGAGCTAGCCTCCAAAAAGAGAAGATTTACAGACGATGAGTCGATCATGGTGTCCGAGGTGGCCAGCTCCATCATGCAACAACCTCTTCCTCAAAAACTACGAGACCCGGGTAGTTTCGTTATCACTATAGCACTTGGTAATGGTAAAACTGTCACAGACATGCTTGACTTAGGTGCAGGTATTAATCTCATGCATTATTCAATTTTTAAGGAATTAGAATTAGGGGAGTTGAAACCTACACGCATGAGCCTACAGTTAGCTGATCGTTCTGTTAGATATCCTAGGGGTATTATAGAGAACATCCTAGTAAGTGTTGGTGGTCTAATAGTGCCTATGGACTTTGTTGTGTTAGAAATAGGTGACGTGCATGAAAACGGACGCGATCGTACTTTATTGCTTGGTAGACCATTCATGGCAACTACTAATACTCTGATTGATGTTAAAAATGGTAACATACAAATGTCTGTGCTAGGAGAGAAAGTTTCATTTTCTGTGCATAAGCACAAAGCTATGCCTTCTGTTAATTCTATTGAGGACTGTTCTTTTATCGATTCGGTTGATGCTCTTGCCGAGATTTCTTTTGTGCAGGATTACAGTTTGGAGGAGATCTTTGAAGGATCGGCCGATATGGAGGAAAGGCTTCGTTTGGAGGCCCAGTTCGCAAAACCACCTCCTATGCCGTTAGTAAATCCACCAGCACCGGAGAAATTGGAGTTAAAGGAGCTTCCTGCGAATCTGAAGTACGTGTTTCTCGAGGAGAACGAGCAGAAGCCGGTGATTATCTCAGCGGAGTTAACTCAAGCCCAGCAGGCTCGACTAATAACTGTGTTGAAGAAGCACAAGTTAGCCTTCGGTTGGAGTCTGGCAGACATCCGAGGTATCAGCCCAGCCATGTGCATGCACAAAATACAGCTCGCCGACGATTCTCTTCCAAAGAGGGATGGACAGCGACGACTCAACCCAGTACTCATGGAGGTTGTGAAGAAGGAGATCTTCAAACTTCTAGCTGAAGGGATCATCTATCCGATCGCTAACAGTGAGTGGGTGAGTCCAGTCCACGTTGTACCCAAGAAGGGCGGGATCACAGTGGCTATGAACGAGAAGAAGGAACTTTTCCCTACCAGACCTGTTACCGGATGGAGGATGTGCATCGACTACCGCAAGCTCAATGCGGCTACGAAAAAGGATCACTTTCATTTACCCTTTATTGATCAGATGTTAGATAAGCTTGTCGGTAATGACTATTTTTGTTTTTTGGATGGTTTGTCAGGTTATTATCAGATTGCGATCGACCCAGAGGACCAAGAAAAGACGGCTTTTACCAGCCCTTTCGGAACTTATGCCTTTCGGAGGATGCCATTTGGACTGTGCAATGCGCCAGGTACGTTTCAGCGATGCATGATGTCTATTTTCTCTGATATGATTAGTGACTTTGTAGAAGTCTTTATGGATGACTTTTCTATTTTTGGCTCTTCGTTTGATGATTGTCTTTCTAAAATTGATCGTGTTTTGGATCGTTGTGTTGAAACCTGTTTGACTCTGAGTTGGGAAAAGAGTCACTTCATGGTGCGTAGTGGGATTGTCTTAGGACATGTCGTGTCTAGTAAGGGAATTGAGGTCGATAAAGCTAAAGTTGAGGTAATTGAAAAATTACCTCCACCGACTGATGTTAAGGGGATTAGAAGTTTCTTAGGGCATGCTGGTTTTTATCGTAGATTTATTAAAGACTTTTCTAAAATTTGTCAACCTTTGTGTCGTTTACTTGCTCAGGACACCCCCTTTAATTTTGACACTGACTGTCTCTCTGCTTTTACTACTTTGAAAGGAAAATTATGCAGTGCCCCTGTTATTGTTGGCCCTGATTGGTCTGTCCCCTTTGAAATTATGTGTGACGCATCAAACTCTGCTATAGGTGCTGTTTTAGGTCAACGAGTTGATAAAATATTGCGTCTGATCTATTATGCTAGCTCTACTTTAACCCCTGCTCAGATAAATTATACTACCACTGAAAAAGAGATGTTAGCGGTAGTATTCTCTCTTGATAAGTTTCGTGCGTATATTATAGGGTCTAGAGTTATCATACATAGTGATCATGCTGCTTTACGATATCTGTTGACTAAGCCTCAGGCGAAGCCTAGGCTAATTCGTTGGGTTTTATTATTGCAAGAGTTTGATGTAGAAATTCGTGATAGAAAAGGGAGTGAGAACGCCGTTGCCGATCATCTCTCTCGCTTAGAGCATTTACCTTCTCCCCTGTCTTATGATCTAGTTGATGAGTCTTTTCCGTATGAGCATGCTTACAGTGTTAATCATGTGCCTTGGTTTGCTGACATAGTTAATTATTTAGCTTGTGGCGAATTAAGGTCTGACCTCACTTCCCAAGAAAGGAAGCGTTTTCTCCATGTGTGCAGACAATACTTTTGGGAAGACCCTTTCCTTTTCAAGCTCGGAAAAGACTTTATTTAAGGATGCACATGCTTACTATCTTTCGTGCGATAGATGTCAGAGAGTCGGTAATTTAGGTCGTAGAAATGAAATGCCTTTAAACAATATTCTTGTGGTTGAAATATTTGATGTGTGGGGAATTGACTTTATGGGTCATTTCCCTATGTCTCATGGGTATGAGTATATTTTGTTGGCCGTTGACTACGTCTCTAAGTGGGTTGAGGCTATCCCCACTAGAACGTGTGACTCTCACATTGTTCTTAAATTTGTGCAGGAAAATATTTTGTGCAGGTTTGGCTTCCCACGAGCTATCATTAGCGATGGTGGCAAAAACTTCTGCAACAAACTATTCGAAAGGCTAATGAAGAAAAATGGGATAACGCACAAGATCGCGACCCCATACCATCCACAAACGTTAGGCCAAGCCGAGACGAGTAATAAGCAAGCTAATAATATCTTGGAGAAGACAGTTCAGCCATCTAGGAAGGATTGGTCGATAAAGCTGAACGACGCTCTTTGGGCATACCGCACGGCGTACAAAAGTGTGTTGGGGATGAGCCCGTATCGTCTCGTGTACGGAAAAGCATGCCACCTACCAGTTGAAGTGGAGCACAAGGCCTATTGGGAAATCAAGGCCTCCAATCTCGATCTGCAAAAAGCAGTGGAGCACCGTTCTCTACAGATGTCAGAGTTAGACGAGCTGCGAAATGAGGCATACGACAATGCCCGAATTTACAAGAACAAGGTGAAAGCAATCCATGACCGAAGGATTCTACACAAAGATTTGAAGCCTGGCATGAGGGTATTACTATTCAATTCCCGATTGAAGCTTTTCCCCGATAAATTGAAGTCTAGATGGAGCGGTCCATTCATAGTAAAAGATGTCAAGCCGTACGGGGCAGTAGAGATTGCTAAAGAAGGAGATGATGACTCATTCGTGGTGAATGGGCATCGTGTTAAGCCGTACATCGAGGGGTGGCCTACTAATTTCACGGTGGAGTCCACACCGATTGAAGATCCACCCCCTACTTGATCACATATTTCTGTCGAGCTCATGACGTTAAACAAGCAGTCTTTTATTTCTTTTGATTTTGTTCTTGTTGTTTTATTAATTTTCGTTCCTTTATATCGTAGTTATTAGGTGAAGAACACAGTTTAATTCAGTTTTCGTGTTGCAGGAAAAATCGGGTGGAATGCACAAGAGGCCATGAGAAAACGGACACAAAAGAAGATATATACGAGAGCTGGGCCAGCGCTCGCTAGGCCCCAGCGAGCGCTAGCCCAGCGTCCTGTCCCATCCAGCTTAAGGGGCCAGTGCTCGCTACCCCCTAGCGAGCGCTAGCCCCAGTCCCTCACCCAAAACAGAACGCAGGGGTAGCGCTCGCTAGCCCCCAGCGCTCGCTACCCCTATCCCAGGCCATCCTTTCCAGCGCGCAGGGGTAGCGCTCGCTACCCCCCAGCGAGTGCTACCCTTGCTCCCTGCCCACCCCCCCATCCAGCGCGCTAGGGTAGCGGTCGCTACCCCCCCCCCAGCGACCGCTACCCCCCTTCGCTGCCTCCTATAACTCCTTCCTTCCCCTTTCCTTCTCCCTCACAATTCCTCCTCCTCTCTGGCAACACAGCAGCTCCCAACTCCTTCCTCCATAATTTCTTTCTTCAATTCCTCCACAAATCACCCCTAAATCCTTCAATCTTCATCCTACTACACCAATTCCTCCATAAATCACCAACTTTACCACCTTTTCTCCCATATTCTCCACCCATCACCTTCCTCCAACCTTCAAATCCCTAACTTTCAAATTCTCCCAATTTCTTAAACCCTAACTTCTCTCCCTCTCCAACAATTCACCTTCTTCCTTCCAATTCCGGCCACACCCCTATGATTCCGCTACACCACAGTTGCACCACCGACCACAGTCTCCTTCCGACGAATTTCCGACAACTTTCCGGTGACTTTTTCCGGCGACCTCCGTTGTCACCTCCTTTACTCTAAATGGCGCGCTCCAAGAATCGTGCCGGCGAGCAAGCCGCGAGCACTTCTCAACCGGAGGAGCCTACCACCGAGGAGCTTCAACAAGCATACAATTGCCCCTTTCTACTCGAATCACACTTGGAGGGACAATTCTACGAAAGGTGGACTCGGCATGAGGTAACTCCACCCCATACACTTGATTGGAATTTACTTTCTAGTTTAGGATGCGTTAGAGAACTCGAGCAATATCTTGATGTGTTAGGACTTAGAAAATATGCTCACATGTCTTTTAAATGTTCTAAAGTGCTTACGCATGAGTTTCTATCGACTTTAACTGTGCCTGCGGACCTTACTTTCTGTACATTTAGATTGCGGGGAGTACCCCGTGGAGTTTCTATCACTTTGTTGTGCAGGATCATGGAATTCCACGGCAAGAATGTGGGGGATCAAGCCCCACCTTCCCATTTCAATCCAAATGTCGCATGGAATTCCCTCACAGGTTTCCCCAACTGGCAAGCCGGTGGGATGCCGGCTGGTTTTATTCAGAGCAATGTTCTGATGATCCTCCATAAGTTTCTGTCTTATGGGATCACTAGCAAGGAGCAATCAAATAAGGTGAACCAGTCTGAAGTTTACCTGCTCCAAAGTGCCGTTCGAGACTCCCGAGTGTGCGCTGGCTACTATATTCTTAACACCTTTAAGAATATGTTGGCCACCGTCCGATACCATGCCACACTACCCCTCGTCATCTGTGCCATTGCTCGGCACTTCGAGGTTTTTGACCCGGAGCAGCTTGATCCCGCCGACACCCTCTATGTGTCGCGGATTGATCACTCGGAGCTCCGCCAGGCTCGCATCTGCACCATGGACTACACATGGGTGCCATCCACCTCTCGACGCTGTGTGGTTAACCACACTAACGAGTTGGCCGCCATAGCCGCCAACCTACTTGATGTCGGCAATGACGAGGGAGCTACTGACCGAGCAGCCGAGGAGGACGCCTATGAGGATGCTCCTATGCAGGATGCCTTCGCTCTCGGGCCTTCCTCCTATCCGACAGGTGCCGACCAGTATCACTATGGTGCCGGCTCTACTTCTACCGATGGTGTGGACCACCTCACGTCGCAGTTTCAGTCTCTGAGCACTGAACTCGGCGCCCTTCGGTCAAACTTCTCCTCCTTCAGGCAGGACTTCACCAGCTTCTCCCAGGACTTTGGGGCCCATGCTCACGAGGCCCCGTCCTTCTATCGGGAGTTTGGAGACTTCAGCTCCTCCATGCTTCGGAACCAGGAGCGGATTGAGGAGAGGGTGACAGCTACCCACGACATGATGTCTGACAAGGCTCGTCAGTGGAGATTGGCTCAGGAGCAGTCGGCTCTCCAGTATCAGCAGATACTAGAGAACAACCGACAGATGACCGAGCTTAACGCCCAGTGGTCGAACTGGGCTTTGTACGATCACCCACCGCTGCCGCCGGATCAACAGTGACTTCTCACTGCTGATTAGTACGTATTTCTTTTCATTTTCTTTTGTGTGTGTCCGGGTTGTTTTGCATTTAATTTATTTTCCTTGTTTTATTGCTTCTTTTGTTTTGTTTGGTGTCTCTTTTGTAGGTCTAAACCTTTATAACTACTCGAGCTCTCATCACCGCCACATTGCCCTATATCTGGTATTATCTCTCCTCTCTCTTGTTTTTATATTGCAATGAGGACATTGCTATCTTTATTTCAAGGGGGAGGGGTGTGTATGCTTTATATTGTAACATGCGGCGTATTATTAGAACTGTGTAGTTGTCCATAAATATGATTAGTGTGTGATTTTGACGAGAACTTGTTAATTATGTTTGATGACATGAATTGTCGTTGTGAGTTATCGATTGGGTATGAGTATTGTATCTTGATCATAGTTGTTGTGGGTCACTCTTTGTGTGATGATTTTATGTGATAGCTCGTAGCGTTGTGAATTTGGCTAAAAATTGCTTGTTGGCTAGACTTGTTTGATAATTATTGTGTTTGTAAGATTGAGTTGGGAGGTTTCTGCTCCTCTGGAAACCATGAGCATGGAAAACCACACGAGAACACTTTAGATGACCTCTAAATGTTTTTGTCTCGTGACTTTTGGCCATATAACCCACTCTTTCGATATCTGGCTCGAATGGCCTTAATAATTGTAATTGAGGCGCTTGAATTATTTGAATAGGTGATAAGAACTCTACCCCTCTTCCTCTATGAAATCGAAAAAAAAATTGAATTCGAGGAATGGGTATGGGAAACCACACTTGGATACTCGGTATATCCGAAGATCACACCTAGTGACCAATGTTCTATATATCACTGAAAATTCTTTCCGATTTGGCTCTTAATTAATTGTGATTAAAAATCCAAAGTCTAGCTTGTGAGTGATTGAAAAGCCGAATTTACATGCGTTATTGAGTTTGATCATATTGAGTTGCACTTTCGAGGGAAACACATAATATTGATTGAGTTATAAGCTTATGATCCTTTTTGATTGCTCGTAATGAATATGATTGCCATTGCATGATTATACTTGTCGCTTGTTTTGAAATCTCCGTATTATGTCGAGTTTAGACTTGTTTGAGGACAAGCAAGGTATTGTGTGTGGGGAGGTTATTTTATATATTTTTTGTCTCGTTTCTAATACGCTTTTGGTCTTCAAATGCTTAGTTTTATTGTTCAAGTTGATGCTTTGGTTTTCCTTATGGTACATTGTAGGTGAGAATCAACAAAAATAAATTCCGAGAGTTCGATAAAGGAAACGAGACCAAAAGACGAAGAAAAGGACAAAATGGCACTTTGGCCGAAGATGGACCTAGCGAGCGCTAAGACTCCAGCGCTCGCTAGGGTGGAACAGCGGAAGCGGGCAGAACAGGAGCCCAGCGACCGCTAGCCCCTAGCGGTCGCTGGCCCTAAGCACTCAAGAAGGACAGAACGTGGGGCTAGCGGTCGCTAGCCCCTAGCGACCGCTAGCACCCAGAAGATTGCCAAGACAGAACAGTAAGGTAGCGCTCGCTACCCCCTAGCGAGCGCTACCCCTCTTCAGCCATACCTCATCCAGCGCTAGGGCCTAGCGAGCGCTAGCCCCCAGCACTCACTACCCTGGCGCGATTCTGCTTATCTATTTAAAACGTCCACGCGTGATTTTTCTACAACTTCTACTTCACGTTTTATAATTCTAGTCTAGGGTTTAGATCACGAGAGAAAACACTCTTAGTTCAATTTTTTATTTTATAGTTCGTTCTTCAGATTCATTGTGGATTCGTTCGTGATTCAAACCCGGAGTATTTTAATGCATTGTTTACTTTTTCAATCCGTGAGTTCTTTTACTGCTTTATTTATTGATTTATGAATTATTTTCTTTCCGTTCTTTCCTTGATTAATTTCAAATCTATTAATACAAATCTTTCAATTAAGTTAATTAATCAATTCAAGTCATGTTTAAATTCAGTCTCCTTAATTTTTCAGTTCTTAGATTTAGGATTTAAGTGCTTTAATAATTCTCGCCTAGTTAATTCGTATTTTCAATTCTTTTATTTAATTCGCCTAGATAATTAATTAGATTAAAAATCCAAAACGCTTCATTTTAATTGCTTTCTGTTCTGCAACATAAATTAAGCCTTGTTTAGCCTTACTTGAGAATACGACTTAGGATCAACTTACCTCTTTACAACGAATTTGTACTCTTGCGAAGTAGTTTATTTAATAAATTGTAAGTATATTGGCTGGAAAAATTCTTCGTGCCCGATACTGAATCCCTTTATCGGACAGTGGGTCTGGTCTTGGACGAAAATTAGACCCGTGACACTTTCCATGGTACTAAAATCTTGTTTTGAAACCTTAATTAGGTTAGATTTTGAGTGGATAAATGAGAATGAAGAGGTTGATTTCAATGATTTATGAGCCACAGAAAATAGGTTACTAAACATGTTTCAAGTCTTGCAGTTATTTAAATTCTTGCACCAAAAAACAACAAAAAAAAGAATTTTCATTTATGTTAAGTCAATCTTATTTTATCATAACATGATATATCCTAACCAAGCTATCAAACACTGACTTATTTACAAATCGTTTAAACTTGACACATGGTGATTCGAACAAAATCTTACTTAAGCCATTAAAGAGAAGTTCATTATACAAGTTTATTTAATTTATCCCACTTAAAAAGATGATGCTCGGAGATGGATAATAAATTTTCTCCTATTTAATTTGCAAGTTGAATTGATTTTTAGATGTTGGTGTTCTATTTTTATGCCATATACTTCATGTACTTTTACAAGTAAATTTATCATTCTACTTGTGAGGGAGTTTGCACAAATTTTAAGAAAAACTATAAAGTGTATATTTAGTAGAGAAATGAACTCACAAAATAATATATATATATATATATATATATATATATATGAAGTTTAAAATAATGATTGAGATTAGAAAGGAAATAATACACAACAACCTAAATAAGTGATAAGAGTACATTTTTCGTGGACGAATCAAGTAATATATTAATTTAACAAAATATATTGTCATTATTCAACAAAATAAAATACAATAAAATAAATTTATAACTAAAAAATATTAATTTAAACAACATAAATAACATTTAAATTATATTTTTGAAATTAAAATTACATTACTAAAATTAATGTTACAGAGTTTAGAGTTATTGTAGGCAATGGTAAAACACCATATTTTGGGATGATCCAGGGTGGGGATAAGGCGCTCCGCGGGCAGTTTCCAAGGCTTTTAATCTATTTTTATAGAAGGAGGGGCTTGTTGGGGAGATGGGGGAGTGAATCTGTTTAGATTAGATGTGTTAATAGGTTTCGGCTGGAAGAAGATGGTAATGATCGATGGGCTTGGAACGAGAAACGGACGCCAATAAAATTTTTCCAAAGAGCATACTATCTGTTGTCAAAAAATGATCAAGCGTTAGGATGTAGCTGACAAGAATCTTGACTTCAATCTGATTTGGAAAGCACATGCACCTAGCAAAGTTGCATTTACGGCGTGGAGAGTGCTTTGGGGAAGATTACCACGTTTGATAATTTGGCCAAAAGAGGTGTGGATTACGGAGACGGAGGTCTATGCTCGAGTTGTGGTCGCTGCCCCGAGACGGCTGACCAATTATTTTGCGAATGCGAACCTACAGTGCAACTATGAAACTCTTTGTTGAATAAGAGTGGTATCGTGTGGAGCGCACCACGCAAGGTTGGAGACCACTTTTGGCAAATGGCAAACTTGTTAAATGGTAATAAAAACATAAAGAAATTTGGAGGTCTTTGGATATGTGTTATGTGAGTCATTTGGAAGTGGCACAATAAGTTATATTTGAGAAGGCGACATGGAATTTAAAAAAAATTGAAGATGAAATCATCGACAGATTTTTGGCTTGATGTGCAACCTCTCATCTATGGAGGTCTGCTCGCTGGAAGAGTGGAAGAAAGGGCCTTGGATAGAAATATATTGTTAGATAGAGTTGATGCAGAGAGGTAAAGTGTGAATGAGCCCTGCTATTTGGTTGGGTTGTTTCATTATGATACTCCTTGTAAGTTGTAACCATTTAGTCTCATTTTTTAGTTTAATATATTTCTCTTTCTTGATCCAAAAAAAAAAAAAAAAAAAAAAAACTAAACTAAACTTAACATGCCATTACAAAAATTATTCTTACATTAATCAAACACTACATTAAAACATAGTAATTCAAATTAAAATAAATTCAGTTCTAGACAACATTATCATTGAATTTTTCCCCAAATGTTGTTTTAAAATTTTTTGGAGTTGGAGATAAGTTTGTGTATTTGTTAAATCGTTGTGATTTTTAAGATAATTTTCAAATATTTCTTAATTATTGTTACCTACTGCAATTGGTTGTTGATGAATTGCTTATTCTTCAGACCAATTGTCACTTCTTCACCTTCATCATCAATGATCATGTTGGGTAAATTAATACAAACAAGTACTCTCTTTTGTCCCACATAAAATAAGTCATATTCCTCTTTGAACCGTCAAGTAAGATAAATCATTTTCTTTTTAGGACATCTTTATTACACACGTGTCTAGATAATATATATTCATCTCATCATTTTATACTATTTTTCAACTCTAAACATACACTCCTAAATTATCGTCCCAAAAGAAATGCATATCACCTTAACCGGGATGGAGGGATTATTATATTTTGGATGTCGTCCTTGAAATAAGACTGGGTGGGACATCGAACTACTGCCCAATAAAATTGTAGCACTTCAAATTTTTCTCAGCAATTTGTATTCACTTCCTCCGACGTATAAATTTTTTCTTAGCAAATTTCATTTAACTCTATTGACTGATATAATTATGCTCAAGTGTCACTTAACTCTCTTGGCGGTTCCATTTTTATTCAACCACTGTCATTTAACAATCCCGACGGTTCTAGTTTTGCTCATCAAGTGTCATAACACTTCTGACGATTCTAGTTTTGCTTAACAAGTGTCATTTAACACTAGCTCAAATGCAGATTTTCCTCTGCATTGTATACAAGTTTCAATTGTTGGTGATGATGATGTTGTTACTGAGAAAGTTGGTAAATCCACTATATCATCAAAAGAGACAAAAGTTACGCGGGCGCAAAATAACGATATTTTTCTTGTAAAATTTTGGTATAATACGAACACCAACTCTATTATTAGGAATCAACAAAAGAGAAAAGATTTTGGGAGAATATTATTGAGTACTACAATGAGGGTTATGCTCCTCGAAATCACTCGCACGTACAAAATTATCATTATAGAATCAATCCAAATATTTATAAGCGGACATATATTTATAATAATTTTTCGAGCAAGCAACAAAGGTGCTGATGATATACTAGAGGTGGCAAAGAAATCATGAAGAAATGATGAATCAAAGCGCAAAGATTTCAATTACTTGCACGTATGGAAGATTATCCAAACTTTCGAGAAATGGGCTCCTCGGCACATAATTCAAGAAAAAATCCAAAAAATCTAAAACAAATAGCTATCTTTGGATGATACCCAACCCCGTAAGCCACCATTGAAACAACAGATTGCTAAACGACTAGCTAAACAAAAAGCTTAATGACACCTTCGGAAACCAACGAGAAATGGAAGCAATTGCATGAGACAAACAATTGATAGATCATTGAGCATTCAAGAGTAACAACTCAAGATGCAACATATTCAGTTTTGCACTTGAAATACTAGTGGCATGCCGGCAGCATAAATAATTAAAGATAAATATAAGGGATTCTAATTAGTAATTATATATGTGTGTATGTTATTTGTCTGGTATGTTTTTAGTTGAATTTATTTTAATTAGTGTAGTGGGTGATTCCTACAATTGAAGTATGCGGGGCACCAGCAACCTGCTCAATCAGAAAACAACCGTAAGAGTTCGAGGAGAGCACCGGGGGGTGTCAGCCAAAGAACCTCCGACGGTCAAGTCAGTACGATTGACAATCAAGCGATAATAGGACGAAATATAAAAAATAATATATGCTAAAAGGACAGGTAAAGAGAGTGTAGATGTTGATCGACCGGTCGTGCCGGTTGGTTCGATCAAGATCGATGAGCGCTGGATGGATCAAGGGATGACCGAAAAAGATGAATGCAGTAAGAACGTGTGTGGAGTAGCCGAGAATATGAGTACGTGAATGAATGTCCCTGTTGAGTAGGTAGGGTCAGCTTTATATAGGGCCACCCTTCTTTCCCCTAGGGTTTGTTAAAATAACCGATTCTGCCTATCTTCCCGTTCATCCCAAATGTAGTTAGTTGCAATATTCTCGGTATCCTTCAACCGACTATCGTTATCGACGGCCGTAGCTGACAGGGTTTTGACTGATATTCCGGACCTTGGGCCGTTTCATGGGCTCATATTACCTAATTGGGTTTATGGGTTTTTCACTTTATAGTAAGCCATTTGTGTGGTCTGCCAATGAGGTTGGCCTGATTGGGCCTGCCTATCGATTTACATTTGGGCTTATTGATGGAATACGATTTTTGTCCACTACTATTAGTAATTCGAGATACAATGTATTTTTTATTTCAATCATTATGTAATTTCATTTCAACTCACATATATCACAACGACTAACTTAAACTAGCAATTATCATTTAATTAATCACCTACCACAATTATCCTCCAATTCGGAACTTTCGTTCAACTCATCTCATGCCACAATTCAATTTTTATATATATACAAGTTCTTAATTCAACAATCTTTTTCACATCTACTCAATTGCTCATTCAATCACTACACAAAAAATGTCTAATATTCCTAATGATCGCGAAATTGATGAAATGTGGAAGCATTTTATCCGAAATACGACCATAAGTCCGATTATACGAGAGATGACTGAACTACTTGATGACGAAGAGACTTCAGATTAACTACCAGGACGAAGAAGTGGTCCTAGAAAATATAGGGATTGGAAGCGTGAAAACGGCCATGATTGTCTCGTTCTGATAATTTCTGTGATGATCACATTTATGATGAAAATCTATTTCGTTCCCGATTCTGAATGCATAGAGCATCATTTGTCAAGATTGTTAATGCTATGAGCAACTGCTCACCCTATTTCACTTTGAGGCGATTGTGATAACAAAAAAAAAATTTGAGGTGATATGCTATTGGATGGAATGATTTATCACCACTTCAAAAGTGCATTGCAACTATACGACAAGTAGCATATTCACTTAGTGATAGAGCTATCAAATTGAGTCTGGCCCGCCCCGCTTGCCCAAGGTGCCCGGGGTTTGGGTCGGATTGGACTTTGAAAATCGAGGCCCAAAAATTCAGGCTTAAAAAGTCCGTCCAAAAAATTCCACGGCCCTTTGGGGTTTCAAGTTTGGGTTGGGTTGGGCTATTAATTTCTCCAAACGAGATTGAATCCTAAAATTTGGTTCACACCCAAATTATTTAAGTTGATGACATAAATAAAAATATGCACTGTATATTCAAAGCTATGACCATAAACTACAAATATCAAAAGTTTAACATGACTAGATTTACCCGCACGCATTGCGCTGTGTATTACAACAGTACTATCTTATTTTTAATGTTTGAAAATTAATGAAATTATTTGCATCATATGAAATATTATATATAATAAAGAAATTAATTATAATTAATTTCATATGTGCTAATTAAAATTAAACTTGATATATTTACATTGTTAAAATGACTGTTTAAATTAATTATTTCATATATTTAATATGTCAATGATATATTGATTTTTAAGTTAAAATAATATATTTAACCGTCTTCAATTCGTATTTATAATATAATGAATTTTATAAATTCGTAATTTATATATAATGCAAATTAACACATAGAACTAATTATATTACAATCATCATCTATATGGATATTATATGGTGTTAATATTGAATATTAAGAATTAACATTTCAAATTAAAAATCAAAATTAACACGTATGTACTACAAAATAAAATAAAATATTCTCCAAAAAATTAAAAGAAAAAAATTTATTTTCCAATAAAACGTAGTGCTAAAAAAATTATCAATCTACATTTAGTTATTATTATGATTATGAGAATATAATTATGAAGACATAAAATTAGTTGTAATAGCGCCTAAATTATACTTTCAACTAATATAAAGATTACTTCACTTAAATTACACTAGAAAAAAAATATTTAACATATAATATTACAAATAAATGTAAGAAAAAAATAAAATAATTTCAACCAACTAAATTTATAGGTGGGAATGAAATGATATCAATAAGTAATATATCAACTTAACATGATAATGATATTATCAATTTAAATTTTAAATATATTTTTTAGATTTATAGGTTCAAAATTTCTCTTCCATGAGTTAATTATTTTCGATATTGTTTTCATTTAGAAAATATATAATGAATTATTGGAAAAACAAATATTTCATTACAATTAGAAAACATTGTACAAATATATCTTTGTATATTTAAAAAATCAATATTAGGTTAGTTTAAATTCAAAAATTGAAAAGACAGTACAATAACATTTTGAATGGTAACTTCATTTCATTGAAATTAATAAAAATACTATTGCATTTAAAATAATAAATATTTAAGAAATGAAAAATTGTAATAATAATAATTGTACTGTTGGAAATAGTAAAAGTATTCAAATATAGTAGCATAAAAATAAATAAGTTTTGCATGGGACATGTAAAATTGAGAGTAAAAAGTCATGATTTAGGAGTAAAAAAGCAAAGTGTTTTTGATTTTATATATTACTCCAGATTACTGAATTCGTTAAAAAACCTTACATGAACTGAAGTTCCGATAAAAGCAACGCCACAACCTGCGGCGTAAACTCGAGACAATTTATACGCGCGACTCATGATTTAAACATCTCGTTTTCTCGTTAATAACCTAATGGGATGCGATATTGTTTCTGCACAAATGCGCAATCCACCACAAACCGCATTTAGAGGCATTCCTCCAACTCTCCAAGGAGTTCCCTCGAGATGTTCGACTTTTTTCCCCACTAAAAACCATCTTATAAATTCGCTCGTCTCCTTGTCTTTTATTTCTAATTCTGCTGCAAGATCTTCGGAAAAGCCGAACTGGGAGTTCAGTCGTCAAAGAAAACTGGAAAAGGAACGATCTTGGGGTAAGCTAAAAGTATCAAGCAGTTCTTGTTTGGAGGTCTCAGTTGACAGGGAAGTAGGGAGGAGCCAAAGCTCGAGTGGTGGCGCATTGAGTGGAAACAGGGATAGTACGCTTAAATGGTGTTCGGAAATGCTGAGAGATTTTGCTGCTGGAATGTGTTGCAGAGAAGGTAGAGCAATTCATGGTTGTATTATTAGAAGTGATACTGAGCCGGATGTGCACCTTTGGGTTTCTTTGATTAATTTCTATGCAAAATGTGGGGCCTTGGAGTTTTCGTGCAATGTGTTTAAGCAAATGTTGGTGAAAGATGTGATCGCGTGGACTGCTCTGATATCGGGTTTTGTAGCACAAGGTCACGGGGCAGAAAGTGCTGAGTTATTCTGCGAAATGAGGAGAGAGGATGTCAGACCAAATGAGTACACGTTGGCCACTGTGTTAAAGGGTTGTTCGCTATCGTCGGATTTAGATTTTGGAAAGCAAGTGCACGCTGAGGTGGTTAAGATTGGTGTTCTTTCGGATGTATATATCGGTTCCTCTTTAATTGACATCTACTCCAAATGTGGTGAGATGGAATATGCGGATCATATTTTCTGTTTGATGCCGGAGAAAAATGCTTTCTTGTGGAATGCTCTGCTTAATGGTTATGCCCAGGTGGGAAATGGAGATGCAGTCTTACGACTGTATTCCAAAATCACGGAGCCAGAAATGAGATTTAGTAAGTACACGTTGTCTATTGTTTTAAAAGGGATAGCTAGCTCCGGCACTCTTGGAGCTGGTCAGGCAATTCATTCAATGGTGATCAAGAGTGGGGGTGAACATGATGATTTTGTGACGTGTAGCCTACTTAATATGTATTCAAAATGTGGAGTGGCTAATGATGCTCTAAAAGTGTTTAAGAAGATAAGTAATCCTGATATAGTTGCGTGGAGCTCAATTATTAGTGTGCTTGATCACCAGGGTCTAAAGGAAGAAGCAGCCAAGTTATTCCTACTTATGACACATTCCGGTATGAGGCCTAATCAGTTTACTCTCTCCAGTCTTGCTAGTGCTGCAACTGATATGGGTTACCTGCGCTATGGTCAAAGCATTCACGCATGTGCTTACAAGTTTGGTCTTGAGTCTGATGCTTTGTTAAGTAATGCTTTAATTTCCATGTACACAAAACTTGGATCAATATCAGAAGGGTACCGTATCTTCAACAGAATGACCAATCGGGATGTCATTACTTGGAACTCCCTTTTATCTGGATTCCATGATAACAAACCTTCTGATGAAGGAAACAAGATTTTCAAAAGGATGCTTATTGATGGTTTTAAGCCAAATATGTATACATATATTAGCACTTTAAGGTCATGTTCTAGCCTTTCAAATGTTGAATTAGGGAGACAAGTTCATGCCCACATAATAAAGGATAAATTGGATATTGATGGTTATGTTGGGACGGCTCTGATTGACATGTATGCCAAGTGTGGGTGCATGGAGGAAGTGCAGGCCATATTCAACAAGTTAAGTAAGAAAGACGTCTTCACTTGGACAGTTATCATTTCAGGTTTGTCACAGACTAATCAAGGAGAAAAGGCAGCTCAGTTCTTTAATGAGATGCGGAAAGAAGGTGTTATTCCTAACAAGTTCACCATTGCTAGCTGTTTGAGGGCTTGCTCTGGGATGACCAGCCTTGAGAATGGGCGACAGTTGCATTCGTTGGCAATTAAGGCAGGGCTGTTCACTGACATTTTTGTATCCAGTGCATTGGTTGACATGTATGGGAAATGTGGATACATCGATGATGCTGAAACCCTTTTTAAGGAAATGAAATTGCACGACACTGTTACGTGGAACACAATGATATGCGGATATTCTCAACATGGGGAAGATGAAAAGGCTCTTGAAGCATTTAGTGAGATGATAAACAGCGGACTGTTGCCTGATGAAATTACTTTTCTAGGTATCCTTTCTGCATGCAGCCACATGAGACTTGTTGAAGAAGGAAAGAAGTATTTCTATTCAATGAGTGAATCCTATGGCATTGCCCCCAGTATTGAGCATTATGCTTGCTTGGTTGATATGCTCGGCCGGGCAGGCAAATTCGATGAGGTTGAAAGATTCATTGAAAAATTAGAGCTAACTCCAAATGTTTTGATCTGGGAGAATGTACTTGGTGCATGCAGAATGCATGGGAATGTGGAATTGGGTGAAAAAGCTGCTAAGAAACTTTTTGAGATGGATCCTGAAACAGATTCAAATTACATTTTGCTATCTAATCTCTATGCTATGAAAGGAAGATGGGATGATGCTACTAAGGTTAGAGCATCCATGTCTAGTAAAGGCATAAAAAAGGAACCTGGGTGCAGCTGGGTGGAGGTTGATGCTCAAGTTCATGTCTTCTTATCTCAGGATGTATCGCATCCAAAGATATCGAATATCCATCAGAAATTAGAGGAGTTGGGAGATAGAGCCGCGGAAGCAGGGTACGCGCCCGATGCAAAGTATGCGCTTCATAATGCTTCAGGCAAGGAAAGGGTAGCAAATCTGTTGCATCACAGTGAGAGGTTGGCTTTAGGTTTTGCTCTCATAAACAAGGCCAATTCCGGACAAATCAGAATTTTCAAGAATCTTCGCATCTGTGGAGACTGTCACGAGTTTATGAAGTTTGTATCGAGCACCATAGATGAAGAAGTCGTAGTTCGTGACAGAAACCGCTTCCACCACTTCCATGGTGGCGCATGTTCATGCAAAGATTATTGGTGATGCTGTAGTGTTAGTGTACATGTAGGATACGTACTACTGTTTAGTGTTTACATAGACAGACTGGTAAATCTAATCATTAGTGGTGGAGCAACTGCATCGGGTGTAAAGATTGACAGCTCAAGTATTCTTGCTGATTGATTTCTCTCTACATTGCTTTGCTAAAGTAGTCCCTTATGATAAATTTGTATCTGGATCTTTCTGCCATCACTATATATTTATATATGTTTATACTAATTTCATGGAATTCGATTGTTGAGGACGGAGACTACCATTTAGTTAAATTTATTAAGATGATCTCAAGTGCATGTGCTGATATGCATTTAAATTTTGTTCTTTATAATATTGCTTATAAAAGATGTTCATCTATCCGTACCGTACACTTGTATATTGATGTGTTTTTTAGTAACTCGATACTTACAATGTTATATAGATATTTCCTCCATTTCACTTCGTTAATCCCATTTTTGACCGAGAATTTTTAATAAAAAAAATTATTTTATATCTTAATGAATAAAGTAAGCCGGTTTGCTTTTGCACCGCCACGATTCATAATAATCTATTATCTACTGCTCTTCTATAGGAGTATATTCTTTGATCAACATGCAAAATATTAATGCAACTCCACTATTTAACATTGTAAAACTTCTAGTCTTGATTTTACTTGTCTTTCTTTCATTTGAATTGGTAAATACAATACAAGAAATTTAAATACCGGAATTCATGATCTTTGAACTCAGAATATTAATCTTCTAACACTAGGTCAACAGAACAGATGCAAACAGATGTAATATAATTTAATAATAAAAATTTTCGTAGATTGCAAGAGCCCAATTGAGAATAAAAATAATACACAAGCAGATGATGCCATGCACTTGCTATCGTCATAACAAAGAAGAAAAATAAGCACAAAATACAAGATTTGAACATTGCAGTTATCAACTTACGAACAAGTACAGTTAATAAACTAAAATCTTATATTTCTGACAAAATTCTCATATCATGATTCATGAGGAGGACTATCTCAATTTCAACATCTTCCTTTCCTTTATAAGAGGGAAGTTTTACATTTTGCAACCACTGCTTCGTAAACATCAACTAGTCAGTATCTCAGTGTTAGACCAATATTCGTAAGTAATTCATGTGAAATATATATAGATATGTTTCTTCAGTTCATTCTTGAGTTTTTTCCCCAGCAAAACTTTTCCTCGTTCGAATTTACTGATGAAGAATCTGGATCTTTTCATCATAATTCTGCTTTTGATTCAGCATCTTCTGCTGCTGAATTATCATCTGTATTCTGGATTTGGGGAGGTGGTGGTGCTTGGTCTTGGGGTTCAATATCCTCACCCAAATATTTGGCCGTAAAGCGCCTAGCTTCTAGGTCTAGATCGGGCCACTCTGCAACTATTCTTCTAGCTCCCTATGAGAAAGCAAAGAACAGGGAAGATAGAGTTGAGACCATCAAAAACAGGGAAGGAGAAGAGTTGTATGTACAGTTGGGAATAACCTGAAGCTTGGGTTCCTTAGTCTGGGGATTATTGCAGAGGTCTATGGTTTTTGCCTTGTGTTTCGTGGTGTTGCCACACCACGACTCACACCATAGCCATTCTTGAGGCAGGGAAAAGATGGGAACCATGTGCTGAGCATAGTTTGGAAGATCCTGAAACATGGGTCAATTCTTATCAGCAACCTCTCTCTCTCTCTCTCTCACATAATTCATGAATGTAGACGGAACTAAAGCAGAGGTGAACCCAGCAAGAATGAAGCTTCTTGAAAGTGCATAATCTTACTTGGATAACACACAACAATCACAAAGCTGCTTAGTTCCACCTTTCTCTTGGGTGTGTTTCAATATTCAATCGGCTAAAACAAGTGCAGTTGAAACTATTATACTAGAGGTTTTTGTTTTCATGTTGGGAAAAGGAGTACATCTGTTTTGAAATATCACTCAATTACGATATTTGAAGCACTTGAACACATTCATCCTAAGCCGTCACAATGAAGAGCAGAATCGTATTGTATTCTATGTTTTGCAAGAATATATAGACAGTCACAGAGTTGAGATGTTGGCAAAGAAACAAATATTAAGCAACCAAACAAACTTTTCAACCTGATCAAGATTAGAAAGACTGTTGGGATCTTTGCTTAGGGTTTCATAAAATACTCTTAATTGATCTCCAGCTGCTGTCTCCCGAAATTTGAGCAGATCAACAACATATAAAGCACTGCAAAGGCAATCCATGTTGTTAAGTCTTTTTTTAGGATGACCGGATTTCAAAATTTTAGAAGAAATGAAGACACATACCTAATATGATACGGCCTTCCACGCAAATGATCTTTCCAGAATCCCTGTTTACAAAATTAAATAAATCAACCAGATACAATGTTAACTTCCATTTTTTCATTTTTCATTTTTGGGCATAAGAAACAATAAAATTTTATCTAATAATTGATTAAAAGTTGCAATAAAGTGGATAATGTATCCAATTTAAAATGATAAATAGTTGAATCATGGTGGATTTACTTGTTTCCAAAATCGATAGCCATCCATATCTCTGTTATTGTCGCAGAAAGGAGTGTATGCCAGGGGTCGTCCTTTTATATCCATGTCATAAAGTTCTCCCATGTCTGTCCTCACGATTTGATCGGCATCAACGAATATGACCTGCACACATGACATTACAAGAAAAAAAAACATTTGCTGATATAGCTGTAGTACTTAAAGCGAACCATCAATTAAGCTGCATGACATTATCATGCTACAAAACCAGATTACCTTTTCCAGAGCAAGTGGGAAAATAACATCAAGAAAAAGGATTTTATATGCCCATATTATTCGCTGTTTCTCCTTTTGTTTGTGAAGCCATGTAGGCCACTTATAGGTAATTAACTCATACTCAAAGCCATATTCATTTGCCATATGAGGGATCACATCCTGCAAAAAACCAAAATTAGTACTTAAACAGTGGGGAAAAATAATCATGCCAAACAAAGAAAAACAATGAAATTAGACAAAAGTGAATGTCAAACCTTGAACTGAGGAGAAAGGTAGTTCTTTATAAACCAAAACTTGACTGGTCGTTGTGTATTTTTCAGGACACTTAAAATCATAATTTTGAGAAAACGTTCATACCTGCATAAAAGTAGCATGTCAGGCACCTAAGATGAAAAATAAATACTAACAAGTAACAAATGTAAATTCAGAGTAAACATCTGCTGATCTGCCACAGTGATAACAATTTACATAAGTAGCATAACCAGTGCAGAAGAAAGAACATGAAACCCTAAGATCTACCGCTATTTCTTTTGTTATTCCTTTCCTTTTTTATATTTCAAACTTATTTTCCAAACTTTGTATGGTATAAATATAATTTCAACAAAGGGGTTAAAGAAACTATTAAGGTGCGGATACAGGGAACTTACAGGTGCCCAGATGCAACCGAGAATATGTTAATCGTTTTCCCATGACGACCACCACTTCCTGGCTTCTACAACACATTGTGAAATTTTTCATTGATACAAAATTTATGACAAAGCAATAATATATGAGTAACAGGTTTAGAATATGCACAAGCATATAGGAATGCCCATTAATATGGTGCTTCTCTGTGGACCTGTGGGTGATGAGTGAGAAGGAAAAAATTATTAATATTACCAAGGAGCTGCTGTCCTCCTTCTTTGACTGATCTTTCCCTCCAATAAATCCAGAAGCCCATTTAAGGATATTTGAGTTCCAGCTGTTCTGAGTTCCCTGGAATTTATTGGACACAACAGTAAAATTTGAATATTGTGAAGCTAATAAAAAAAATATCTGTTTATATACAGTAAAAGTAAAACACATAGCGAAAATTCTCAGCTTATTTACCTTTTCAGTATTAGAATGACTATCATCGTCAGCTGACAGCAAGAGTTTCTCTCGTTCCATGCCCTTCTTCTTAATCACTTCCATATGAACCAATTTACCACGCAAATCATCGATAGTGATTCGTTTCAACAAAGTTGTATCCTCAGCTCCTTCACTATCTTCCTTCATAACATACAGCTCAGAACTTCTACCTGGTGCCAACTGCAAGTACCATACCCCAGGAAGGACCTTCATTTGCCAGTAACCCAGATTTGCCATGACAAGAGTATCCACCATGTGGGGATTATTTTTAGTTCCAAGAATTAACTGCAGGCCACGAGGCGGTTCATGATCCTTCTCAGAGCAATGACCTGGTTGCAGATTACTCGTAAGAATATTTCACTGATTATCGAACTTGATATTGTAGCAATGCCAATCAATACCTGTAAGGACAAGAGCTTCAAGTTCAAATACTGCTTGCAAGGTCCTGGTGTCACCGAGATTCTCTAGCAATATGTTGTCCAGGTCATGGCTGCAAAATACCAGTCATATTATCATTTAACTCTTGAGGGAATCTTAAAAAACCTCATGGTTTAATATTTGAGCAGTCCTCAAGAAATTTTCGCATGCAGATGTTTGCAAAGCATTTTTCTATGAGAAACTTACACAGCAACTACAGGCTGAACAAGCCACGGTTCCGGAACATCTAGATTCATTGTGAGAGTCTTCGATAGTGGCATGTTTGCGAAAAATGCCCTGGGACCACGTAGCGTATGATCAGTAGCACTAAAGTCATCCTGAAAAATCAAGGATGGAGTGAGGACTGGAAACCAGTGTATTTTAAGCAATTGGGTGATGGACTAAGAGTGTTAAGGCTTACTATTGTTGGCACTACATATCTGTAGTAATTCTTCAGAGGAAGATCCACTAGAGAACTCTGCCATAAACAACAATTTTAGACATTACGACACTTGGGCACATAAATAACAAGATATAAGCACAAAATGACAGAAAATCTGAGTCTCCACTACATGTAAAACTACCATCATAAGTAAAGAACAACAGTCCAAGCCTAAGTTTTAAGTCTGCACTTGACGCCTTAAGAAGAAAAAAAAACTGCATCCAGGCATTTTACTTTACTTGGCCTCTGATATTTGACCAACAAAAGAAATTTTAGATGCCACGATCTAGTTAATTGTCATCATAAACTTAATTTTAAATTTATTTTCTATTGGCCTTAACAGGTATCAAATATGATAAACCTTTCAAACTTAAACCCTTAACCCTTAGAAGCGTCTCACTTTTTTTATTGGACGGTCCAATTCAAACTGTTCATTCCCTGTTAGTAAGGCTGTCAAATCGTGCAGGTCGGGTCGTTATCGGGTTGTTCTGGTAACAACCCGACCGGTTAAGGTCGAACACGAAACCGACCTGTTAAGCTCAAATTCGAACCCGACATGAACACGATAACTTTCGTGTTGACACGACACGATAATGAAACGATAATAACCTAAAGTTACACGATAAAATGATATAAAATTATAATAAAAATAATAATAGCGCATAATTTTTGAATTTATATGGTATCTTTGTTTTTATAATTAAAGAAAATGCAAAATATTTTGAAAAAAAATATATATTTAAAAAATTACACTTACTTCAAAATATATATTATTAATATATTATAAATTTCTGTTATCGGGTAAAGTGAACTCGACCTGCAACCGACCCGAACCCGAACCTGATAATCGTGTTCTTATTGGGTCAACCTGAAAACGACCCAAACCTCATAAGGATTGACACTAACCCACTAATTTTGTGCGTGTTCGTGTCAAAAATTGACAACACTACGTGTTAGGACATATTTATAGGTGTGCCATTCCAAATTGCTCTCTTTAACCAATGTATATTGTTCTCCTAGTCCTAAATACTAGTGCCCACAAGAAATGGGACACTTGGGATGTGATGGAAGGAGTAGTATGTAATCCGTAATGAGCTCCAAAAAAAATAGTTAGCCTCACATTTCGAAATAAGGTTGTGGAGATGCATGAGAAGTTAGTAGTTAAGCCTGCTATTATGCACAATAGCATATTTAGCTTCATGACTGGACATTAACATCACATTTATTATCATATTTCAGTCTCTGTAAATCATATTTTTCAGACTGAGGAAGCTTAAATTCAGCCGTCTTACCATTGGATTGAGCACAAGTCTCATGCTTGGTTGAACGTACTTCGACAGAATCCGAAGAAGAGCTGCCAGCTTTTGGCCAGAAGGACTCAAGGGATCAATCACAGCGTCAATGTGGATGCTTGAATTTTCATTTTGCAAAATAACAGCGCTGTAGAAAATTTTATATCAGAAGGCACTTAGTCAATAAATCCTTGGCGACACATGCTCTCTTAAAACAGAATTTAAAGACAGGGATCATTTAGATTGCATCTTATTCGCTTCATTAATGTTTGAATTGGTCTAGGCAAAGTACTTCACACACACCTCAAGTTACAAGCACAGATAAATTGAACATAAATCTTTATTTATATATAATTCATCTAATAATGTATTTTCATCTAGTACAAAAAATATCAAATAACTTGCCAGTTAATTACACTTTCATTTAGTTCTAGCCTTCTAGGATATATTAAATCAGATGACATATTTCCTAAATATTGTTACAAAGCCAATCAAGTTTGGATTCACAAATATGATTTGTGTACGTAAACAGATGGTATATTTTACACAAAATAGCACAATATTCGTGTATTTGACATGTAAGAGTAATCAGTGTGTTTGCATGCCTGCAGAAATTGTGCAAAGGGCTTTTAATCTTTCAATTTCCAAGGAAAATGATTAAATAACCAATCAAGAACTTGGTGAATATGCTGAGTCAAAAAAATTAGAAGTTTATAGTAATAGAATCTATGCAATCTAGGAAAGGGTAATGATCTTAAACAGCTATTGCATTTAACCAATTATTTCAGGTTCTATGCACCATATAAGTAGGAAATTCAGAATCTAAATTGACCTAAGATCTGTTGAATTGAATCAAGAAGTAAAAAATGTTTAGTTACACAATAATAATATGATGTCATAATAGGAAAGAAACTGCATGTCGGAGCTGTATATGTGCTCTACATCGATATGAGAAATATGAGTTGCAAGGAATGACAGTTACACCAATCAAATTATCACCCTCTACTGACCATCATAACAAAATAATACTTGCCAACAAGTGGACAGTACCTGTAATCTGCATTCAGAATTTCAAAACGTGCACTTTCAGAGCTTCGGTCCCTTGAAGAAGTTGAGGATGAGATGGCCATAACAATGTCACTGATGAATTTGCTGTATAAAAGGAAAAAATAAAATATTCTTTTAGCAGGTAGGTCAACCAATGTGAATTGAGAAATATGCTAAGACAAAGCTGCCAAAGAGAATCAAAAGCTGATGAAATTTGCAGCATTTTAGATATTATTCTCTTGGTAGGATTGCAAATTTAGAACTGATTGTGAGAATGTAGCTACAGTATGGATTAAACAGTATCTCATGAGTAACTAACATAAAGAAAACATCTAAGTAGAATGTAGGGAGGCCAGAAGGGGAAGGAAAATGGCACAACATAAGTGCCGAGTATGCTTGACTATAGTGGCCACACAATGGAGAGTGAGGCTGTGCAGAGTGCCTCATTAGAGGATTAATCAACTTTGTCAATGTAAATAAGCCTACCCTAGCCACAACCAATCATATTTGCTCAGGTTGCTAAATCTTCATTTGGTTTGTGCTTTATGCTTTACCAGATTATTGCTTAATTCTGTGTTTCTCAGATTCCAGCCATATCAACTCCAATGGCCATTAGTCAGGAGCTTTATCTGATATCTAAACTGGCCATTAAAGATGATTGAATTGATTGAAATAAGAAGTATAGGTTTCTCTGGTTCTTAGCTGACCACCTAATTTGAATTTTGAAATATTGCAACATATCTAAACTAAAAGAGGCCTTGTGTTACTGCTAATTCATCAAATTAAACTAATAACTACTTCCAGGTGCAAAGTTGCTGGTTTCTTGTGCATAGAACAATATATAAGTGATATTGCAGCTCAAAGTTAAATGATAAGTGTTTGACGTTTGAAAGAATGATAAGCCCATCTAGTAATCCTGTGAAATTATTTATGCCTATGTATCATAGAATATATAACACCACTATGAAGAATGCTGCTAAGATCACTTGTCATTAGTCTACTACAAATTAATTCAGCGGCTTATGACACAGCATGCATTACTATGGTTCTTCAAATCAAGATAATCTCATGCATCAGGATATAACAGAGTGTTTACCAAAGCACAACACAAGAGAATGGGTTTACTGAATCCATTTACAGATATTTCAACAACCAAATGTGGGAGGACTTTCGAGTGTGTTGTATAAGAAGTGAACCCAGAACTTCATTAATGTACCTTGTCAACACATCAGGATCAATACCCTCCCATTTTATCTCCTCAATAATATCAGCAATATGTTTTATACGTTGCTTGAACTCTAATGATTCAAGAAGATGCAAATCATGGCTCAAGAATGTACTATTGTCAAAGAGTCTGAGCACCTGCATAGTACAGTGGAATGTATAAGCGCCTAAGTACAGGATCTTTTTTAAAAACTAATGGTTAAACAAAATTTAAATTAAAAAAAAGGAAAAAGACTAGCTTTGGAAAAGGTGGTAAAGCCACTGCTTTTATGAAAGACAATATACTGAGTAATATTTTTTTTGATAAGAAACAAGATTTTATTTATAAAACTAAAGAGGCATAATGGGACGAAGGATCCTATAGCAACAAAAATTCATACGGCAACATGATATTCAGCCTTTCACAGTGTCAGATGCAAAGAAGTTTTGAAATTCTTTTAGAGTTGAAACCCACCCATCCACGTCAATGATTCCTCACATCTTTAATGATATTCAGACTATTGCTGCCATGTAGCGACTAATTCAATATATTATTACATCAGCTGGCTGAACTAAACTCCGCAATATAAATCAAAGGTGGAAAGATGCTCACTCTGCCATTGGTAATAACTGCATTCACCCCAAATTCAAGACCAATAGTTCTATACAGGAACTGGGTCACCTGCACACACATTGAGCAAAATGTCAAGTGTTTATGCACATCTACAAATAACTTAGGCATCAATATAACTATGTTAGAAACATACAGAATATAACAGCATCTTCTTTTATACAGTTCGTAAATGATTCTATTATTGTAATGAAAGCTTTTTCATCTCTAGTGCCCAAAATGTTCTTCGAACTGCTAGATAACGATTTGTTTCATTATTATATCATATCTTACTCTCTCATTCACATGAATGTGGATTTTTACACGGATACCGATGCTGGCCCAACTATGCATATCAATCCAATTATCACCAAGTAACTCTATTAGACACAACCTTAGAAGAATATGCCTATGAGTGACCTAATAAAACAAGACCAAATGGGAAGGACCAAGTACATGGAGACAACAAACCATCTAGAATAACTGAAATGATGATGATGATAATTCAGATCATGGAAAAGATCTGACTAAGTTGATCCACAAATCAAAATGGAGTTGATCTAGTATTCAACTCACACCTACTTACATGAAGAAACAGAACACCACAGAAGATGAGCAAACCTTATTTAAGTAACCCCTAAAATTTTCAGCAGAAAACTCTGAGCAGGCAGACTCATAACCCTTAGACGGAAGTCCATTTTCAGCTGCCAACTTTAACACCTTGTCCATAAGTGGCTTATAGCTTTCAGTCACTCCAGAAGACAACATATATTCCTTTTCATAGAATGAACAGAGTTGATCAACAAACTGTAGCACTCCTTTTCTATGGCTGCAAGGCAAATAAGTGTATAAGACAATTGATGGTGGTGGTGGAGGATGGGGATAGCTACAAGATTAGAAAACTCAACCAACCCATATGAGGATACAGTGATCTCTAAGATGTTCATGAAAAAGAGACTTGGTAAAGCTGCATCATCATTAACATTAAACAACACACCAATCCGAGCATATTTCGAGCCACCAATCTGAAAAATAATGCAAGCATTGTCATGAAGAAAAGAAGAAATAGAAGAGGAAATATCAGAGATACTTGCACATGTCGCCTTTTCTGGAAATTGAGAAACATTAAGGGCTTTTCTGAACATATCTCTTCAAAACATTAAAGTACACATATAAAAGAAAAACTTACCATTGTTTCAAGAAACCAAAACCTGAAACGCTACACTAATGAGTCCTATATGGAGTTATGAAGGATCACAAGGGGTACATAGGTAAAGCATCATAAAGTGTCATATACCCAACAATAAAGAGTTACAATAAAATCAAATGTGCATCAAAAAGTGAAAGTAACTTGCTAAAGCAGTTTCTAATTTCCCGGCTATTCTGCTTGATGTCCTGGTGAGAACTTAGAAAACAGGGATATCAAGTTCAATTAACAACTGAGGACGACTAAGGGTCATATCCACTACTTTTTTTTTCAAAGGATTGCATTTTGGGAACATAACATAATTCAGGAACATAGTATGGGAGACAAAGCACATTTAAAAATCAAAGTGTGCCTCGGTGCGTGATAGGACATAATGGGATTACCTAAACACATCACCTACCAATTGGTCACAGTGGAGAAATGATGTAAATAAACTAATATAAAATTAAACAAACTACAGCCTGATTATTACCAGATAGCGAATTCCTTCATGTAGCAACTTCATTCCTTTCTTTGAGGTGGCGTCAACAACAAGAATATGAGTGACAGGCTTCAAATCATCGAATGCTGAAATTAAATGCTCAACATCAGATGTATGAATAAAGATGAAGGTTAATAACACTCCAGGTTTTGTTAAATGAGAATTTACTTTCAGATGAATGCAAGTAGGAGAGATCATTTAGTACTGATTCTTTCACCAGAATAGATGCACACAAAGACACAAACTTCGGTTTGGCAGCCTTCCCATCTGCAATTATCTACAGGATCAAAGGTCCAAAAAGGTTTAGCCAGAGAAACATACCAACAAAAGAACACAAATTAATGAGCAACATATACACAAATATGTTTCAATATGGCAGTTGTAGCCAAAATGTACCTTCGGATTATAACGCTGGACACCACTTTCAGAAAGAAATTTATCCAGAACATCAGTATTAGAGTTTATTTGCCCATAGTAGACTTGCTCTTGTATTCTGGGAAGCTCTTCATTCATGGCATTTATAAGAGCCTCCTGGTAATAGTGGAACCAACACAATTCCACATCAACATTTTACTGAAAACTAAAATTATGAAGCTTGACTCTGACTTTAGAATGTCCATTTACATGGAACTGTGCCGACAATTACAAAGATTGCATAAAACACAATATGATACATGAACTCGATAGAACCAAAAAGAAACTAGACCTGACACAGATACAAAAGTTATTCTCAAGAAAAAACTCCAGAGTTATTCCACATTCAACATGAAAAAGGTGAGTCAATTGCCAAATCCAGATGACTTTTTCTCAATTCTAATGCATACCCATTCAACATGGGATCCCAAAATCAAGAGATTTTATGTAACAAATAGCAGATACATTCATAAGTGTGGAGGCTTAAAGTTTTATGTGTCAAATTACGTAACTATTATTTACCTTTAACCTCTTAATAGCTTAATTTTTATGAAGCTATCCAATACTCTCTCCGTCCCACTAAATGCGGCCACAAGGGATCCGACACGGAGTCTAAAAAAGTAAAGTGTTGTGTTTTAAAAAAGTAGGAGAGAGGTATTTTAAAGGTAAAACATTTTCCTTTTTTGGAAAGTGGCCACTTTTAGTGGGACGGCTCAAAAAGGAAATATGGCCACATTTAGCGGGACGGAGGGAGTAGTAATTAATAATAAAATGATACACATGATTACCAAATGATATATACAAGTAAACAACCATTAGCCATATGAGCTAAACAGCAAAAGTTTCAAGAATAGAAAAGGAGTTACTCAGCCCCCATAATATTCAATGCCAACTAACCAACCTAAATGAGTTCAAAAACAGGATCTAAATAAAGTGTGAAAGGGAAGGTTCACTATGTACCTCATTAGGTTCATAGACAAGTCCATTCATCAAGAGAGAACACTCAAGTTTGGCCAAACCCAGTTTAAAGGCAACCAAGGAGCTCTCCGCCGATAGTTCGTTCAATGTATGGTCCTTCTCCAGTCTCAGTAGAGTATCTTGAGGGGGTGTTTTCACCTTAGACCTAAAAAGGCAGATTACAATTATGTCTGTGAAAATTGCAATGATTTTAAAGAAGCACATATTTTCCAATTGAACTATCAATGAGCCTTGCAGATGTTAGAAAGAATCAAAAGTAAGATACATAGTTATAAAATAATTTTCCAAGTCTTACAGCACTGTTTCCACAAAAGCCCCTTCAACATGATGCGCTTCAGGACTATCTTCTGTACCAGACTCCATTTTCAATTTGTTTACCTGTAATTGTGATATGCAGATTAAACTATGTGTATAAATAGACTACAATCACCCAACTTAATAGATCATAAGTAATATGTTGTCATAAGCAAGTTTCCCTTCTACTTCGACAAAATCACATGAAAGGGAATGAATTATCCAAACCCATGGAAATAGAAAACCTTAAAAAATCCCCAGAAAGGAATTAGTAACCCAAAGTTCCAAAAAGAAAAAAGGAATGCCTATTATTTTAGCATAAGTAGAAATACTCATATTAAGATATAAGAATGTCATGTCTCCTCACCAGCATCTAACATTCAACTACAGCTAAATTTATCCTTTAATTTTTGTACATCAACTATCATAACTAACTTGTGTTGCTACTGCTACATTTGATCAATCTATTATCAGTTCGGTAGTCATGCATCTTTTCTCTGTCTTAGTACATTTGATCTGTGCATACTACTCGTGTTGATTATTTGAGGTAGAAAATAAAATTGCACGAGAGTTATAACAGTGAAACAAAATTTCATTCATATATAGATTGAACAAAACAAAATAATTGAAGAGGGCATCCCAAGTTGGGGTGGCTCTGAGTCCCTGACTTGGATATCACTAATAATAAAAAATCGGTCTCTTACATTGCTCAAGAACTGGAAAGCCATCAGAGCTCCATGATTTTCCTTGATATAAATGAAAAGACGTATGATCTGCCAAAATTAAAGTGACACATCATCAGTAGAATAGAGACTGAGTGATTCCCGGAAGGTCAAACCAACATAGAGTATATATTTTTCAATCTATTGCATAGTGTCTACCCTTTTCGATTAATGCATCAACCTACAGTGTTTCTCCTTTTAACTCGTTCACCTTTACCAGTAAAATTCTCACAGTTTCTTACTGCATGTAATTGGCCCATCAGTCTCTAAAGAAAAACAAAAGAATTTGATAATAGGAAAATAATTATTTTATAATGATACTTCTGTTCTGTTACAATTATATGACCAAAATGAGTTTCAGTAAACATCTATAACAATATCCTAGGCCTCACTGCTACATCGCACAAAACATTTCCTTATAACCACTTAAAACCAAATATCTACACATAGAGCTTTCTTACAAAGCTACCTTTTGCCATACAGTATAATCGTGATTTCCTCATCCTAAGATCATGTAATATGTATCAGTGGCAGGGGACTTCATTGAAAATTGTTCTAAGGTAAGCTTTATAAACCAGACAACTCAAATTTACAAATTATCTCCAAGGAAATTATCATAATGAAACCAAAAACTGCATGAGATAATAAGCAACCATGTACTAGGAGTATAGGATGTTGCAGTCAATAAGATTTGTATATATGATACTTCAATTCTTGAATAAACAAATTTATTGAGACGACTTGAATAAATAAAATAAAATGCCAAAGTATCTGGTACTTGTAAGCTAAATTTTACCAAACTGGAAATGTCTTCAAGATCATCCTTTAAATGAGCAACTGGAAGTTCACCATCATTTGTTTCGATCAATTCAACCAACTTTTCCGAGTACAATATTACACCAAACCTCATGGGAAGATTGTTTTCAAACAAGGAAATGATCATGTCAATTGTCTGCAACACTCAGATTGATCAGAGATTATGAATATGAAGCACATGGAGAAACTCAAGCGACAAGAGAACAGAAAACTTGCCTCAATCCCACAAAGAGATGCAGGATCCAAAATAAAAACGGCATGGAACAAGTTTTTACGAATGTATCGTAATTGTCCAGGGAAGACGGGCATCAAAATCTATAATTTCAATTTCATTATGGGAAAAACTTGAGCAATTTTGCAAAAATGACCAAATTCCCAAAAACCAAAAACAAAAGGGTTATACCTCATTTATATTGCTTCTCCAACGCTTGTACATAGCATCTACTTCCAAGTTATTGATGTAGTGAACATGGGGAGAACGAAAATCAACACGAAATGCATGTGTTTCAGAAGGCGGCAATACCGAGAGGAATTTCCTTACAAAGCTTGGAGGGATCTAGGAATTAATAACATTCAATCATTCATTATCAGCCTTAAAATTCAGAAGATACTCAATGAAGTCAAACAGTACACGGGAGATTTCAAGCCAAAAGGAACTGACACTAAACCAAAGAATATCATAAATGGGGAACTTTCTGGAATGTCCTTAACATATGTCGCTCAGAAAAATGAATGCCACAAGCAAACTAACAAGATTTGATACTAAACAGAAGTAGCAGAATTACCAAAACTATCTAGAAATCCACTAGACATAAGCAGAATAGTTGGAGAAACTGCTCCCAGAATATATATTGTCTTAATTCCAGAATGCATGTCCTAGGTTTCAAGGTTGATTTACTGAAGTCCCAACCCTTAGTGCAGAAATGGGTAAGATAATAACCAGATAAGGAACTTCTAAATGAATTTTGAAGTATGCTAGCAAAGCATACATCAGAAATATAATAAAAAGTTACTGGCATCTAGTACTTCCACTAATTATCTTAAGCAGACAGACACAGAACTGAACTTCTAATAAAGATATACTCCCTTTGTCCAATTAAATTAGACAAACTTCTAGCATAAAGTAGACTCATTGGGAGGATAAATGTGTCTAAATGTATCGGAGAGAGGAAGTAGTCAATAGAAGGGATTATCCACGACATGTAAGCCAGAACATTAGATAATTACAGGAACTTCTTTATTGTGGGCCAAAAGATAAACTCGGACAGTCTTATACAAGAGGATTGAAGTATCGAACATAAATTATTGTACATAAATCAGCTTTAAATTTGTGGCGGAATTTCAATACCTTCAGTTTTCTGTACTGATCGGCCAATGTCAACTCCATATGTGCCATGTCAATCAGCCTGCATTACGCAACATTATGAGCATTATGAATAGGTAACAAGTTTTTTTGGGTCTATTTACACAAGCCTCTGAAGACCTCTCTGCAGCCACTGTCCTGACTAGTCCTGTTTCATGGTCCGACCTCTTACCTTCTTCGACATGTGTGGTTATAAGATCAATGGGGATATATTGTTTTTCCTTCTTTAAGTCGTATAATGTAAAATGATATGTAGATCTAAATTAAGAACTAAACATCAAAGCAAGGAGAAGCAGAGATAAACTTTCAACATACTTTATACTCAAAGCTATCATAGCTCCTCTATAATGCTAATGATATCATAGGGAGTCTGCAAAGCTACCAAATTCTCCAGAGCAGATTGCGGCACCTTTTTTTATTTCACGCAATTATATCATTTTTTGTTTTGTTTTGTTAACAAACACACATATATAATTAGAAAAAATAGGCAGTGAAGGGAAGCAATATACCTAGATAAATTAAAGCATTCTAGCTAATTATACAACTCCAATGCCTATCTAACTGACACTAAGCTCTTCAAGATTGGAGACCCACCAGGAAAGACTGAACCTAAACCTATACCACAAACCTTCTAACTTCTGAGAATTATCCCTTATCCTCAAACTTTCTCCACTTATCTCTAACTTAAGTACCCATAAAATTTGACCTTTTGACCAATGAAGCCCCAACACTGCTCTTAAATTGATTGTTGCAAAATCTAATACAAAGTACAAACCAAAGTCCCTCAAAACTTTTTCCATGAGCCGAAGATAAGTGGACAATACACTAGACAATCCTATTTTCCCCTAACAACGTGAGAATTAAATTTCACCCGGAAATAAGGTAAAATAGGAGATTTAAAACAGAGCTGTTAAAGAAAGAAGCATTACAGATGAAGGTCAATATCTTCAACATTCAGTAAGGCACCATTCAGAGCCATTAAGGACTTGCCCGGGGGAATCATTCGTTGATTTGCCATAATTTCATCTTTTATAGAATCATTTAGCTGCAAAAGGTTAATATACGCAACATCAGCTCTCACAGAGGACACCAGGTCTTAGAAGAGTGGAGTGGGGTATCAGCCTCCAAGAGTACACAACTTATAGAATCCATATCAGAACGCTGCATCATCTTCAAAAAAAAAGTTCGGTACCTTCATACGAGATAATGAGGAAACTACACTAGGAAAATTTTGATTGATTTCCTGCATTGACTGCAAAGGATCGGAGGCTTGCACTATCCTTTGTGCTGTTTGATGTCCTAAATCTGTGAAGTGACATGACAATGATTCGTAAAACAGTTAGGCTTTCTACCTTATCAAGTGTTGTTGAAGGTTTAATAAGAGAATTACCTTTTAGTTCCCAAACATCCAGCGTATCGGAAACAGTAGACGATAATAGATAATCCCTAAAAGCCATAACTTCAGATGTTAGCTCTGATTTGCGCTCCTGCATCAGCGAAACCATATGTTTACACCATATCGACTTGTTTATAGGTTTTACACCACATTCTACAATTGCACCGTCTAAAGCAATAATATCCTTGATCTTAATCAACATGTTATCATACATATGAACTTTGTGATACATACTGAACTTTCTCTATTATAGACTTCACAATCAGAACTAATACAGTCAAAGTCACAGGTCCTTAATGAGATAAGCTACTGATACTTACAAAATAGGCAATCTAAAATCTAAATATCATTCAAATCCCTACTTCTCACATTAAAAAGAATAACAGTGAAAAGCATTAATATTGACACGTGGGAATTGGGAAATGCATTAATAAAAGCGAGATTTCTCATAATACAAGACATAAAATCACGAAGCATGTTTAGGATTGCTGGATTTTAGAAAAAAGGAGTGCAAGCAGCAGTTTTAGTAGAGAAAATTGATAGAACAAACTTTAATGGAAAGACATTCATCCGTTGGTTAATTGGTTTGTTATCGATGTTCATATTTATTTGATGTTATGAAAAAAAGTGAAGAGAGTGTGTCCATAAAAACAAGTACAAAACAGCTATTTATGATGTTTTTTCTCTTGCCTTTCATTCATTACGTTAAAAATGAATCATAGATTCTATGCGAAGGAGTGAGACCATAGAGAAGTAACAAACCAAAATGCGGGAGAAAATGAATCCTCTAACTTCTTGACTAAGATCTTCAGTATGGGGATCTTCAAGAGTCACACCTGCCACAGTTACAGAGAGCCTTTAGGCAAGTGGTGTTTGATAAATAGTAAAATCCTTCTAAATGGCTTTTGCACAAAGAATTCAAGGGGAAAAAGATTTGGAAACATTAGAATTTTACAACAAAGAATGATATGATAGACAAAACGCGTAGCTTCCATCCAGTGTACACATGTCATCATTGAATTATCAGTCTAGCAAGAACATGGAATTTTACCCTTCTTTATGGCGCTGTCATCCATAGCTTTGTATTCCATATTCTTCAGGGCAAGCTCAACACCATAGCCACTCAAGTTTACAGATTCACCTGTGCCAATGGCTCCACAAGTAGAACTTGTTGATTCACATTCAGAAAGTAATACTGATCTGACAGCGTATTTGATTTTTCCCTAAAAAAGTTCCAAAAATGACGGATACATCAGAAACTGAAGATTCCTTCCAGTGACATCAACCAGCTGAGGTAGATGGATAGCATTTACAGCTATGAATTGTGGAGAATATTTTTAGGTCTTCGTAGACATTGGTCGGAGCATATAGTATGCCAGATTCATAAAGAACGTAAAGGACCCCACTTAGTTTAATTTAAGACTGGAGAACCAAACTAATTAGCTTACCCTATGAGGATAATGACAGTACAGAATACAAAGGGATGAGAAATCTCCAAAGGTAAAGTCAACCTAATCGTAGATACAGCTTCAATCTCCCGAACACAAAAAATGCCTTAAAATCTTTGTGATTTAAGACCCACCAAGAACTCTAGACTAATCGACTAACTCCATGCCACACTTCCTCTAAGGATTCTTCTTTATCCTCAAAAGTTTTCCTTATGGAATCATAGACCTACTTTTTATTTTCCAACAAATTTTGCTCATCAAAAAAGAAAATTCTCCTATTGTATCATAAGGCGTTTACTAAGCGGGATAAGCCTGCTAGATAAAATAATATAGCCTAAAATACTGTTTATTTTTCAGAAGTAGATTCATGAGATATCAAAAACGCGTGACTATTGCTACTATTTAGGACTATTTTGTTGATATATATCCAGTTAAGAGGGGTGGGATTGAAATAATCCCTAGGATGAGGATTACTCTAATCAATCTGATCCCGATTAGTAAATGCTAGACACTGCCTAAGAAGAATCAAATATTAAAGAACTTTGATGGACGCTCATGGCAAAAGGTAAGTACATTTAAAATTAAGAGAGAAATTTCAGTTTCTATGTATCTGCACCTTTTTAGCAGCTTCCGACAAAGTTGTATGAAAATCCTTAAAGCACACAGTACCAAGAGCTCCATAGAGAATAGCAGTGGGACTTCCAGCAGTTGAGCCCGGATGCACATGATCAAATTCGAAAATCTCTGGATACTGAAATGCATTATCCTTTCTGGAGACACAAAATATATAATTTATAGATGCTGGAAATTTAAAGTAACTGAGTGTATAAGAAATATAGTTTATAGCTTTTCCTCATTGCTTGAATAAGCAGACAAGAATAACAATAGAGCTGGACTTACGTGTCAATAGGATTAAGCAGCCACTTTTGCAATTCTGTGACTTCAAAGAATAGTGAACCACCAGTATCAACCCAACAACATTTATTTCCACGGCCCTTGAGGTTCTTTCCCGAAACGAAGGTTTGAGAACTATCGGGTTTTGTGGTTTCATCATCATCAGCTGAAGGAAAAGAAGAAAGAGACTCCTCTGCTAACTGGCGATACGATACTAGTCTAGGTGAGGCTGACCTAAGAGTTAGAGAGAATTCAAACACTGATGCCAACGGTTCACTTAACAGAGATTTTCCGTGCTCAGCTATTTTCTTCAAACAATCTTTTGCAGTGCTCAAATCAGAACCTACATCAGCTGAGTGGATCCATGATTCAACAAAATCCCAGAACAAATCTTGCCATTCTTTAGATAATAACTCCCTGCAAAATACAAAAAGTTGTTATCTGAAAGAACCAGAAAAAGGCAAATCAGAAGGAAATCAACCGACACGTACAGTATGCTCATCATAGACTCCCCTAGAACGATAATGAAAGCCAATGTAGGTGTTCAACAATCAACACATGCAAAACCAAATTCAAATTCTGAAGTAGTGTCAACATTCGTATAAACCTTGTGTTGATTTTTTTTTTTTTCTGCTCCCTACAGTTTCCTATAATCCCCATGAACCATATTACCTAAATTTTCTAGAAGACATGCATCTCAAAAGAAAAAAAATGCTGCATCATAGACTTATTGTAGTGACAAAAGTTATAAAACAAACATCGAAATACTTATGTTTACAGTGTTAAGAGACCGAGCGAGATAGAGAGAGAGAGAGTACCCAGCTTCCAAAAGAAGTGGAGTGCCAGACCACTTGGCTCTAAGGGCGACCTGCACATTCTTGGGGCTGCGGCTCTGAGCATAAACAGCCGAAGAACACAAACCAGATAAAAATAATACTACGAATAGACACAAAACCCATCTAGATCTAACAAGCTTCTCCCCCATCTCTTCAAATCTAGATGATGATCGATTTGCGCCAAAGATTATTAGCGATTTAACTCAAATTCCCATTAGAACGCGGCGCAAATGAAATCGAAAGATGCAAAATTTCTTCAGTTTTAGTATTTGTGTTTACAAAGAGTGCGAGTGTGTCTGTGTTGACGAAGGTCTGAATTGATGCTCTGATGGTCAGCGCTTCCCGTCGGACCGGAAGTACCTCTCCACTGCGATTGGCCCAATCCAATCCGGTTCAGGCCCACCAGCCCGGTGTAAAAGCCGGGCCGCAATGGGCCGGTCTTAGTCATGCATTTCAGTTGTTGAATCAGCCCATACACTTTTCAAATTTAAGACACTTTTCATTTTATATGTAAATCTATATAATATATTAAACTGATTAGATATTGAAGCATTCTATTTTATATGGTGTCACTACAAGGTAGGGATGGCAATCCGCCCACGGATACTCGAAACCCGCGGGTATTCGCCCGATTATTCACGGGTTTGGTGGCCATTTCGTACTCGCGAGTACATTCGTGGTTTAAAAGTGCTACCCGTTTAGTTCGCGGGTACAGAAATGGTTTGGCACTATCCGTACTCGCGAAACCCGTGTACCCGCGAAATATACCCACGAAAATACCCGCGAATTTGGTATTGTTGGATATGAATTGTATGTGGATTTGAAGATGATGTTTTGTGGATTTAAATTTTGAAGATTTGTCGATTTATTGTGAATTTTTCGTATTTTCTAAAATTTCATATTTCGCGGGTGGCGGGTACCACATTTCGCGGGTTCGCGGATAGTTTGCGGGTGACGGGTAGCGGATACCCGATGGGTGGCGGGTTCGAGAGTATCCGCCAATCCACGGGTACCCGCGGGTCGCGGGTGTGGTGGGATTCTCGTACCCGCGGCGGGTCGTGGGCGGGTGGCAGGCGGGCATGTATTTCGCGGGTGCTGAAATGGTTTGGCACTATTCGCGCCCGCCCGACCCGATTGTCATCTCTACTACAAGGCTTCTTTCATATTTATATTAATATTTTATATACGGTATATATAATTTAGTGATTTAGAAAGAATTATTTTAGATAAGTGTATAATTAATATCTTATATAATTAATTAGTCATGATTATAGTCATATTTAATTAATTATTCATTCAAAATTACAATATATATAGTTGAATGTATACTTTATATGTTATATAGATTAAAAATAATTTTGCTAATTATAATATATAATATAGATATAATAGTAAGCCTTTACAATAGCTTAATAGCTTTGTTCATTTATGATACGAAAATATATAGCATTCACCAATCATAATCGTTTACTCTTGAAAATTGTAAAATATATATAATTAATTATGAAGTTTAATGGACTAGCTAATTAATTGACTATTCATTTGTTTATTTTTTATTCAGATTAAATGGTCTTTTTCCGTTATAATTTTTAATTAATTTTAATATTTATTAAAATTTACTAAAAAATTATATTTCACATCTATATATGTATCTTAAATTTCAAATTTTTTGATTATTAATTCTAATATTTACTATAAATATATAAAGATTTAAAATTCAACTATTATTGAACCTATATAAATACTAACAATCTATATATTCTACATCACAATTTAATTTTTCAATTAATTATTATATTTTAATTAAAAAAATTATTTTTTAATATTAAATTTTAAATACATAACTTGATACATATAACATTAATTATTTGAATTGATCAAATAAATTCATGATTTTATTTGGTCAAATAATTAATTTTTATCAAACAAAAAAATAGTCAATTTTTTAAATTACAACATAAAGTGATTATATACCAATAAATTTTTCACGAGATAAGTCTTCATTTAACACTTATATTTTGCAATGATATAATTTTGAAGTAACACAAATTTGCAATTACGTTATTAAATCATAAAATAACGTGATTTTTCTTCAACACAATCTACATTAGATAAATTACTTAGAATAACATTTATTTTTAATAATTTGTCAATTTATATCACCTCTAAATAGGATAAATATGTCACAATAGTTATTTTAATTAAAAAAATCAAATTTTAACTACCTAAAATATTATAGTAAAATAATAGTCATTCTATATTATATAAGAATTATATAAAAAGAACAAATATGAGTACCCTCAAACCCACCACCCATCACCTTTTGGATATTCATCATCCCGTCACTTGTGGATATTAATCACATGTGAAATATATAATATTAATATTTAAGAGATATTATATACTCCCTCCGTCCCACTAAGTTTGGCATAATTCTCTTATTTGGACGTTCCACTAAGTTTGACACATTCCTAAAATAGTACTCATTTCGTCCCGCTAGATTATAAGCATTTACTTTTGGATCGGAAACTAATATTTGCTTTATTTTTGTTTTTGGTAACTATGGTCCACATACTTTTAAGTTGTAAAAGTTACCAAAAAAGGAAATGCGTCTAATCTAGTGGGACGTCCCAAAAAGGAAAATGCTTCTAATCTAGCGGGACGGAGGGAGTGAAAGTTATCCCTTTAAAAAAATGTGGACCCTACCACCTTTATCACTCTTACACTACTTTATACACTCTCCTTAATAATCGTGCCCAAAAGTTTTGTGTCATGCTTATTGGGACGGAGGGAGTATAATTTTTAAAAAAAATATAAAAATATGGTTAATATTAGGTGGGTGGGTGAGTATTTAACGACATTTTTATGGATATTTCATAGGTATATCAGTAATAATTTTGGTGAGAAGAATAATAACTATCCATATATAAATACAAATGATATTAAAATATATTCATAAAACTATATGTGGATATCAAATGTGTCTCTAACTCACATCTATTATTGTTAGATAACCGCACGTAAGTTGTCATTTATACCCTTACGGGTACGGGTACGGATATGGATAGTCACTACCCCTGCGTGTCGTATCTGATTGTCATTCATACTTTTGATCCACGTAAATATTTTATCCGAAAAAATCATTATTTAATTTGACATAGAGTGATTATGTACCAATAAATTTTACACGGGATGAGTATTCACGTAAAACATATATTTTGCAACGATATAATTTTTAAGTAGCAAAAATTTGCAATTATGTTAATAAATCATAAAGTAACGTGATTTTTTATCAATACATTCTACATAAGATAATTCATTGTAAATAATATTTATAATAATTTGTTATTTTATATCATTTTTAAATAGGAAAAGGTTAAAATAACACAACAAATAAAAGGGCTACGGGCGACGGAATTTTCCGTCGTTAGGCCTCGAAATCCGTCGTCCATGAGGCCTAACGACGGACCATGTCCGTCTGTATTTCGTTCGTCGTTAGGCTTTCGGACGACGGAATATAGAGTCCGTCGTTATGTAACGACGGATTGTACTTCCATCGTTAGGTTTCCCCAGGTGGCCGTCGACGGCTCCGAAGTGTTAACAACGGATTGTCCGTCGTTAGCTAATGACGAACTGTAAATCCGTTGTTAGCGTGTGACCATTGACCTAACGACGGATTTACAGTCCGTCGTTAGGTTTATTTTTTTTATTATTTTTTTTGTAATACCGGTAACCTATAACTTGTCACAACAAACAATACAAATAAAATAGAACATTCAACGATAATTTAAAATTCACGAAATCTATTGAAATTCGAAAAGTAATATATATAACCAAAGATGTTATAACTGTTGAAATACAAAATAATAGTATGAATGTAGCAACCGTACAAATATGTTTATGAAATACATGATAGAGTCTAGGAATCAGAATCGGGAAAACTCGGAGGGGGAAACGGGGGAAATGAGGGACCACCTGCTCCTCCCTGCTAATGAGACTGCATCCACTGCATCATCTGAGCGTACTGAGATTGTACGAGCGCCATATGGTCAGCCAATCTCCTCTGCTCGGAATGTACTCCTGTCGCTCGCGATCCTGCTCCTCAACTCGGCGCCGCAAATCCTCAACCTCGCTCCTGGTGGCTCGTGAGGCGGAAGACGATCCATTGAACCTGGAGGCTCTCAACGCATTCCCTGCGCCTCCCGTACCGAACAACCTCTTCTTCTTGTTTGGGGCGCCAAGAACCTCCAAGTATAGCTCGTTGGTGTCCACCGCATCGTGGTCCCCCTCAGGCAGCTAGGCCCATTCCGCGTCAGCACGGACAAACACCTCAGTCTGCATGTAAACAAGAAATGAACATTTATTAATAACATATTATAAAGGTTGTAATTATAAACTATATATATATTACTTTGAAATTAATACTTGTCGCTATCGCCTTCGATTTCGCATCGGTGTACGTCCCGTCTGCGTACCGATGCTCATCGAGGAAGGAGTCAAACATGTAGTCTATCGGTTGTACTCCCCTCTCAACAGCCTGTGCATGACATACCAATCGGGTTGTGTTATTGAAACATATGTATATGAATTAAAATTATAAAACATGTTTGAAATTATGATGTGAAATTACATTTTCCTCAGCTCGTTGCATGATGGACTTCGACCCTCCCCTATGCTTGATAAGACCAATCCCCGATCCCTAAGGCTCAGACATCCAATTGCGCCTCGCTGCCTGGGATTTAGCAATAACATCATCCCTAGACCAGTAAGCGAGCCAACCCGCCCAGACCTCATCACTTCACAATCCCAGCTACCCACCTCTAGGTGGGGGATCATTCATCCTCTTTATCCTGCAGATATAATCCTTATATATCTCCCGTCACTAATCGTACCACAATTCTCGAATCTTGGCATCAAAAGACGGTTCCCAAGTAAATTTTTTCTAGCATCCAAAATGGTATGTTAAAAATTGTTGTTAACTTCAATATATAGTTATAAGTTATAATTTAGAAAGAATTTGAAAGTTTTAGAAATTTTCTAACCTTAAACTCCTCCCAGTATCTCTACCTCACGTCCTCAGGCGTCAGCTTCCAACTGTATCCAGTTAGATTGAAAACAATCTTAAATAGTTCCCAAATGTAATCAGCCGGAGCGCCATGCGGGTAAAATCCCCTACATAAATCAGTTTAGTTTGATTTATATTAGTCTTCTAAATTACTTATTAAATATTTGTTAAAATTGAATATGTGATTGTAGTTACGTACCCCGGCTCACTCATTGAGAGAACGAAGTCCCATATGGGTCTCTGCTCCCCCTGATGATCCGTATCGGAACCAGACGAAGGACCACCTAAATGTATGCCACCAATGTGGTGGCTCAGACCCCCTGTCCCGGACTCATATCCAGATGATGAGCCCGGGAACTACCCCGGCCGATAGAAAGAGGAGAACGTCGTGCACCCCTTCCTCGAGGAGTAGACACATCATCTCGAGGTGAGGATCTCCGACCGAAAGACATCTATTATATTGAAAATTAATAAATAAGTTGCATTTATAACAAGAAACTTATAAGTTGAAGTTTTATATTAAACATACAATGAATGCGTTGCATTTATAATTATTAATTAGACTGAAATTCGAATAGGGTAAGTTTTCTACACAATGTTCTAATCTTCGTCGTCTTCTTCATTGTCATTTTCATCTTCCTCATCTACATAGTCATCCTCGTCATCTTCTTCTTCTTCTTATTCTTCTTCTTCTGAAGCTTCATCTTCTTCATCCAATTCTGTTTCTAGGACAGTATCAGTGTCTTGATTTTCCTCATCATCTTCAATTTTTACCTGGTCACCGTCTCGTTGAAGTGATATAGTATCATCTACATCGACGAAGGATACTACATTCACATCATCATCCTCCTGATACGGTGACTCTAATGTAGAACTAGACACATCAATTTGACCAATATCAATATTGGACCTTGCCTTGATAGAACAAGCTTCCCACCAGTCTCTACACTGTTGATTCATACTAGGATAAGAACAGTAATACACTTGTGTAGCTTGGACGGTTAATACAAAGGGTTCACACTTTCTAAGTTTGGGTGTATGATTTACATACAGTAATTTGAACTGAGGATCAACCCTTGTATCTGCCGACGAAGTGTCGAACCAGTCACACTTGAATAAAACAACCTTTTTATTGTATAACCCTGAATATGTGAGTTCGCACACTTCGACTAATTGTCCATAAATATCTGTCTCACTCGAGTCTCCATAGTTACCAGCTTTGATGCACACACCACTACTCATAGTCGCTTTGTGAGTTCCATGAGATATCGTGTGAAATTTATAACCATTCACCAAATAACCATGATATGTTGTAATCATTGGTGAATGTCCACTTGCAATATCCCACATAACAAGATCTGTTACATAAGTTTGTACATATATCACCAAAAAATTATAATATTTGTCAAGTTAAGTATTCATGCATATATCTTAATTATAAATTCAATTCAAGTTAGATTAGTCTCAATTTGACCCACATAGGTACAAAACCATTCAGGAAATTCTGCCGACATTTTCTTGTCAATGTCCATGTCAGAACTTCATGGATTTGAGAGCCTGAGTTGTGATTCGTACTCCCTTCATACAACAAGTAAATATTAGTTGATAAAAGCTACATCTTAAATTAAATAAAAGTGTTATATTGAGTTGTCAAACTTTACTTGATATATGGATCAATCTCCACACAATTATGGAGTACGTATAGATGAGCAGCTCTATATTCCCTATCATCCAATGATCTTTTGGCTGTCTTTCCAACACCAGTTCCAGCCAATTTGAATATGGAAAGCAAGCCTGGTTGATCTTGTTCCCTACTAGTAGAACATTCTCCAACATAGTTGAAAAACGGAGGTAAGTTGTAAGGTGTAAGGATAATAGGCCTAATCTAATATTCCTTGGCTCCGCTGTAAAACCTGGGTAAGTCACATTAAAGTGCTTCCATGTCGGTGAATCTGCAGGATGTCGCATAACACCATCATCAACTGAAGTTGAATGCCAGATCATGTCTCTGGCTGTAGCTTTAGATGCATACAACCTCTGTAAACGAGGTGTTAAAGAGAAGTAGTACATCTTCTTATATGCAACTGGTTTACGTCCCCGACTCCTATCTTTGTATCGATTTTCATTGCAAAACTTGCAATTCACAAGATTGGAATCCGCTTCCCAATATATCATACAGTGATTCCTACATGAATCTATCTTCTCTACAGGTAAACCCATTACACCTAGCAATTTATGTGTGCTGTAGTAGTTCATGGGTACTTTGTGATGATCTGGGAATGCTTCATTTAATAAAACACACATTTCATTAAAATATTTTTGTGGCATTCCAGAACGAGCCTTCAAAGTCATCAGGCGAGCCACAAAAGACAACTGAGTGTGGTTCTTACACCCAGGGTATAACTCTTTATCAGCGGCATTCAACAACTCGTACAACAATCTTGCTGTAGTATTTGGATCTCTTCAACATATGGGTTGTTAAAACTGGGACCCCCAAGATCATGAACCATCTCGTGGTATGTCCCGTAATCTTCTTCAGGTTATACATCTACAGCGACACGTGTTTCTTGAACATCTGAAGGTATTTCAGTTTCTCCATGAAACCTCCAGATCTCATAATGTCACGCCCCCAAATCCCGAATGACAGTTCAATTGGGGCGTGACTGCGGGGTGTGATAAAAGCAACTAGAACAAAAGGAATAATTTTGGAAGACAACCAAACCTGAACCGACACTTGAAGTTTCATGAGTAAAAATACTTCAATGTAATTAAATAGGCAAAATAGTTCAGTTATTTAACCAAGATCCAACGAGTTCCAGGTACCACCCCGAAGGGTCAAAGAGAAGCATAATTGCTATACGAACTAAAATACTGTTTTTAAAAGCTTTGGTTCATGAAGTCAATCTATGAACATTAGATCTCACAATGATAAGTTGATTTTAGCTAAACTTGTTTAACTCAAATCAAGTATTAAAATTACCTAGACATAAATAAAAGAAAAGAAAATGAAAATATAAAAGGAAACATACTAGAATTAAATAGAATACGGAAAACAATCCATGACAGGACCAACCCTGACCAAGGCAAATAAATACAAGAAAAATAAAAAGGTGTCTGAAGGCTTCGTTTCTTCCTCTCTTATACTCTTAAAACATCAACTTATAATATACTAAGAAAAAGGACGAAGAGTGTGAGTGGTTCATGCAGCAGCGGCTCTCCTCCACGTACTTCACGTTATGATGTGTATGTCTTTTGCTGCTGCGACCAAAGCTTTATATAGAAGTTGAGTGGGCTATGGGCCAGACACATGACGTTCTGAGCAAGCTAGGGTTTCAAGGGATTTCTTTCCTTGCATAAATATCTCCAAATATATTCATCCCTATCATCAATGAGGTCCAAATCGTGCATATCCATTGTGTAAGGAAATAAAGATTTCTTTCCTTATTTTTTCACGGCTGCTAGGATCTTCCGCACCTTGCCCAAGGACTTGGCCAAGACATGCGTCGTATGCACCTTGCCTTCCAACTTGCCCGAGCTTCCCTTTCTTCTGCTCCAAGCTTCTCCATGTGTCATAAAGTATTCTGGACGAATGTTATCCTCGCCGTCTTGCAAGTGCTTGACTTGTGCATCATCTTGCTCAGGATCTAACTCGTCTTGGCGGCGGCTATGGTTTGTATGGAAGATATTCTTTTCTTATTGAATGGATCCCTAGTATCTCCAGCAGTTGACCACCTTAATTCTTTCCTTTTGTAGCTCTGGCAGGATAAATGAAATATATATTTTCTTGTTTGTGCTCCGCAGTTAGAATCTGTATTTGCTCCTCCAAAGATCTCGTCAAATCTTTCCTTTTTGACTCCTCGTTCGCCAGGTACTTCATCTTGGACACAGAGTCTTCGAACGGCTTGCCCAAGGTGTTACTCAAGAAACCTCACCTCCAACTTTGAAATGTCAGGTCTTGATCCTGCATAGTACATTATCTTAAACACAAATGTTCCTTGATCAAGGTGTTACAATGTCTGGAATTTGCCTCTGTTGGGAACCCTAAAGTGTTAGTGTTGATGATGGCTTCTCGAAACACACTTAGCTAGTTTAGAACATAATCTGTTCTTCATGTAAAACCAGATCGCTATAGAAAGACAGATCTGTGATATGTATCAGATTAGGAGATGACTTAAAATGTAAAGGATATGTTCCTATAAAAGTCATTCTCAACTTAGAATAGGATGAAGGTCAAGATTTCACGCCCAGAAGAGTCGATCTGCTGTAACAGACAGCGACCAGATCGATCCCTACAGCGATGAACCAGAGCGATTGAGTCATCAAGCCATTAGCTGACATCATCCTACACATCATATACACTTGCCACGTCAAGATCAAGGTCCATCCAACAGGGTTTGGAAAGATGATCTACGATTTAAACATATAAGGAAAGAGACCGTTAACAATCTGATTTCCATAAATCAAAGATTGAGTCAACCTTTCCTATATGGCAAGAACAGATATGATGGAAACCATTGATTGGCAATATACCATCTATCTCACGCCAATCAACAACGGCTAGAATTTCAATATTCAATGCCTATATAGTTGAAGTCAACAATCTGGAGAAAGGGTGAAGATACACGCGAGCTATACTGCAATTATCATTCAAGCACTCTGCATTCCAGACTTAGAGCTTCAACATCTTGTGATTCTACATCACACCAACCACCTCGATTCAAGTCTGTCTTGTCGAGAGAAAGAAGATCACCCTGCTAGCTAGTAGTTTTCTAGTGGTAACGTAGAGGTAATCTGTTGTAAAGGGACACGACCCTTCATTCGTGCATAAGTATCACTCTAGTTGTGATTGGTACTTGTGACTCGTTCTCCACGAGTATAAAGAAGAAAAGTATCCTAGTAGTGGATAATCTGGTCTGGTTTTGACCAGATCGTGGACGTAGGGATTTCCCGAACCACGTTAAACAACTGTGTGCTTTACATTTCTGCATTATTTATTATCTGTTGTTTATTACTCTAACCATCTGCACTCTCATTCATCTGCATCTCAATCAATCTCCTAAACTATCTGGTTAATACTTAAAGGTTTTCAAAACAAGAGCAATCATTAATCCACCATTATTCCGCACTCACTCTACACTCAGGAGGTAATAAGATCACTCTTATTATCTGTTAAGTGTTTACACTTAGAGAGTAATCTGTTTGGACTTAACCAACTACTGATCTGTATATCGATCTGGTGAGTCATCCCAAGCAAATTCTTATACAGAATAGCTTGAGCTCTCTTATAAATTGTCAAGTAAAACTGAAAAGTTAGTATTTGGTGTATTCCCCCCCATACACCAAACCTTGCTCTTTCGGGACCAACAACCTCTTTCACAGAATATGGCCTGACTTGCCCCATAGTTGTCCCACAAAAGTGGTCCTCCCAGAAACAAAGACACAATAAAAAAATAAAAAATAAATAAATAATAAAAACAAGACTCGGTCTACACCTAGACAAGCTCAAAAAGAGCACGAAAAATGGGCTCGTCACCAATCTAGACTATGTGCACAACCCTGGGCCAATCGAAAGCACAAAGGCACAATTGTTGGCATCGTCCCAAGATAGTCTCATGATACATAGTGAGTTCAGATTTACCGACACTCCTTGTTGAAGGCAACACAATAAGTCATATTCTTTTCATAAGCATTTGATATACATAACAGTTCATGCTTTCATAATTCGAGCTCATTAACCCAAGATATCGTTCAGAAAGGAAACCCACTTGTTATCGACGATACTTTACTTTCTACGAAGGATTTTTGGTTGAAGTACTACAATGAAGAACTTAAGTTTGAGTATTATTTTCATTTCTTATTAACTTCACATTCTAATACTTAAATTTTCTTATTCGAACATGTTTAAAACCCTACTCTCCTTAATAAGAACACTTCTTAGTTATAATTTATATAAAAGTTGAATGACTTTATTTCCTTCAATTTAATTCATTCTTTAGTAAGTTCATTCACACTTTTATTATTACATATACTATTCTTAGAGTCTTAATTATCATATAATATCATGATATCATATGTATTAAGTGTTTGGTTATTAAGATTATCATTTATAGATACCTTATAAGTTGAGGATGGTTGAATAAGAAATGGTTTACAAATGTTCATTGAAGTGAAAGAGTTATGAACATTTAAAAGAGTTCTCTAAATAGACAAAAAATCTGTCGACAACTTTTTAGAATATTCCTGGTAAATTGAAAATATAACATATGGGGTTGAAACTTGGTGGACATATGAAAGACATGTTGAGGTGTCTTCCTACCAAATTTCAGAAGATTTGAATCAGTTTAAACCATTGAAAAGGTCTGCATACAGAGGGTGCAGTAAACAAGGACATGCAAATAATTAGATTGGTTCAAGATTTCAATGATATGGTGGTTAATCTCTGCATCCTATTGTCTTACAATGTAAACATTGATATGAAAAATACCTATATTGGTTCAAGATTTCAATGATATGGTGGTTAATCTCTACATTCTATTGTCTTACAGTGTAAAGAAAGTTTAGAGACGTGACTTCAAAGGTTCAAGAGGTTAGTTTCATATCCAACAAGTGAGAGAAATATTTGGACAAGAAATGAGGATGAAGATTAGGTTCTTTCAAAACCTACCAATATGCAGTGACACCTATTTTTGTAAAATATCAAAACTACAAAATAAGAGTCAATTAAAATGTGAGTCAAAACTAGACATCATATATTACATTTTGGAAAAAGAAACTCATCAAAACCACAAATTTCCAATTTTTCCCGAATTTTTGAAGTTCAAAAAAATCCTCAGAATTCGGCAGATTTTTAACATATTGAGCATCAATTTTGTAAAAATTATAACAATTTAAAAATAGAACGAAATGGGTTGATTCAAATTGGATAATACTCCTAACTTTCCCTACTATTTTAATATGTACAAATAATATGAAGCAAAAGAATATAGCTGTCGAATTACAGAGAGCATAAATACTGAGAACAAAGAACATGTTAGTTCTAATACTTCATCTATGTTCACAAGCTTAAACTTCACAATACAAACCCTAATTCAATAACAAGCACCAAAGAATCCCTATCAAACTTCCAAAATAAATTATTGATTCAATCAAAAACTCAATCATCAATTTCATGCACAATTTGTAAACTCAAGTTCATCTACACATGCACTTATATTTCATAATTTATCTCAGCTCAAACTCTGAAATTAGGTTTCAATTATAAAGGGAAATAATGATTCAAGAGTTTAATCCACATAAAATAAATTTGATTAAAAATATGATAAATATAATTACCTTCTAAATCACAAAGATAATGGAAGAAAAGTGGCAGATTCTTGAGTTTCTCTACATAATCAAAGATTGTACTGGGGTTGGAAGAAATTTGCAGAAGAAAGAAAAGGACAGACGCTGGAGGAAAAGAGTTGAGTAGCGGTGAAATTTGGGGAAAGGAAGAAAATATGCACTTTTTATTTTATATTCATATGTGTCCTGTAATTATGTATAGTCATATATATGAGTTTAATTCTCATTCTATCAACACGTATCAGTCTCCACTTACACATATAATTTATGATTTCACTTAACTAAGACAATTATCTTTTACTTAATTAAGACAATTAATCAACTAATTAAATAGAAATGACATAAAAATGATTAAACACTCCTTTTATTGTATTTAAATACTAACTAGAAATACTAGATTTAAAAATACTTTCTACTTTGATTATTGTGTAATTTTAATAAATTATACGAGACTTAAACGTCGTGGCTTTATTTTTATCGGAGATTAAGTTCTCGATTCTATATTCTTATTGGGACAATCTAATTGTTGAAAATTTTATTTTCCAGGAGAGGACTTTAAACCTTAATTAAAAACTAAAACAAATACATGAATTTTCTAGGTGTTACAAGAAGATAAAATGAGATACAAAAAGTTGTTGTCTGGAGAAGTAATGAGAAGACAACGGAGTGATCGATACCCAACATATATATATATACATATATTATATATATATATAAATATGTTTTTCATTCAACGGGAGATTAATGATACGCTAAAAACTAATTCGTTCAGTTTGTTGTAATGACAAAATTGTAAGAGTGATTGTAATTTATCTACAATTAAGTTAATAGTTGTCATCTAATGTTTATTATTATAAGTGATAGTTTTGACTATGTCTCTTTTTTATTTATGAAAAATGAAAGGTTAAAAAAATGGGAATTAAAGGGTGATAGTTCTCTTAACTCGTATTTTAGAGGAATAAATTTATTTTTAAAAATAACATAATAGTGTTTTAAATATATCCTATATTTTTGTAAAATATTAGGATGATAATCATAGAGGCGAGAAGAATCGTGTAAACTCCCTAACATATGAATTTAATTAAAATAATAGTAGCTAAGAGAATATTTATAGTCATGGGCTTATAATATATGTGAGAGTTTGAAATTAATTGAATTAAAACATTTAATAATTTTACCAACAATTTTGTTCATTTCTTGTGATGCCAAAATCTGATATAATAACATGTATAATGGTACAGAAAACTCGAAACTACCCCTTAGTTGAGAATTTTATAATCTATAATGTAAAGTGTTGGTGCACTTTATATAAAAATAATGCACGAAAATAAAAATGAATTTGAGCTTGGACACATATATATTGTCTTAAAATGGCTTAAGTGAGTATAAGACAAGTTAAGTACAAAAATATTACTCAACTAAACCACTACAAGATATGATTTAGTTTGTTGATGGTGTTTCTTTTATTCACATGCTTGCATCATATGATGTGCTTCTTCGTTAGCGTCAAAAACATGAATTGTGATCATTCAGATCAATTTTATTTCTTACAACATAGAAAATTATAATAACTTTATATTTGATCGATCTTTATCAATGATCTTGGTTTGTTTCGGCATATGCTTGTTCCAATACTTACTTATTGGGTCCTCATGGGTGATCACGTAGTTCTTGGTCAGTGGAAATGCATGGTTTGGTGCTCTATTTTCTTTTTTCTTTGGTGCTCCAAAGATAGTTGTCCATACACTGATAAGGGATGTTTGAATTTTCGAGAAAAGATGAGTCGTGGTGGTCCCCCCAAACTGCCCGGATCCTACGAGTGAATCGAAAGTTGAATCTACATTGGATCTCACCTGAATCACCCCATCTATCATCTTGAGGATGAGTTTGGTTTCAAACTCCGATTTGAACATGAATAGTACGCCATGCTAATGTGCCTTGGGGCCTTAAATGGTGATCCAAACTACTTCCTTCTCAATGATGAAGCTTATCCCCCATCGTCTCACTGTCCAACCTTGATCCATGTTATTTCAAAATAATATCTAGTACTCATAGTATGCCTCGATGTTGGTCCCGAAAGAGCAAGGTTTGGTGTATGGGGGGGGGGGGGGGGGGCAAAAACACAAAATGCAAACTTTTCAGTTTACTTGACTATTTCAATCGGAGAGATGTGAGCTTTCTTAAATACAGATTGCTCAAGTTGATAGAACAAGGTGATTATCTAATCGTTTAGATTCTATCCAGATAAGATCTCTCAAGTGAGATATACAAAGCTGAAAGTAAGCGTGAACTTAATTTTCAACAATATATTGTGTGCGGAATAATGGTGGACTTAGTCGGTGCTCTTGTTAGGAAAATCTTTTGAAAACTTAATCGAGTATTTAGAGGTTGATTAAGAATGCAGATTTGAATGAGTATGATAGATGCAGAATAAAAACAACTGAATATAAATTGCAGAATTTAAAAGACACAGTTATTTTTACGTGGTTCGGGAAACCCCCTACGTCCACGGTCTAATCCAAACTGGATTAGATATCCACTACTAGGATACTCTTCTTATTTAACCTCGCTGAGAACGAGCCACAAGTTCCAATTACAAACCTTATTGAAACTTATGCACGAATAAGGGTCGTGTCCCTTTACAACTTACAAAAAACTACTGTAAACAGGTTATCTTCACGTTAATCCACTAGAAAACTACTAGCTAGTAAAGATCTCCTTCTTCTCTCGATAAGACAGACTTGAATCGAGGTGTGATTGCGATCACGAACGGTTTGAAGCTTTTTGTCTGATTTGGAGATAGAATGCTTGAGAATATTTCTGCAGTATATCACTTGCGTATATTTCAGACTTTGAAACTTCAAACATATATAGGCTCTGAATTTGAAATTCTAGCCGTTTGTTGATTGACGTGATTTGATTTGTGGATTGTCAATCAATTATATCTTCTTCTTTCCTTGTAGAGTTGATGATTGAATCTTCTATGATTGGTAAGCAGATCATCTGTGATTGCTTTCCTTCTTCATGTCAATCAGTGATTCAATTTCCAAGTCTTCAATGGAAAGTTTTTAATGCTTCATCGACAGGTTTGGTTCTGCTCTTTCTGGTTTGCTTCTAACCTTCTGGTTGTGTCCTCTCGGGTCTTAGTGCCTTTCTGGTTGAATACTGGTTTAGACATTTTCTGGTTGAGGTGCTTTCTGGTTAAATATTTGTTAAACACTATCTGGTTGAAGTACTTTCTGGTTGAGCATTTGTTAAACACTATCTGGTTGAAGTACTTTCTGGTTGAGCATTTGTTAACCACTTTCTGTTCGAGGCATCTTCTATCTTTCTGGTTGAAGCTTTTCTGGTTTAACTTTCTGTTAAAGTTGACTAGCTTCATATTCTGTTTGGGACTTGCTGGTTTGAGACTCTCTGGTTTAGCATT